>CM021103.1:17654478-18254478 GCA_007115665.2 Sequoiadendron giganteum | reverse complement strand
GTTGCATAATACTTACATCTTGAATAGCTAGATGCGAAAACATCATTTCTCCATGGGGATTTGGAAGAGGAAATATACATGCAACAACCACAAGGATATGCAATCAAGGGCGAGGAGGAAGTTTTGTGCATGTTAAAGAAGAGCTTGTATGGCCTGAAGCAAGCACCTCTGAAATGGTATTTGAAATTTGATAGTTTTATGGTTGAACAAGGTTACAAAAGATGTCATTTTGATTATTGTGTTTATTTTAAGAAATTGGATAATGGCAGGTATATTATCCTATTGCTTTATGTTGATTACATGATTATTACTAGGTCTAACATGCAACATATTAATGAAATTTAGCATAAAATAGCAAATCCATTTTCTATGAAGGATTTGGTTGTAGGGAAACAAATCCTTGGTATGAGGATCACATGGGACAGGACAAACAAAAAATTACTTTTGTCTCAAAGTGAGTATGTAGAGAAAGTGTTGAAAGGTTTAACATGCAAAATGAAAAAAGAAATTAGTACACTTTTGCCTAGTCATTTTAAGTTGTCTAAGGAGATGTGTCTAAAGACATAGGAGGAGGAAGATAAAATGTCTAAGATACCATATGCATCAGTAGTTGGTAGCTTGATGTATGCAATGGTATGCACAAGGCTAGATATTGTACATGTAGTGGGAGTAGTGAGAAAGTATATGAGCAATTTGAGGATGGAACATTGGAATGCGGTAAAATGGATTCTCCGATATTTGAGAGGTACTACTTCAAAGAAACTATGTTTTGAAGGAAAAATTCTGCTCTAAAAGGAAATGTTGACTCTGATCTAGCAGGTGATATTGATAGCAAAAGGAGTACTATAGGGTATGTTTTTACTATAGGAGGTAGTGCAATCAGTTGAATTTCAAGGCTGCAAAAGGTTGTTGCTTCTACAAAAGCTAGCAAGGAGATGATTTGGTTACAACATTTTCTAGAGGAATTGGGACAATGAAAAGAAGATAGCCAGAGTTCCATTCATTTGCTAATAATTCATCTCTGCATTAAAAAAATAAGCATATACAACTCATATATCACCTCATCTGATCAATTTTGGAGGATGGACAGTTGAAACTAGAGAAAGTCCACACAAGTGAGAATCCTATAGATATGTTCACAAAGGCAGTTACATGGGAGAAACTAATTTCCTCATTAGTTTCTATTGGCCTTCATGACTGATAATGGTGGACATAAGAAACCAACCAAATCGATAATCCAGTGGGAGTTGCAAGTGCAGTGGTGTCTTCCAAGATCAGTCTCCAAGTGGGAGATTGTTTGGTGTGGAGCTTGATTAGTCTCCAAGTGGGAGATTGTTTGGTGTGGAGCTTGATTAGTCTCCAAGTGGGAGATTGTTGGTATATGGTTGCTGGGATGTATGCTATGGCATGGTGTTCATGAGATTGTAATCTATTTTACACTGGATAATAAAATCATTAGATGGCTGAGTTTCTATGGATGTAGTCCATATTAGGTGAACCACGTTAAATTCTATGTTGATCTCTTTTGTGTTATTCTTCATTATTATTTCTAAGTTATTTATCTACATATAATTGTTAATGTTTATTGCTCCAATATGCTTGAATCCTAACATTATTCTCCTCTCAAGATTAGTGTAGGAAGTTGTTCCACTACGTTAGCTTTCTTTCAAGCAGTATCAGACCCTGATCACCTTTGGTTTCAGTTGTGGGTTGTTGTGTTCTTTGAACCAATCCAGATTTGAGTGGGAGCTTGTGTAGAAGACACTTTGTGATCTTGTTGTGAGAATTTTCATATGACAAGTTCATCAAGGAGAATAGAGGTGGATAAATTTTTTAGAAATAATTTTGAGATGTGGAAGCTGAAGATGGAGGATCTATTGATAGATTGAGATCTATGGGATGTTGTTGATGAGAATCTTTTAAGGCCTATAGATCCTATTCAAGTTTATCATTGTAATTTTATGGACCATAAAGCCATGGGTATAAATATATTGTGCTTGGAAGACTCTATTTTAATCAATGTCTATGAAGAGACCTCTATGAAGAAACTATGGAAGAAGCTTGGTGAGATGCATCAAGCCAATCTTTTATGAACAAGATTTTATTATGGAAGAAATTTTATTCCTTGAGAATGGAAGAGGGTAGAAAAATCACATACCACATGAAAGAATTAAATGTGTTGGTGTATCAATTGGCATCAGTTCGTGTCAAAATGGATGAGGAGAAGAAATGTCAGATATTGCTTTGTTCTTTGCCTGATTTGTGGAATTCTCTTGTTATGGATATTGGGAGTACTTCTGTTGTTTTGAATATTGAATCTTTTCTTTCTAAAGAGACGAGGAGAAAGGTATCCATCGATGTGAAGGAGGCCCTAAATGTTTGTGGAATACCTAAGGAAAAAGGAAAGAAGAATGAGAAGCATGCCAAATCCAAGTCCAAGGGTAGATCTAAATCTCCTGTAAAGTACAAAGTTATTTGTTGGAGCCATGGTAAGGTTGGACATATTCATAAGGATTGCAAAAAAGAAAAGAAGAAGAAAAAGAAAAGGTTTGATTCTGCTTCTAAGTTCGAGAAGGAAGATGGTGAAACATTCATTTCATCTTTGGAAACTCATGTAGGTAATTATGCATGGTTAACTGACTCAAGTGCACATTTCTATATGACGTTTAATAGAGAATGGTTTTCTGAATATGAAGAATTTGATGGAGGTAAGGTGTACTTGGGTGATGATTCATATTTAAATATTGTTGGCCATGGTAAAGTTAGAATCAGGTTTCTTGGTGGTATAGTAAAAATGATTAATGGCATGTTGCATATCCATGGATTAGCATGAAATTTGTTATCTGTGAGAAAAATAATAAATGTTGTTGTGCAGGTAGTATTTTTTGATGGAGGATGCAAGATGGTTAGAGGTGCTATGGGGATTGATATAGGTGTTAAATATGGCACATTTAATAATCTTGATGCATGCACTGTTGAGTACAATAGCACTTCTATAATAATAAATTCTATGAAAGAGATGAAGGTTTCATCTTTTGTAGATGGTCATGGCTTTTGGGTACCCAAGGGTGCTCTATCTTTCGAATCAAAGTTACCTACAGAGAAAACTATGTTATGGCACCAAAGACTTGGCCACATTGGAGAAAAGGGTCTAAGGAATTTGAAAAAGAAAAACCTTGTTGAAGGTTTGTTTGATTGTAATCTTGAATTTGATTTCTGTGAGTATTGCATTTATGGAAAACAAAATGACATTCAGTTTTACTTGAGTTCTCATAAATCTTGTGGTTTATTGGATCTTATTCATTTTGATGTGTTTGGTCCTATAGACGTTCCTTCAATTGGAAAATCCACATATTATGTTTCACTTAAATTGATGATTATAGTAGAACATGGGTATACTTTCTAAAGATTAAATATGAATTTTTCGGTCAATTTAAAGAATTTAAAGCAATGGTTGAGTTGAAAAATGGAAAGAAAATAAAATGTTTGAGGATTGATAATGGCAATGAATTTTTCTCTAATGATTTTGATAGACCCTGTAAATATTGTGGTATTTATAGATAGAAGACAACTTCGTATTCTCCACAATAGTATGGAGTTGTAGAAGGCTAGGAGTATGTTGAGTGGTGCTAGTATAGAACAAAGGTTTTGGGTTGAAGTTGTTTCCATTGTTTTTTACCTAATTAACAGGTCTCCTACAATACATCTTGTCAATAAGATGCCTATAAAGGCATGGTCAGGTCACAAGCTTTCATTAAGACATCTTAGAGTTCTTGGTTGTGAGGCATGTGTACATTTCCAAAGGATAAGTGAACAAATTTGGAGAACAAAGTTGTGAAATGTATCTTCATCAAATATAGTTATGGTGTGAAATGATACAAGATTTAGGATCCTGTTGTGCAAGAGGTAATATATAGTAAAATTTTTATATTTAGAGAAACTAAGCCTTCTTTTGTTACATTACAACCAAAAGAAAGTAAGCAGGAAGATGTGATTTAATTTCCTTCTACACCTAAGAAAGTTGAATTGAGGCCCATGGATAGACAAGAAGTTTAGGAGATCTCATCTAGCTATGAATCTTCAGAAGAGGAGGAAGAACCTCTAAATCAACTTGTTCGTAGGTCTACAAGGAATAGACAACCACCTGGAAGGTATTCACTTGATTATTGGAGATGTAATTTCTCTTTGAATACTAACATGGATGAACCTATATGAGTAGAAGAGGAATTAGGTATGAATGATGTAGAATCTTGGAATATTTATATGGATGAAGAAATGATAGCTTTGAAAAAGAATGATACATGGGATCTTGTAGCATTGCCTAAAGGATGGAAACCTGTTGGTTGCAAATGGGTGTTCAATAAAAATATTGGTTCAGATGGAGGTATTTAGAAGTACAAATCAAGGTTGGTTGCAAAAGGTTACTCTCAAGTTGAGGGTGTTGATTATGGTGAGATATTTTATCCTATTGCAAAAATGACATCCATTAGATTTTTTATTTTTATTGTTGCTACTTATGATTTAGAGTTTGAGAAAATGGATGTGACAATTTCTTTCCTTCATGGTGATTTGGACCTGAGGATACTTATATGAAACAACCGGAGCACTACGTGGTGAAAGGTAAAAGTAATTTGGTTTACAAATTGAAGAAATATTTGTATGGCCTAAAATAGAGTCCTAGGATGTACCAAAAATTTGATACATATGTGTTGAGTTTTGGATTTGAGTGTTCTAAATCAAATAATTATATTTATTATAAAATTGATGGTGATCGTTTCTTGTTTATTGCATTATATGTTGACGATATGTTATTTATTGGAAAAGGGAAAGGTATGATTTCAGAGTTGAAATCTCATCTTGTTGTTAAATTTGAAATGAAAGATCTTGGTGCAACTAAGCACATTATTAGGATGGAAACTAGAAGGGATAGATAGAATAGAAAGCTATGGCTTGGCCAAAGTGATTGTGTCAATTCAATTTTATAAAGGTTTAACATGTAGGATTTTAGACCATTGTGTGCTCCTATTTCAATTGGAACAAAGTTTTCTATTTGAGACTTTCCAACATCTTCATCAGATATGGAAGACATGAGTAGAGTACCTTACTATAGTGTAGTTGGAAGTTTGATGTATGCTATGGTTTGTACTAGACTAGACATTTCCCAAGCAGTGGGAGTTCTTTCCACATATATGTATAATCCTAGTAGAGTTCATTGGGATGCAGTTAAAAGAGTCTTCAGATATTTGCATGGTACCTCAGATTATTCCTTGTGTTATCATAGTAATTTTACTAAAGAAGACATTTCCCTTGATATTCATAGTTATGTGGATTCAAACTAGGCAGGTGATATTGATAGTAGATGATCCAAAAGTGCTTATGTATTTACTTTATTTGGTGGTGCAATTAGTTGGATGAGTAAGGAATAAGTTGTGGTTTCTTTTTACACTACTGAAGCTAAGTATATGGTAGCTACTCATGCTTGTAAAGAATCCATTTGTCTTAAGAGACTATGTTCAGACATTGGAATAAAATAAGGTGGAGTGATAATTTCTTGTGATAGTCAGAGTGTAATATGTCTAGCTAAAACCTAACATTTCATGCCAAGACCAAGCACATTGATGTTCAATATCATTTTATTAGAGATATGGTTGAATATGGCAGGGTGAAGCTAGTTAAGGTAGATACTTTGATGAATGTTATTGATCCTTAAACTAAGCTTGTGAGCATAGAAAATTTCAAATGGTGTTCAGAGACTACGGGCCTTGCGGCCCCTAAAAATTAAGAGATGATGTTTACTCCCTCTAATTTCTCTTGAAAGGTGTTTGAAAAGTGGGAGATCTATTGGGAAAATGTTTCTCAACCTTGCAATTATATAAGGTTTATTGTTGACAAGAATTATTTAATATATATATATCCTAGTTACACCGATAGGTTTAATATACAATGAGAGCACGAGGTGGAGGGGAGGAGTGGGATGTTTGTTAATGTTAACAATTCTTTGCTAAAAAAAACTCTTAAATGGTTGACATATATTATATTAATGATATATTGTAAATCTGGACCATTCATTGTTAGGTTTCATATCTAATGGTAGATATTTTATTGGTTTGTCTTGCCCTAGAAGTTAACCCTATTTTATGAGGGCGTTATATTATGAATTTGGTAGTGTTATGTATTCTAACATATTGATAGAAGCCATTTTGTCTCTAGATCTCTAGAGGTGATACTCTTGTGAGAAGCTTGCTCTGTAAGTATATTGTAATCTTTGTGATTTCTAAATAATATATTGGGTAACTTTTGGAGTGTGGGGTTTTTCTCCTGAATTTTTTTCGCCACGTAAATCATTGTGTTGTGGTATACATTATATTTAAATTTAAGTTTTTATAATTTTTTAAATGATCCATAAAGTTTTGTATTATTCTCCTCTCAAGATTAGTGTAGGAAGTTGTTCTGCTACCTTATCTTCCTTGCATATACAATACACTTGTAGAAAGAGATAAAAAATGATTAGATAACTATACTTTATAAAAGATTAATATTAATTTCCTACACAAGTTTAAGCTAACTAGGGTTGAAAACATATTAACAAACTTGCTACAGATCTGAAAACCAAATTGTAGACCTAAACATTAATAGTAAAGATTAGTTTTTTTCTAAGTTCTGAAGCTATTTTTGGAGGAAAGAGATTCCCAAGGGCATCTAGGTCCTAGTAGGGATTTTTCAAAATTGTCAGTTTCAAAGGTTGCTTGCAAACCTAGGTTCTGGATTGGTTCTACTACTATTTCTAAGTTTCCAATTTATGTAATGTGATGTAACAATCTAGGTTTTTAAATGTTTGCAAAATGAAAATTAATCTACCCAAATTATGCAATGATTCAAAAAATACAGACAATTAGTGTACAGATCTAAAAATTTCAAGTACTGAAAAGTAAAATTATTTCCCAATTCTTAATAAACCAAGCAAAATGACAACTTTCTTAATCATGTAATAACATTGTTTCAAAATTTCAAAGAAAATTCTTTCCAGCAAAAACAAAATGAAAGCACAGAGACAAAACTATATTCAAAGGTTCCCTAAGTGACTTGAAGTAGGATAGGGACACCTAGGGGTGTCTGAGTCCCTTATAGGGGTTTAGAAAATAGAAAAAATGAATGTTTATGTTGTTCTTTAAGGTTTTTTTTTCTGTTTGCAAAGTGGTTTTACAAGTATTATTTTTTCAAGTTTTCTTAATATGAGTGAAATGCAAGTGCATGGCAATCTTTGAACAACTAGAATTATAATTTTAAAATAAATTTTGAATGCAAATCTGATCTAAATTACTAAAAAAAATCCTAATGCAAGTTATTGAATGTAAGCTATGATGCAATATTTTTGGTTTTTTATGACTTTTATGATGCAAGTATGGAACCCTAAATAAAGGATGTAAAACAATGCAATGCAAAAATTATATCTAGGATGATTGAATGCAATTTTTCAGAAGGTTTATGATGTCAAAATGTTAGGATCACCAAAATTTAATGTAGAAAAGGTGAACCCTAGGTCTAGTGTGTAAACCTAGGGTTGCTTTTAGGGATCTTTTTCCAAGTTACATGTTCAAGTGTGGATAAAAAAGGTGAATAGATTGACTATCAACCATAAAAGGTGAGCCGATTAGACCCGAATATACACTCTTAGGGCCTTGAAGATGGATGCGAAATTATTTGGAATGATTAACCTAATTGGTCTATATGCTCTGATAGGATAAATGCAATATTCTAAAAATACATAGATGGAAAGACGTGGATTTGGAAAGTGTTAGATGATGTGTACTATCACCAAAAGATGAAACTAGCATGCATAAGAGGACTCAGTCACCTAGGAGTGTATGGGTCTTTGTAGGCTTTTCCAAAATTTCAAAACTTATACCTGTAGCCCACTATCTACTCTCTATTTCTAAACTTGCAAATATTTCATCTTTGGATCTGTACTTGTAGAAACTTACAATTGTCTTGATCAATATTACACATCTAAATTCAATTATTAACACCATTTTCATCCTGATTCAACCCTTTTCGACTATTTAATTAAATAATCATAGTTATTTAATTAAATTCATCATTTTTTTTCTAGTAATCGAATAATCATCCTTATTAGGCTAATTTTTTAATTAAATCTTCAAATTCCTCCATCATACATAATTAAATAATATTCTAATTATTTAATTTACTAATTTTTTTCAACCCTCCAATTTCTCCCACTTACAAAGGAATATTCCTCCATTTCAAATTCAAACAATTTCCCTCTTAAATGGAATATCTTGCACATTCCTTCTAAACTTTAGGATTTGTGTTTCTTTAAATCAATTTAAACCATTGATTAAATTCATCAATCCATGTCAAATTTCAATCTCCTCCATGAATTGAATCCTTGATTCATGTCAATTCCTCTCATTAATTTGCATCCATTGATTAAGTAAATTGATCTTGACCATTGATTCACTCAATTTTCCTATAAATAGCCTTCATTTCTTGAGAAATTGATCCACATTCATTGAGAGAATCTACATTATAGTCATTTTCATAGCAATCCTTATGAGAATTTGATCCATTTGCATCCATTTTAGCTTATTTAGCATTCAATTTCCATCAATTGCATCCATCTTCAAGCTTGTTTCAACCAAGGGATTGGAAAAGGGTTTTCATTCCACATCAATTCAACACCAATCACCCAATGGGATGAGGTTTGATGTACTAGTTATGTTTCCTTTAAGAATTTCATTGATATTTGATGTTTTCATGGCCTCTTATCTTAATATTTTAAGAATTTCATTGGGAGCATGACTTAATTAGTTAAATGCTTGGTTTAATAGTAATTCAATCATGTTTAGCTTATTTCATGACCATGTTCACATTTTGGTGCTAGAAGGAGGGATTTGCTAATAAAATTTGATGAATTTGCCTTGAGATTTTCATGTGTTTCAGATTTCAAGGTCAAGTGACATTTTTGTTCGAGGTAGAGCAACACAATTGTGTGCATTGGTGCACATTTGTTTGCATTGTGACATAGTTGTTTATTTGTCAAATCGATGCATTTGACATTTCTTTGTTTACGTGTTTTAGGTTTACCAGAGCAATGTAGTTCCTATATTCCAATGCAATTGTTTTATTCCAGAGCAATGATTTTGTCATAAAATGACACATTTGTCAAATTGTAGTGTAGTTGCAGGACTGACAGAGCAACACATTTGTCAAATTGTAGTGTAGTTGCAGGACTGACAGAGCAACACATTTGTCAGGTAAAATAGAGAATTAAATCTTCATGTTTACTTTGAATTTTTAATTTGATTTGTTCTTTGATCACTTACTGACTTGTGCTTTGCTAGTGTAATGCTAACTATTTTTTAGATTTAAATTGGAACATAAAATCTTGAAGTGAAGGAGCAAAGTGTTCATTAACACTTGTAATTGCATCATTTAATCTTTTCTTCTAAAAGTGTTCTTGAAAACTCATGGAAGGATGACCTAACTTGTTTATTTCATGATTTAGAGTAAATAACTTTCAATTCAGGCTTAAGAACTTACAATGCTATGAGTATTTCAAAGTTATCTTAAAATTGAACCAAACATCGTCACAGTTCAATTTGGTTTAAAATTGAATAAAACAAATTCACACTCAATTTTTGTGCTTAAAATGAACATTAATTTTACTTTTATTGCATTAAATGAACAATTGTCTTCTTTTCTTGCCATGATTGGTAAAATTTTAGTTCATATCCTCTCCCCTTGTGTTTTGTAAAATCTTGGGTGAAGAGAAACACTCTTAGTTTACAAAAATTTTGAGTCACCCAAAGGCTTGATACGTATCCTCTCCCCTTGTGCTTCATGTGATCTTGGGTGAAGATAAATAACATTCCATTTATTTTATTAGAGAGTGCCTACCTTGAGATACATCCTGCAATGGAGAACTCAAGGTGACCTTCAAGCACGTTTACCAGTGGGCTATAGAAAGTAAGTGAAAACCAAAGTAAGTAGCATAAATTCATTGATGGCCACCTTGCGGGCCTACTCTCATACAAAAGAATGGGTTACTTAGGGGAAGCTAAAGAATTTAGTGTCTCTCATTTGAAGTATACCCAGTGGTGTTCATAGTGTCACTAAAAACCTTTGTATCTAGAGGCCAATAAATTTTTCTGAAATGATTCTTCAAAGTAGTGCACATGAATAGCACCATTCCCAGAAGTTACTTACCATGCTCGATTTATGGTTGAGGCATAGAACTTAAGAGTTCATTCTATTTTACAAAGATAGGAGTATCAAGGTAGCCCATGACCTTGGTATGGCCTATTTTACCCCTCCATAAATTTGGATTACATCACTCTTTCGGGGGTGAGATAAGCCTACTACGAAGAAACATACCTTTATTCCTCTAGGATGTTATTGACCGATTTTGTTGAGCTAAACTAGTAAGTATTATGGAAGAAGGCTTGCAAAATATTCCCCCCACCCATTGAGTCAATAAAGACATTTCTTGACATTTTAAACTCAAAAAAAAAACATCAACATTGTCACAAAATTTCAAACCCTTTGAATATAATGAAGTACACTTGAAGAACACTATACTATTACATGACCCTAAGTATATATTTTTTTATTAAAGAAATATATTAGTGGCTTCCTAGTATTTGGGTTCATATCTCTACTCATTATTTAAAATTTAATCTAGATGATTATGACTTTAGCATCTTGATTTTTCACAAAATTTCAAGCTTTGTGGAAAACCATTTGCTTAGTTATAGACATTTTAGTTTCAACATAATCAAGATCTTCATGTGGTAATTTTTTTTTTACATTAATCAAATTTTAGGAATTTAACTACAAAAAAGTACACCTTGGTCCTATTTCTCAAACATTTTGGTGACACCAACAAAGAGAAAACAATGAAATGCATACGTAAGTTGTTTTTATCAAAACAATTTGGGTACATTACACCTTCAAATATCATTCCACAGTTCCTTTATCAAACAAACATTGGTCTTTTAGTTTTAAAAACTAAAAGGAAAATGAATTTCTTTTAACACCTTGATCTTGTCACAAGTCCCTCTTAGGTTTATAATATTAGGATGAAACGTCAACCAACACATCAAAGCATCAAACATCTTGTCTCACCAACAACTTTAAATTTTGGACAAACAAATCTCCTAGACCAAAATTTTCAACCAACACCATCTAATTTAGCTATATGTTTGGAAACACATCCCTTTTCACACATTTAGTTGGATTAGCACACATCCTTTTGAAAAAATTATTCTAAAGTCACAAGTCTACTTCTAGTATTTACAAGTTCATTAACATTCTCATCAAATATTTACCAAAAACTAAGTCTAGTTCTATCCAAAATTGAGAGTTTTTTGTCATCCATACCACTTATCCTTACATCATTCATAACATAATTGGTCTTAAACACCTTAGAGGTTCACTTTTACAAAAAAATGAATAACTCAAGTGTTTCAACAATACAAATCCCATCATATTGCTCCAAAATTTGATCCAAGTTTTATGGTAACAACAAGACCAAAACATAAGAGAGACATGGAATAAAACCAAGATTTATCTACCATGAGTGATCTAAACCAAAAATATCTTGCAATTCAAGAATTTTATCCTAGAGGTTTGACAACTCCATCACAAAATCCACCTCAAATTTCACAAGAAATGGGGTATCAAGTAGAAGATGTCACCAATAATCCCAATGAACTTACCGCAAATGAACTACTTGATTTGAAAAAAGATCCTAAAACTCACCATCTTATCAACACCATGATGAAATTAAACCCAACTCAATACATGGCCTTGGAAAAAGAAGGAGCTAAACTCCCTTCCACATTTGATTTGAACACACTTAGGGAACAAAATTTGGGAAATGTTTCATCTATTCCTCAAGTCTATCATACAACCCTTGGTCCAAAATGTTGTTCAATATATCACTCAACCATCCTCATCACATGGACCAAGCCAACCTTTAACTTCTAGGGTGGTTTCATATATTCTTACAACTCAACAAGGAACTCAACTTGGTCTCACTCAAAATCTTGCGAACAACACAAATTTGGGTACTCAAAACACAAGCACCCCCCATAACATCTCCATTCTACAACACTCTCAACATCCAAACATGCCACTTACATCACATATCCACAACACAAACGTGGAACCAATATTTTGTGCCCAACCATATTATTCAATCACAACAAACACCTAAAATGTTCCTAATGTTCAACAAAACCAAGTGAGTCAAACACCCCAAGTGAATCTACAAGGACAACTAAACATAATATTGGAAGGTCAATTATCAAAACAACAAGGTCAATCATCACAAAACCATCCAATTGAACCTCAAAGTGAAATGTTCCCACAACAAGTCCCTCAACATCAAATAAATCAAGGAAATCCTTCAAATCAATTGGTCCCAAATCAATCAAGGAATTACATCAAATGAATTGGTCCCAAATCAAATCAATCAAGGTAATCCTTCAAATCAATTGGTCCCAAATCAAGGCATGCTACTAACATCACAACACCAAGTGGCATCATATCAAATATCCCAACCTTTGATTCAAAATCAAGGAATACCTCAAACAATGCAAAATAAAATGGGTCCTCAAAATTATATTCCTCCATCATAATCCTAAATTTTGTAAGGATTGATAACATAACAAAATCAAGGACAAGTTGCACAAACTCAACATATGCCAAATAAAAATCAAGTTTCCAACAATCAAAATTTGATCAAAAATCAACTCAATCCTCCATCATAAGCCACTCACAACATGATTCTCCGAAATCCACCACTTATGGCACAAAATCAAAAAATACCATCAAGTCAATACATTCAATCAAATCAATTTGTCCCAAACCAAAACACCATTCCATCACCTCAAGGATAAAATGCTTTGGATCATCAGCAATCTATTGTTGAACACAAAATACTGAGAGGGGGGTTAATCAGTATTCTACAAAATTGTTTGACTATTAACCATCCAATTGTTAAAGAATATCTAGCATCAACTATAAGTAAAAACATGAAAGGGATCATAACATCACACAACTTATAGACACTAGGATTTTTACGTGGAAAACCCAAATTGGAAAAGACCACGATGAGGATTAACTCACAATATATTATAATTGGTTATAAAATATTATAGGGCACATTGCCATGACACACTATCCTTGAAAGGTTCAAAACCTGAAAATGATTAAAAAAGAGTGTGGCTCACTACCAAAATGTGAACTTATGGAATGCACCTTCTATGTGCAGAGTATAGTTCCAATTAAGCTCTAGAAAGATAAAAATCTTGAACCTGTTTGTAGGTATATAGCAACTATCAACAACTATCAACAACTTCACAATATCACTTTGTCGCATATATTCCCACTATCACCATTTATTACTATCTGTCTTAAGAGTATATGAATGCTCTATATATATATATACACACAATTACATCTTCACACATCAATTAGGTCGGCCTAATTGGATGTAAGCATACTTAACTCAAAACGTCTTGTCAACTTAAAAAAAATAGCTTTGATGGTTAAACAAAACATGCCAAGCATATGTTAGGTCGGCCTAAACTAAACATAAGCACATTAATCAATAGCATCTAAGAAATGTATACCACTTGATTAAGTTAGCTAGATGAAGATCATTCCAAAAACTATAATTCAAACAACTATGATTTACAATTATTAGCTTATTCAACCAAAACTATTCAATCCCTAACCATAGCTTCATCTAGTAATCTTGAATAATATACCAAAATTATATGAGCCAATATTCTACCTAGAGTGAATCCATACCAAATTACTAGATCAATATAGCACAAACACATTTTATTAGATGAGAAAAAAATTAGATACCAAACAATGTTGGTATCAATGACAACAAAGATAAAAAACCAGAGGTCTCCTTCTTCATTCTTCCAACAATCTCACCATTTGTCATTGATGATAGCATGTGCCAAAAATGATGCTTACTTCAAAATAAAAATTATGCAACATCAACTCAAAAACCAAAATTATTCAACTCCCCCTTTCAAATATATAGGAACACAAAAACCAAAACATTATTTATACTGAAGCTTCCTTCACATAATACTGAACCTTAACCTTCTCCCCTTTGACATCAAGGACAAAGGGTAAGGAAAACATAAAGAATGAAAAGCTAGGGGCACCTTGTAACTACTTGAGAATTACTTCCCAAGCTTGCTTGCCATCATCCCAAATCCCTTTTGCTTTGGTAAGAGATTTATTCAATGATTCCATTTCCACTAACCATTCTTCTCCTTTTTTTGAAGTCAACGGAATAAAGTTCATCTTCACCAGTTTTCCGCATCTACCAAGGCACTTGATATGGGAATGTGTTTGAACATTACTAGATCTCCAAGTTGTCTAAACCGCCTTATAGAATATTCTTTTTGTCTTTGCAGAATGAAAAACTTGTTTCAAGTGTCCGCAATAGAAGTCTAGCCACAATACTTTCTATCATCTGCAACCTTGTAGTCTCTAGAGGCATCAACAAGTTGAAACTCTATTGATTCCATTAAGTCCTTAATTCCTCAAGTGACATTAAGCCACCACATGCAGTAAGAAAATAACATCTGAGTTTCCTCATCATAGTCCCTTACCTCCTTCAAACTTTGCAATACTTTGTCACATGCAATTACACACTTATCTTGTAGAATCAGAAACCTTTTCTCTAGAAGACTTTACTTTTCTTCTTTCACTGTGTGTACCTTAAGGTTAGAGGTATATTCCTTGATAAAATTGACTACAAAATCGGATTCTCAATCAGTGCTGGGGAATCATCAGTGGTGACACCAGGGGATGTCTCCTATAAAAATCTAATAGCTTCATTTATTAATTCATTTCCTTTCTGATAAGTTTCAGTAGTTTCTTATGTAATAGAATTGAGAAAATTCCCATAAATCTTTATTTTATCACTTGGTGAAGTCTTAGTTAAATCTACATAGCCCAGATGTGATGGTAGCTTAGTTAAATGAGGTGGTAGCATGGGATGGAGAATTCTTTTCCTTGATAGTAGACCTTTGAGAGTGCTTCTAGATGATTCTTCAGTGGGTTTTGATAACTTAGTAGCCTTAGGGTTTTCTTCTTCAACTCTTTTAGCCTAAGTTGCTTTCTTGTCTTCCTCTTTCTTCTTTTCTTATTTTTCTTCTTTTTCTTATTTAGAGGATTTTCCAGAAGATTTATCTTTATTTTCTTTCTCCTTTTTATCCTCATCATCCTTATCATCCTTATCATTCTTGTTCCTATTACTCTTTCTCCCTTCATTTTTTATCTTTATCTTTCTCACCATTGTTTTTGGTTGATTCATGATGCTCTTCTAGTTCATTATTGATATCATTTTTGTGTTGATCCTTAGTTTTTTTTCTAGTTGTCTCCTCTATATCATTTAGAGGGGCAAGTGTCTCTGAAACATCATGTATTTCATCAACACTTTCCAAAATTGGATGATCCATTACTTCTAAGATATTAACATGCTCTTGTTGCCTAAGTTGTATGGGATGAAGAACTGGTTCTTTCCCTATAATTCCTTGCCAATTTTTTTATTGTGTCTATATTTTCTTGTGTTACTCTTTCTATGCTATCTCTCTCCTTATTCATAAGCATATTGACTCTTTGTTTGACTCTAAACAATGTAGAACATTATTTTAACATATTGGAAACCTCTTCTTTAGATAGAGAGGATCCATAAGAAATCAAGGCATCATTTTTCATCTTGTCATCAACATTTATAACTCCTTGCCTTCTTTGTACTAACACTTTCCAGACATTGTTAGTCACTTTCTTCCGGATAGTTTCCATACTCATATTGCAAATAACTATATACTGAATGAAAACATTAATAATACTCTCCTTATCTTCATTATTGACTTCATCAAACAACTTAGCAGTCGACATAATATCTTTAGAGTCTATCATATTGTTCACTAAGGCTCCTAGATTTAGAGATGGTCGATCACTTACTGGAGGGGAGATAGGCATGTCCTCCTTAGGATATGATATTCCTTCTTCATTCTTCTTTTCATGCACATGGATTGTGAAAGTATTCTCTTTTTCCTCTGACTCTTCATCTGTTGAGATATTGAATCTAGTTTCTGCTTCTTCATTATTGGTATTTCTCCTTTTATTTCTCTTCAGTTGTTGATCTTATTTCAAGCCAAGATCTATTTCTTCCTATGCAACATCACTTATGTTTATTTTCCTGTTACCCTTTTTCTTTATTCATCTTTTTCCAGGAGAAACAGATGGTGTAACAGGGGGTATGTTCTTTCTTTTAGAAGCATGGGTACTAGGTCTGGTGGAGGTAGTTACATTAACTGATGCAGGAGTATTATTTTCTTTCTTCTTTCCTTTGTTTTAGAAACACTAGAAGTAGGTGCAATAGCAAAGGATATTCTTCCCGATTTCCTTGATCCAAAGGATAGATCTATTCATCTTGTCTTTCTCTCATCAATAGATTCCTTCAATTGTTCTATATCATCATTAGAGAATGAATTCCATTGGAAGAATTCCTCAATATTCTTTCTTGTTGTCTTTACTTTATTAGATGTTGAAGTTTCTAAGTGCACTTCACTAATTTTTTCATCATATGTTCCATGTCAGGGCAGAGAGGGGTCCCTTGGACTTCTCAACAACATTTCAATAAACCTCCCAGCAAGTTTTTCATCAACCTCATATCCTAGAGGTTTTATCCAGAGATTTCTAGGTTCAACTGCTTCTATGATGCATTCATCTGTGCTTACAAGAAAAGTTATGGACTTTGCATACTTCTTCACTAGGCTTCTGGGAACTCTTTCTTTCATGCATATAATTCTAGAATAATGCAAAGAATGCAGTCAAAGCATTATTTTTTAATTTTTAATCTCCAAGATTGTGCAGGTGTTCAAATATTTAATGTGCAACTAGCCTGTTGCACTCCCACATAATCTTTTTCCTTTCCGATAACTCCCTCAAAAATTAGAATAGTAGAAAAAATACCAAATTACCAAACTTAAAGGAGTGTTTCTTTGTATTAATAATTCTTAGATTCTCCATAACTTGCAGTTGAAGCAAATCACAAAGATCATAGTCTCTCCCATTCATTACCATTTAATATGCAATATGAATTATTGTGGCAGACACAAAATTCCCTTAGTTGGTAAAGTATATTTTATGTCTGATCATAGCAACAACATATCTCACATCTAGGTTTGAGATAGGTCTAGTAGTTAGAGCTCTTTTGTCAAATGTGGCTCTAGTTAGCTTCATGACCACATCATTTTTCATAACTTTCAACACTAGTAAGGGTCCAGTAGCACAGAGACCAGTTACAACTTGAATTACCTTTTTGGTGATTAACCCAGCTACATTTTTCCACACAAACTTATCATGTATTCTACTAAGTTCCATCCTAACAAATTTAACATCTATCTCATTTGAAAATTTTGCAAACCAATTCCAAACATCCATACTTTTTCGTACTAGGTTTTCATATTTAGGCTTAACAAAGTGATTGTCTCCTATCAGTTCTTCCATCCAAAGATCCCTATGTTCTTGGTGGTTAAATTCTTCTAGATTTCCATGAATGTATGTTCTAGTTTCTTTAGTGGATAGGCTATTTGTCAGAATGTTTGAGAATGCATCCACGAGATCTAGTTCATAGAATTTCTAGGAATACCTTCTAAATTCAGGTCAGGGTCTCTTAGAGACTTCCACAATAGTTTGAGTGGCCATTTCTTTCCCTAAAACTACTTGTATATGCTTAAGAAAAGTTGCTTCAATTAAAACCCACAAAGTTAAGATAATAGTAAATACATTTTCAAGCTTCATTGAAAACTAGGGTTTGATATTAGATACTCTGAATTGCTTCTAAATATCTTCATCTCACTCTGCTCCTTGCCACTTGTGCAAATATGATTTAATTTGACTTAGTTTCTTGCTTTATAACTTACAGATTTTGCCCTAATTTTGCATTAAATGCATTCCATCCTCAAAAGCTGATAAACACTTTGTAACATACATTGTAAAACCTAAAATATTTTGCAATTCTCTAGATTTACATAATTTATGTTGGAGACTTCTTCAACATCTTTAGAATGACACCTTACATCATATTTCCTCATTTCACTACTTGAAACCTCATATATCAAGGGTTTGGTAGATTTCTCTATTTCTACCCCTCCTAAAACCATTTCTAGGTATAGTTTTTAGAAGAAGTATCTGCACTAAGTGTAGGTACAAATGCATTTAACTCATACTTATTCCCAAGTTCTTCCTTTTTCCTCCAAATTTTCTCCATTTCTTTTCTTACTTCAGTAGGATCCTCTTTGTTCATAGGTTTTCTCTTTTGTTCTAGATCAGGTTTCTTCTCAACTTTGCTTCTGCAGAATTTTGAGATGTGTCCTGATTTATTATAGGTGTAGTACACAACTTGTTTAATACCAAACTGATTCAAATTTATCCTTGATCTACATTGGTTAGCTTTATGTCCAAAACATAACATATATAGAAATAGCCTTGAAAATATTGATCCCTTCTACCAGTATTGAAACTATTCATCATTGTCTAACTTCTACACTCAGTAGCTCTATGTCCAAAATTTTTTCAAGAAAAACATTGTCTAGAGAAGAATCCAAAATTCTGATTCATTCTACTTCTACATTCAGTTACTCTATGACCAAATTTATTGCATGAGAAATAAATTCCATTAAAATATGGATACCTTTGAACATTAGGTTTTCTGATAGGGATCCTTTTGGTATTGCTTCTTTGATTCTTGAACTATTTGTTGTTTCCTTGAATCTTCCTTTATTTGTCCACTTTGTTGGGAACCTGATTTAGCTTTGAACTTTGTCCTTCTTCAAGTCCTAGACCACCTTTATCCTTAGCTAGTTTCTAAAATGCGATCAACTCATCAAGCATTGTAGAACTTTTTTTTAATTTTTCTTCATAAGTTCTTACTTTCCCCAAGTTGGATCTTAGGTTTACCACTTCTTGTTTAATCTTTATGCATTCATCAATTTTATTCTGAATTTAGCTTTCTGACATTCTTCAATTATTTTATTTTCCTCCACTTGCACCTTTAGTCTAGTGATTTCTTCATTATATTTCTTCAACTAATCATTGACTTCTCTATGCCTTTCTTTGAAATTCTTGATTTTCTCCCTTAGCTTTTTGATGCATACATTTGCTTCTTTCAATTTTTATTTCTCATATTCACTTTTATCCAGATCTTCAAGAGTAGTATGAAGTTCCTCAGTTGTAGAGATCTCTTCCAGAGGAATAGGATACTTTTTATCAACCATGTGTTCAAGTTTCAAGATCCTCCTTAATCTATTAAAATTTTCCAAAGGAACCAAGCTCTAATGCCAATTGTTGAACACACAGAATACTAAGGGGGGGTGGGGGGGGGGGAGTGAATTAGTATTCTACAAAACCATTTGATTATTAACCATCCAATTGTTAAATCATATCTAGTAGCAACTATAAGTAAAAACATGAAAGAGATGATAACATCACACAAATCATAGACACCATGATTTTTACATGAGAAAAACAAAGTGGTAAAAACCACAATGAGGATTAACTCATAATATATTATAACTAGTTATAAAATATTATAGGGCACACTTCCAACACACATTATCCTTAAAAGGATCAGAGCCTGAAAATGATTACAAAAGAGTGTGGCTCACTGCCAAAATGTGAAATGATGGAATGCACCTTCTTTGTGTTGAGTACAGTTCCAATTAAGCTCTAGAAAGACAAAAATCCTACATCGGTTTGCAAGTATATAGAAACTATCAACAACTATCAACAACTTCACAATATCACTTTGTTGTATATATTCCCACTATCACCATTTCTCACTATCTGTATTAAGAGTACATGAATGCTCTATATATATATACACAATTACATCATCATACATCAATTAGGTCAACCTAATTGGATGTAAACATACTTAACTCGAAATGTCTTGTCGACTTCAAAACAAGAAACATATTTTACACCTAAAAAAAATGTGCCAAGCATACGTTAGGTCAGCCCAGACCAAACATAAACACATTAAGCATCCAAGAAACATATACTGCTTTATTAAGTCAGCCAGATGAAGATCATGCCCAAATCTGTAAGCCGAAAAACTATCCTTTACAATTCTTAGCTTATTCAACCAAAATTGTTGAACCCCTGACCATAGCTGCATCTAGCAATATTGAATAACATACCAAAATTATATGAGCCGATATTCTACCCAGAGTGAATCTAGACCAAATTACCAGATCAATGTAGCACAAACACAGAATACTGGATGGACAAAAAATTAGATACCATAAAACTTTGCATCAATGACAACAAAGATAAAAAATCAAAGGTCTCCTTCATTCTTCCAACATCTATTGTGTAGAAACAACAACAAGAAGAAGATCAATTATTAGCACAACAACAAGAAGCTCAATTACTTGCACAAAAACAATAAGCTCAATTACTTGCACAACAACAAAAAGCCCAATTGCAAGAACACCAACAAGCCCAATTGAAAGCACAACAAAAAGCTTAATTACAAGCACAACAATATTCCCAACAACAACAAATTCTTATACAAGAAGAAGAATAAGAAGGTTTTTATTAGCACCAACAACAAACATACATAAATTTGCAACAAAATGTCTTGAATCAAAACTCTCAAGGACCATACAACACACCACCACCATTATCACCAATCAATCCACAATATCAAAATGCACCATACAAACCATATAACACATTCAATACAAACACACCCCCTTATCAAAACCTCACATATAATTCATCTACTAGTCCTCAATACAACACGAATGCTCCAACACCAAATAGTCCTCAAGATAATCTTTCCTCACAAATCAAAAAGTTTACACAAAAAATTCAAGATATCCAAGTTGGGAAAATGAAGAAATTGTATTCACAATGAAACTTGTGTCCATATCCTTTTGATCATAACATTTCAATGATACCATTCTTTCTAGGATTTGAAATCCCCAAATTTGATAAATACAAAGCGTGTGAAAATCCAAAAGATCATATCAAGGAATTTTATGTGGCATGTATGAAGTAGCATATAATGACTCCTATTTGATTCCTCTTTTCCCACGTAGTTTGGGAGACCAAGAAATAAAATGGTTATCACACTTACCTCCTAGAATCTGAACTTTTCAAGAAATAATAGATCATTTTGTGGATCACTTCTCCTAAAACCTCGATATGGACGTTAGTTTGGAGGAAATATACACCCTAAAACACAACAAGGGTGAATCATTTGCAATTTTTTTGCAATGATGGAGGCATAGAGCTAATAAATGAAAATGGCTAATTCTTAAAAAGAATAGATAGAAATTATTATTGCCAGCATGGACACAAATTTATCCTTCCAACTAAAAATGCACTATGTCTTGTCATATGAAGAACTCATTCCTAGGGGTCTTAACATTGAAAAATACCTCATCACACAAGGAGCAACACAAGCAGACAAATTTAACTATCCATCATCTAGTTCCAATGAAAAACCTTGTATATGGGCCAAAATCAAGAATATTACTAATGATTGCATAGTTGACAAGAAAGTGGTTTTAAGTGCTCCAAAAAAAATGAACTCACAACAAATGAACACACAACCACAAAACAATCAAAGCGGACCACCCCCTTGAAGAAATTACCCTCAATCACACAACTACACACCTTTGGGGGAAACTATTCAAATGGTCATGCAAAAAATGGTGCAATCCAATCTCATTACACTCCCTAATTATCAAAATTACCAAGAACCTCAAGAAAAACCACCATGGTATAACAAGAAGGATCTTTGTGATTTTCATAAAATTAAGGGACACAAAACATCAAGTTGTATGAAATTAAAAAATGTCATTCCAGATCTTACTGACAATGGAGACATAACTTTGGATCAACAAATGGGAAATCAAGACCTTAAAAAATACAAGAACTTGATGTTGGACGATAGAAAGGGAAATGATAATGGAAAAGGCAAGGATTACCTCAATGTAGGTCATGTTTATAATAATGTGGTAGCATCTTGTGATCATTTTATAACAACGTAGGTCATTTTTATATCAAAGGGCCTAGTGTAGAGTGTGGAGTCACCAAACGTAAAGGAAAAGTCACCATCCAAGGAGCACTATCACAACCTAGGGCACCACCATCACTTCTGAAGTCAAACCCCAAGGATTATAGTCTCTTGGATCAATTGAAGAAGACCCCCACCCAAATCTCCATCTTGGATTTACTAAAAATATCTCTTGCACATAGGGACATCTTAGAGATAGTTTTATCATTGTCATCCATACCAAATAATATTGATACTGGACAATTCCAAGATATGGTTGGACACATCACCACCCCTCATCTTCTCACATTTTCTAAGAAAGAAATTCTCATGCAACTATCACATGATCACACATTGCATCTTGAGGTCCTTATTCAAAAAAAAACAAAGTCAAAAGAGTCTTGGTGGATGGAGGAGCTGGTCTTAATTTTTATACCCTTCAATTGATCAAGAACTTGGGCTATTCTGGAGATGTCATTGAAAAGGAAAAAGGTGTTACTATAAGGTCATATAATAATCAAGAACAGGTTTCTAAAGGCACAATCAAAATTGCCATCCAAATAGGACCCGTAATTATAGAAACTACATGCCAAGTGTTTGACCTTGACCTACTATTGCAAAAACATAGAAGAAAATTACTATAAGATCCTAAAAGTGCCCAAGAAAAATGAAGTTCCAATACCATCCTCATTCATTGACCCATCTTCCCTAGCTTCCACCTCAAAATCAAAAGCACCCCTCATGCAAAATATTCCTGATATCAAAGCAGTGATCAAAGACAACGTTTGTGGAGACTATAACTTGAATAAGGATTCTTTTGTAATTGGAGATTTTTCCCTTTCTCCTTTATCTCATGGGAAGAATCAACCTATTTATAAGGTATATAAGACAATCAAGATAGTATCTACCACTTTCATAAGGTAGGGAGATTTGAACAAATAAATTATTGATGAGGAGAATGTATCAAAATTGTTATATCAAGATAAAAAACCCAAGCCCTTCTTCCAATGGAGGATGAAAAAAAAGGACTATAGCTGATGATGGGTTGGGGATGTTGGATGTTGTGTTTGTGTTGCTGATATGTAGTTTTAATTGATGTCAGCACTATTAGTATTGATGATTCTGAAGGATGTATATGTCGAGGATATTGAGAAAATTAGATTAAATATGTTGCAGGCAGTCTATGAAGCTGCGAAGATCAAAATGGTGGAAAGTTGTGTACATTGATAATCAAAGGTCACACATCAAAGGGTTTCTTGTTGAGCCTATCTAGTATGTTGTCCAAAATTTTCAATGGTATGCATCAAGATTGGAGCGAGTTATGAGTTTTTGAGTTCCTACAGTTATTTTGTTACTATAGCAAGTGTTTCTAGAAGAAGTGAATGCAATTATAGAAAATTGAGTTGTTGCATATGTTACTATGATTTTCATTGATGTTTCTAAAATGTGCTCTATCATCGTGGTACATCCGTGTTGATCGGTGTGCTCGTGATCAAAGATTTTCCTTTGTGTGTTCGAGGGTTTTATGTTCTTGGTCGACATGATGGTGGTAGCGTGTTTTGGATCCTTATGGAGTAATATTTTATTGTTTGGAATGTTCAAGGATGTTGATTTAGGTCTTCATTACTATGTGACCGACTTAGGTTGGTGCACATTGAGATTTGTTCATAAATTGGGCCGACAGTTGTAATTTATTCTTTATTTGTGGCCGACGGAGTTATTGATGTAAATTCATGTAGTAGATATATAAGAGTGATTTTTTCTTCATTTTGAAGTGTGTGTGTGTGGTGCATGCTTGGTGAATGTATGCAAAATGTGTGAATAAAGATCAAGTCATTTGATTTCAAAGTAGAGTGTGAATAATTTTGAGCGAAGTGTGAAGAAGTGTTTATGTGGTTAACCGGAAGTGTCATCAAGATTTTGTAGAAGCTAATTTCTCAGTTCAACCTCATCAGATGGATTTAATCTGTTTTTTTTATGTAAGGAAGTGAGCCTTCCCTTTGAGTAGTGAGCTCTAGATAGTGTGCCTGAATGCATGTGCATTCCTTATTCATTTTTCATTATACTTGTAATAGGGTATAATCTCTTGGACTAACATCCACCGTGGTTTTTCCCCTAACAGGGTTTCCACGTATAAAAATCTTGGTGTTCATGTTTTTTTGATGTGTTGTCGATTTATGATTTCATTGTTAATTATTGGATATGAGATTAAAGGTTGATTAATTTTAAATTCTGTAACAACTGATTCACCCCCCTCTTAGTTGTCTATCCTTGTTTTTCCAACAATTGGTATCAAAGCTAGGTTCCTCTAAAGAAGTTTAAATACTTGAGGTGATCTGAGATGGCATCATACAAGAAGGATAGTACCAGATTCGGTGGTACAAATTACTCTCTGTGGAAGATCAGAATGGAGTGTCATTTGAATTGCAATGGTGAACCCTTTTGGAATATTACAAAGAATAGATATAATATTCCTCAGAATGGTCCTACTACTCCCGATGAGATCAAAGAAGCTGAAATCAACATTAGGGCTATTAAAGCATTATTGAGTGCTTTGATAGATTATGAAATGACAAATGTGATAGGTCTTAAGACATCTCATGAGATCCAAAAGAAATTGGAAACATTGTATGAAGGAGATGCTAAGCTAACAAGTCTGAAAGGAAAGTGGGAGAGCTTGAAGATGAGTGAAGATGAAAACATTTTTTTCTTTCATGCAGAAAGTAAATGAAATAGTGATGGGTATTAGATGTGTCAATGGAGTCATGGATGAAGATGAAATTGTGGCTAAAGTGCTCAAATACGTGCCTGCTTCTTACAAAACAAAAGCTCGTGCTATTGAAGAACTTAGAATAGTAAAAATGTGACAAGAGACATGTTGATTGGTAAACTAGATACCTTTGAGCTGAGTGAATTTGGTGAGTCCACTCCTAAAACATAATCTTCATTTAAAGCTACTGTATCCAAAAAAAGCCAACAGAGATATGATCTGGGAGAAATTTCTAGGAAGACATTCAAATATGAAGATGAAGAAAGAGAGATAGAAGAGCTGGAAGCATTGATTATGAAAAGAGAATTTAGAGGACATGGTAAGTATAAAGGAAAACTACCTATTAAATGTTTCTCTTGCAGTAAGATAGGTCATTTTGCATCAAGGTGTCTTGAAAGAGTTTCTAAGTATAAACCTGACAAGTCTAGATTTCAAAAAAAATGTTATTATGCTAAAGGTGTTACTAATGATGAATCTGATAAAGAAATTGGAAATGAAGATGGATGGGTATTCATTTCTATCAAGGAAAATGGTACAGTGTTCACTGAGTTTGCTAATAATCAGAATATTAAGAAAGCTCTTACAACCAAAATTGATGAAAAGGATGAATGGGTGATTGATAGCGGATGCTCACATTATATGACTGGTGACAAAATAAATTTTCTAAGCTTGGGAAAGGTATGATGGTGGTGTTGTAATATTTGGAGATAACAATGTTGGTGTGATTTGTGGCAGAGGCACTATTTCTCTTGGTGGTAAATGTAATACTTATGATGTTCTTTATGTTGAAGGATTGAAGCATAACTTACTAAGTGTTGGACATATGGTAGACAAGGGATACAATCTTCAATTAAAAGATGGCAAGTGCATGATAGTGGGAAGCTCTGGAAATGTAATTTCTTCAGGTACAAAGACAAGAGGTAATATTTTTCACATGAGTTTTGTTAGTGAAAATTGCTTTACTTCTCAAGTTGATGTAAGCTAGTTATGGCTTAGGAGATTGTGTCATGTGAATTTTGATAACTTTGTCAAAGTAAGCTCCACTCAAGTAGTCAGAGATCTACCTAAGTTAGTAAAGCCTACTAACACTACATGCAAGGAATGTCAGATGGGAAAGCAAACAAGAACTTATTTTCAGAACAACAACATCATTCAAATTGAGTATTGGAGTTAGTTCATATTGATCTATGTGGTCCATAAAAAATGAAAATTCTACAAGGAGAAACGTACTTTATGTTAATCATTGATGATTACTCTAGGATGATATGGGTTGCTTGCTTGAGAGAAAAACATGAAGCTTTAGAAAAGTTCAAATGTTTTAAAGCCTTAGCAAAAAATGAGACAGGTGTGAAGGTCAAATGCTTAAGATCAGACAAAGGTGGTGAATTCACTTCCTGGGAGTTTAATACATTTCGTGAAGAGCATGGAATCGAAAGACAGTTATCTGCTCCCCGGACCCCTCAACAGAATGGAGTTGTTGAAAGAAACAACAAAACAATTCCAGATGCTGCTAGAACTATGATGTTGGAAGTTAATGTTCCTCATATCTACTGGAGAGAAGTTGTAAGCATTGTTGTATACACTATCAACTAGGTAAATGTTAATGGTAATTCTGGTTAGACTCCTTTTGAACTATGGTTTGGTTATAAGCCTACTATTAAATATTTCAAAATATTTGGAAGTAGATGTTATATTAAGACAGATGAAGATATTGGCAAGTTTGATGCTAGAAGTGATGAAGGAATCTTTCTGGGTTACTCTACTAAGAGCAAGGAATATCGATGCTACAATAGAAGATTGATGAAATTGGTTAAAATTACAAATGTCAGAGTTGATGAAGACACTATTAGATCATCCAAACACTATTAACATGATCTAGATGACCAACAAGATAGTACTGGTAATGGAAAGAATACGCAGACACAAAATCAAATTCAAATTGTTCCAGTGAATCAAGAGAATCATGAAGAAGAAGCTAGTGGAAGTACAAAAGAGAGAACAAAAGAACTAGAAGTTAGAGAGAATCCAAAAATTTCAAGATATGTAAAGATAAATCACTCTAAGAATCAAATTATAGGAGACAAGAACAAAGGTATGCAGACTAGAAGAAGAATTGCAGAAGAATATTGCCTGATTTCCAAAACTGAGCCTAGTAATGTCAATGAAGCAGGTAAAGATGAATATTGGATGGAAGCAATGAAGGAAGAACTGATGCAAATAGAGAAAAATGATACATGGATTCTTGTTCCTAGACCTCAGGATAAAAATGTGATTGGAACCAAATGGGTCTTTCGGAAGAAGTTGAATGAGCAAGGTGAAGTAGTTAGAAACAAAGTAAGAATGGTATGTAAAGGATACTCATAGATGAAAGGTATTGATTTTGAAGAAACCTTTGCCCCTGTTGCTAGAATTGAAGCTGTAAGGTTATTTCTTTCCTATGCAACTTTCAAGAATTACAAAGTCTATCAAATGGATGTGAAGTCAACATTCCTGAATGGTGAGTTAGAAATTTTTTATGTTGAGCAACCAGATGGATTTCAACTGACAGATGAAAAAGACATGGTTTGCCAATTGAAGAAAGTACTATATGGAATCAAACAAGCTCCTAGAGCATGGTATGCTATATTGGATAAATAATTTTTGAAGCTTGAATTCAATAAAGGTATTGCTGACAACAATCTGTATTTCAAGATGGATCAGGATAAAGAGTTGATTATTGAAGTTTTTGTTGATGTCATTATCTTTGAAGGTGACAATGACTTATGCATGAAATCTGATGATGAAATGAAAAGTGAATTTGAGATGTCAATGATAGAAGAGGTGAAATTATTTTTAGGATTGCAAATAACTCAGTTAGATGATGAAATTTTCATATCTTAGTCCAAATATGTAAAAGAGTTACTGAAATTTTTTGGCATGGAAGACTCAAATCTAGTTGGTACACCCATGGTAACCGGATGCAAGTTAACACAAAATGATGATTCTCCTAAGGCTAATCAAACAAGGTATAGGTCAATGATTGGTGGATTGCTATATTTGACTCAGACTAGACCAAATATTATGAATGTTATGTGCATGGTTGCTAGATATCAAGCTGATCCAAAGGAATCACATGTGACTACAATAAAGAGGATTTTCAGATACTTGAAAGGAACGATTGATTTTGGTCTTTGTTATCCTAAGGATGATGATCTTACTCTGAATGCCTTTACAGATGCATATTGGGCATGAGATGTAGATGAAATAAAAAGTACAAGTAGTGGTGCATTCTTCCTAGGGAAGACATTAGTGTCTTGGCTAAGTAAAAAGAAGAATTTCATTTCCTTATCTACTATTGAGGTAGAATATATTGTTGTTGCAAAAAATTGCACGCAAGTATTATGGATGAAACATATGCTGAGAGATATTAGAATTGAGTATAATGAGCCTATTGTTATATTCTATGACAATTCGAGTTCCATAAACATTTCCAAGAATCTGGTGTTACATTCAAAGACAACACATATATCCATCAAGTATCACTTTTTGAGAGACAAAGTGAGTGACAAAGAAGTTAGATTGGAATATGTGCCCACTAAGGAAAAAATTGCAAATATCTTTACTAAACCATTGCCTAAGGATACTTTTGAGTATATCAGAGGTAAGTTAGGGGTGATTTTCCCTCCTAACCTGAAATAAGATGCAAGTCTTTGCATCAATGCATGAACTCACAACCAGATCTTGTTTCAGATTGATGTTGTGGTGGCTACTACTCAAGGGGAGTAGTTAGATGATTCAGATGATATGTGGTTCAAAGTTTGTATACCTTTTCCATTGATGTCAAAGGGGGAGAATTTTAATGTGAAAAAAATTTGTAGAAGAAAGGGGGAGAAGTGCAATAAGTACTAAGAGGGAGAAGATGGAAGAGCATTGTAAGGAGGGGAAGAATAGTTTGTGAAGTGTTAGTTGTGTTGATGGTATTTTTCACATCATGTGCTGCCATCAATGCCAAAGGGGGAGATTGTTGGATATTGTGATTGTGTTGCTGATATGTGGTTGTCATTGATGTCAACACTATTAGCATTGATGATTCTGAAGGTTGTATATGTCAAGGATATTGAGAAAATTAGAATAAATATGTTGTAGACAATTTGTGAAGCTACGAAGATCAGAATGGTGGAAATCTGTGTACGTTGATTATCAGAGGTTGCATATCAAAGGGTTTATTACTGACCTTATCTAGTATGTTGTCCAAAATTTTCAGTGGTACGCATCAAGATTGGAGCGAGTTATGAGTTTATGAGTTCCTATAGTTATTTTGTTATTGTAGCAGGTGTTTCTAGAAGAAGAGAATGCAATTTTGTAAAATTGAGTTATTGTGTATGCTATTGTGATGTTCAGTGATGTTTCTAGATTGTGCTCTATCATTGTGGTATGTCCACATTGATCGGTGTGCTCATGATCAAATATTTTCCTTTGTGTGTTCAAGGATTTTATGTTCTTGGCCGACATGATGGTGGTAGCGTGTTGTAGATCCTTATGGATTAATAATTTATTGTTTGGCATGTTCAAGGATGTTGATTTAGGTCTTCATTACTATGTGACCAACTTAGGTTTGTGTGCATTGATATTTGCTCATAAATTGGGCTAACAATTGTAATTTATTCTTTATTTGTGGTTGATAGAGTTGTTGATGTAAATTCATGTAGTAGATATATAAGAGTGATTGTTTATTCATTTTAAAGTGTGTGTGTGTTGTGCATGCTCGATGAATGTATGCAAAATTTTCAAATAAAGATCAGATCATTTGATTTCAGAGAAAAGTGTGAAGAAGTTTGAGCAAAGTGTCAAGAAGTGTTTTTGTGCCTAACCAAAACTGTCATCAGGATTTTGTAGAGGATAATTTCTCAGTTCAACCTCATCAAATGGATTTAATCTGATTGTTTTATGTAAGGTAGTGAGCCTTCCCTTTGAGCAGTGAGCTCTAGGCAATGTGCCTAAATGCATGTGCATTCCTTATTCATTTTTCATTATACTTCTAATAGGGTATAATATTGTAGAATAACATCCACCATGGTTTTTCCCCTAACAGGGTTTCCACGTATAAAAATCTTGGTGTTCATGTGTTTATAATGTGTTGTTGATTTATGCTTTCACTGTTAATTATCAGATCTGAGATTAAAGGTTGATTAAGGTTGATTAAGTTTAAATTTTGTAACAACTGATTCACCCCCCTCTTAGTTGTCTATCCTTGTTTTTCCAACAGGGGATACAACAAGAATGACAAGTTGGGTCTAAACAATAAAGGTTTGCTAGAACCCCTTCCTCCTAAGAAATGACCTAAGAATCTTGGTCTTGGATGTACTACAAGCAAAGTGACCATTTGTGGAAAGGGTGCTTCTAATAAGGGAGTCAAATCTTCCTCTTGGTTACCTATGTCTCGTAATGATGACATCAATGACTTTCCCCTTGTTATCATAAAATTATTTGATGATATCAATATATTCCTAATAACCACTACATCCTTTGCTTCAAATAGACAAATATTCACTGAATTAAAACTAGTCTACCCTCCACTTATAAACTAGAACCAATGAGGATCACCTATTTTGGATTCATTCAAAAATGATGAAGTTATCTCCGAGTTCATGGTACTTCATAAAAACATACCTTATGGGGATCATAAAGTAGGTTTTAACATTGAAATGGACACACAAGATTACTATGGGGAAATGATTAAGTCCCTAAACTGCAAGATAGAAAATATGAGAATCATGTCCCGATCCTTAAGTGAAAACCACATTGTGGCACTTTCTAATCATGAAATAGTAAAAATAAAGGACACATATGATGGTGAAAACCTCTCTTAGGCACCGAAGGATGCATGATTCAATATTCCCCTTAGTGTGATACATAAATAAAAGTTAGCAATGCTTGTTGAGAAGTATAATCTAGTAAATGTAGGGAAAAGCGAGGCACCTCAGATCACTTTCTATGTAGAATCACTCTTAGATGAAGAGAAAAATAACTTGACAAATTTCTTGAAGGAATGAATGATAAATTCTTCATGGTCTTATACAAATATTCCAGGCCTTGATCCTAAAGTTGTTGTCCACCATCTTGCAGTATATCCTCATGGTAAACTAGTAAGGCATAAGTTGAGAAAGATGCATCCACAGATAATGTTGTTGGTCAAACTTGAGTTGAAAAAGCTTCTTGACATGGGGTTTATAAGACCAATAAATTATCCTAAGTGTGTTTCAAACTTGGAACTAGTCTCAAAACCCACTAGGGGCTTCAGAATATGTATTGACTTTAGAGACTTAAACAAAGCACATCCCAAGGATGAATTTCCTCTTCCAAATATTAACATAATTTTAGATTTGACTACTGGACATGAGATTATTTCACTCATGGACGGGTTCTGAAGATACAACCAGATCATGATCACCAAAGAGGATCAACATAAAACAAAGTTTACATGTCCATGGGGAATGTATTGCTAGAACATGATTTCATTTGGTTTGAAGAATTTTGGAGCTACCTATCAGAGAGCAATGACATTAATCTTTCATGACATGATTCACAAGACTTTAGAGGATTATGTGGACAAAATTTTAGCCAAGTCAAGAAAAATGAAGGAACATCTAGAGGTATTAGGACCAATATTTGACAGAATCGAGGAGTACAAGGTGCGATTAAATCTAAAAAAGTGTTTCTTTGGCATAACATTAGGTAAACTCTTAGGATACATTGTGTAACATAGAGGAATTAAGATAGATCCAACTAATGTCAAAGAAATCTTGGATATGGAACCACCACAAACACTAAAGCAACTATGAGGTTTACAAGGGAGATTGCAGTCTATTAGAAGATTTATTGTATAGTTTGCCGATCAATTTCATCCATTTTCTCACCTTCTTCACAAGGGTATAGCCTACAAATGGGATGATAAATGTGAAAAATAATTCCAACAACTCAAAAAATACCTATTGACACTATTTAAATGCACAAGACAACTAAGACAGGGGGTGAATCATTTGTCGCCAATGACATTCAAAAATCTCAAACAATTATTAACTCCACATCCACTTTAATTTGTTATTAAGTATGAGCATGAAGTAAAAATAACAAAAAGTAATATCAACAAAATAAACCCCATTTTTATGTGGAAAACCTAATAAGATAAAAACCACAGTGATGATTAACTCATAATATAATAGGAATTAAAAAACTGAATACAAGAGGCTCATTGCCGAAGGGCTCACTACACAAGATAGGACTCACTATCCAAATAGGATTCATTGTCCAGAAAGCAGGATCACTTCCTATAGATATAGAAACATATAAAGAAGAATGTTACATAGAGAACATTATCTCAATGCAACAAAAGATCCACCACTTGACAACTTCCAGACATTCACACCATTGATCAGAGAATTGTAGACACCATCGGCTCACTACTTTCAAAAGTCTAACACATTGAAGTATTGTTGCCATAATTCACTTTCACACACTCTTACTTCTCACACTTGTGGCTTCCAAATATTAACATCTTTCCTTGTATTTATACCATCTTCAAACTTATAAACTTTCTCCAAGGTCAGCTACACATTCTTCATTTTACAAATTCAAATTAGGTCAGTGACTCAAGATTCCCATAGTGGATAATAATGAGAGTGAACCAAATCAATACTTAACAAGGACCCAAAAGAACATCTTGGATCAATCACAAGCTTCCTTAATTGATACTTATCCTTCGTTTAATGTGTAGACACTAGGTCATCCAAACCTAATGAAAAAACCAATGAACATTGAAGTATGCACATTTGCAACAAGAAGATAACACTTGGATAACATAACACACTTCACCATACTTTGGAACACCTCTTAGATGCCTTTAGATTCATCTGTAGCAACTACAACAATATTCATACAAAGAACACTTTCCATCAGTCCACCTAGAGTATTCAACCACACATGGTAACTTTGGAACTGGTCTTCTAGAGCACCAAACCATGAGCACTTTTTCTAGAAAAAATATAACACCATTATTATCCTTCTTCTAGATCCACAAGATCGAAGGAAAACTACTAGAGGACTATGGAGCAGAAAAATTTCTCCTAGTCCACAGACAAACAATTTTGCCATACCAGTTCACAAACCGATGAGCACAACTTTTTCTCTTCATCAACCTAGAAGCTATAACTCAGGATATATCACCCAAGGATGCCCATAAATGACACTATAGATCCGCACAAGCATAGGATCGACACTTAAGAAATTCAGAGCACATTCGAAACACACATACAATTCTATCTCCAGTGTTTATTGATTTTCTCAAAATCACTTGATAACTCATCATATCAACACGCCTACAATACCATAAAGATAGCTCCATGTACTAACAACATATCTATAGTATCTCAACCATACATGCACCACCTACAATCAATTGATTCCTTTCACTACAACAACTTGTATTGTGTTGACATCAATGACGACATTATCGACAACACCACCATACACATTCATACTTGCAACAATCTCCCCCTTTGTCATTGATGGCAAAACATGATGTGAAAAACCATCAAAGAAAACCTACACACTCTCTTGCTTCTTCTTCCTCTTTTTTTTCAGATTAGATAGCCTACACAACCTTCCTACACACTCTTCTCCTTACAATAATCTCTCTCCCTTTCAACGTTTTCAGATATATATAGGTTTTTTTTCACATGATTCTCTCTCCCCCTTTGACATTAGTGGAAAATAATTTTTTTTACATGATTCTTCATCCATATAAATTTCTGATCACTCTCCCTTAGGAGTGCACCCATGACAACACACATATCATACAACAACAATGATACTCTTTACTCCCCCTGAGGAGTAGACCCCAATCATCAGTCCAAACATATGATGAATTTGTAGATCTACTAGACTAATGCACCTCTATGTGCACCTAGTTCAAGGAAGGAGAGACTGTAGCCCCTAAGTGCTCCTGAAGATACTCAAAAGTATCCTTAGGAAGAGCCTTAGTAAATATATCTACAATTTGATCCTTTGTAGGCATATATTCAATCCTGACTTCATTCTCCAATACTTTCTCTCTTAAGAAATGATATCTGATAGGTATATGTTTTGTTCTTGAATGCATTATCGGATTCTTTGAAATATTTATTGCACTTGTATTATCATAGAAGATAGGAATAGGATCATCACACATTAGTCATATATCCCTAAGTGTTTTCTTCATCCATAATACATGTGTGCAACAAGATTCTACTGCAATGTACTCAACCTCTATAGTGGATAAAGAAATTGAATCATGTTTCTTGCTTAGCCATGAAACCAATCTGCATCCAAGAAAGAATGCACCACCATTTGTAATATTCTGGTCATCTACAAAACTAGCCCAATCTATATCAATGTAAGAATTCAAAGTGAAATCAATATCCTTAGGATACCACAGGCCATAATTCAGAGTGCCTTTTAGATATATGAATATCCTCTTTACAGTTATAACATGTGTTTCTTTAGGTTCTGCTTGAAATATGGCAACCAAACATACTACATGCATGATATATGGTCTAGTAGCAGTAAGATATAATAGTCCACCAATCATAGATCTATACATGCTTTGATCATATGTAGGAGATTCATCATCCTTACTTAGTTTGCATCTGGTTACCATAGGAGTACAAACTAGTTTGGAATAATCCATTCCAAACTTCTTCAGTAATTCTTTAACATAATTTGATTTTGAAATGAATATTCCCTTAGTAGTTTGATTCACTTGAAGTACAAGGAACAAGTTCAACTCACCAATCATGGACATTTCAAACTCTTTTTGCATCTCCTCTACACATTTCTTGCACATACACTCATTTACTCCAAAGATAATATCATCAACATACACAACCACTATTATAATTTTGTTTCCTTCAACTTTGAAATAAAGATTACTGTCTGCGGAGCCTTTGCTAAACCTTTTTTGTGTCAAATATCTATCCAACCTTGCATACCATGCTCTGGGAGCCTGTTTAAGTCCATATAGTGACTTTTTCAATTTACAGACCATGTCTGATTTATTTGATAACTGAAATCCCTTTAGTTGTTCCATGTACACTTCTTCCAATTCTCCATTCAGGAATGCAGACTTAGATCCACCTGGTATACCTTGAAATCTTTGTGAGCAGAAAATGCCAAGAACATCCGAATGGCCTCCATTCTTGCCACTAGAGAAAATGTCTCCTCAAACTCTATTCCTTCAACCTAGGAATAACCTTTTCACACAATCCTTGCTTTTTTTCTTACTAATTCACTATCTTCATTCAACTTATTCCTGAACACCCATTTTGTACCAATTCTCATGTCTTATTTTTCTCTATCTGCTCTAATTCTTCTTGCATGGCTCTAACCCAATTTTCATCTTTGCATTATTCACACATTGTTTTAGGTTCTATCTTGGAAATTAGGCACAAATTTACTTTAGCTTCTACCACTTTGCTCCTTATTGTTATACCTTTTTGTTTATCTCCAATTATTTGTTCTTTTGGATGATTTTTCTATAGATACTTTGGAGTCTTTGGAGCAAGTTTTGGAGCTTCTTCTTCTTCTTTAATCTATTTTCTTATTCCTTATTCTCTTCTTGTACTTGTCCACAAATAGGTTCATCTAATTCAACTTCACTTATTTCAACTAGTTTATGCATATCTTCATCAACTTTTACATTTTCACTTTCAACTATCTTTCTCAATCTTTTATTGTAGCATCTATATGCTTTGCTATTAGTTGAATATCCAAGGAAAATACCTTCATCACATATTATATCAAAATTTCCTAGGTTCTCATCATCTCTTTAAATATAACATCTACTTCCAAACACCTTAAAGTACTTAACAATATGAATCTTTCCAATCCACAGTTCATAGGGAGTCTTTGTGCTATTACCTCTGATCTGAACTCTGTTCAGAATATAAACAATAGTGTGGATTTCTTCTCTCTAGTATACATTAGGTACATTTGCCTCTTTCATCATAGTCCTTACAGCCTCTTGAACAGTCCAATTCTTCCTCTCTAGAGCTGCATTCTGCCGAGGAGTTCTAGGAGCATAAAAATGTCTCTTTATACCATGATCTTCACAAAATGTATTAAACTCACTAGAAGTGAATTATCCACCTCTGTCAGAACTTAAAAATTTGATTCTCAGGTTCACTTCATTCTCTACCCTAGCATTGAACACTTTGAATCTATCTAGGGCTTGAGCTTCCTCCCTAAGAAATGTAGCACATGTCATTCTAGAATAATCATCAATCAAAAGCATAAAATATCTATCACCATTAATATTTTCTATTCTTGTGGGACCACAGAGGTCTATATGAATCAATTCTAGCTTTCTGGTAGTTGATTGTTCTTTTCCTTTAAAACTACATCTTTTTTTTTATTTTCCCAATTTACAACTTCTGCAAACAGTATTGGTGGGCTTTGTGATTCTAGGAAGATCCCTAACAAATTATCTTGAACTAATCTTGATCAGATTGTCAAAGTTTACATGTCCCATCCTTCGGTGCCATAGAAAAATTTCATTAACTTGAGACACAAAACACTGACCATCAACACTCTTAAGCTGATAAATTTTCCCATATGTTCTTCTTCATGCAGCTACCACAGTTCCAGACCATTTTCTAATCTCATGGCTATTATCCTGGAACACAAGTTTAAATCCTTTGCTACACATTTTTCCAAAACTCAAAATATTATGCCTTAATCCCTTAACATAATAGACATCATCAGTACTATGTTTTCCATCAAAGCTAATTGTTCTTTTCCCACAATCTTTGCACCAGAATCATCTCCAAACATGACTAATCCTCCATCATACTTTTAAAGTTTAGTAAACTTACTTTTATCTCCAGTCATATGATTTGAACAACCATTGTCAATTAACCATTAATCTTCATCTTGCCTAGCATGAAAGGCAGTAACCAGAGTACCTTCCATCTCATCCTTCTTGTTTTCTGAACCACATTCCCTTGCACATATTTCATGGTTAGTAGACACAAATTTATTTTCCAAGGCTAGAAACAACCATTCATCTTTATCATCCTCAAAATCTGATTCATCATCAGAAATTCTAGCATCTTCTCTAACATAATACAATTTCTTGAACTTTTGTTCCCTTTTGTCTTTATTATCTCTGTTCTTTTTGTGTATGGCTCTATTTGGACATCTTCAAGCATAGTGACCAATATTTACACAACTGAAACATTTAAAAGGTAACATACCTTGGTACTTACCAGTATCTTTCTTCAACTTCCTTGTAAAATTTGCTTCCAACTTCTTTGAACTTTCACTATCCGGATCATCTTCTTTCTTAGTGGCTTTGAAGGTTGTTTCTATTTTATCCTTTTCTTTTTCAAATTTCCTCATTTCAAATGTAGCCAAGGTGCCAAATAGTTGTTCTTTAGTGAATTTATTTGGATCATACCCTTCCTCAATAGTTGAGACCTTTTCATTGTAACTCTTTGCTAGGGACATCAAAATCTTCTCTATTACATCTTCATCTGTCAGAGTACCACCTTGATTTTTGACTTCATTTGCTGTAATATCAAGCCTCTAAAAATATCTTGTAATATCTTCACCTTCTTCCATTTTCAAGTTCTCATATATGTACTTTGTTGTTAGCTTCTTCGATAATTTGATTCTATCATTTCCTTCATAGATATATTTCAACTTTTCCCACACTTCATAAGTAGTGCCTAATGAAATACATTTTTTCCACTCAATCTTAGATAAAGCACTATAGATTGCATACCTTGCTTTTTCATTTTCCTCATAGGCAGAAATCTCATCTACAGAAGAAGGACCACTTTTCGGCTCAACATATTTTGTCTCAACAACTTTCCAAGTCTTGAAGCCAAGAGATATTAGGTAACCTCTCATCTGCACTTTCTAGACACTGTAGTTAGATCCATCAAACATAGGGATTGAAAATTTGTGTGCCATCAAATCTACCTCAAGTGGTTAAGCTCTTATACCAATTGTTGAAACAGATAGGACAACTGAGAGGGGGGGTGACTCAGTTGTCACCAATCAAATTCAAAAATATCAAACAATTATTAACTCCACTTCCACTTTAATCTACTATTAAGTATGAGCATGAAGTGGATATAACAGAAAGTAATATCAACACAAGAAACACCAGATTTACATAGAAATCCCAGCAAGGAAAAAACCCCGATGAGGATTAACTTAAAATATAATAGTAATTGAAAAACCAAATACAAGAGGCTCACTGCTAGAGGGCTCACTACCCAAGATAGGAATCACTATCCAGGTAGGACTCACTGTCTAGAAAGGAGGCTCACTACCTACATATACAAAAACATATAAAGAAGAATGTTACACAGAGAAAACTATCTCAATGCAATAGAACGTCCATGACAACAACTTCCACACATTCACAGTCTTGATCAGAGAATTGCATACACCATTGGCTCACTTATTTTGGGAGTCTAACACATTGAAGTACTGTTGCCTTAATTCAATTTCGCACACTCTTTCTTCTCACACTTGTGGCTTCCAAAAATTAACATCTTGCCTTGTATTTATACCATCTTCAACCTTAGAAACTTTCTCCAAGGTCGGCTACACATTATTCATTTTACAAATTCAAATTAGGTCAGCAACTCAACATTCCTATGGTGAATAAGAATGAGAGTGGACCAAATCAATACTTAACCAGAACCCAAAGAAAAATCTTGGATATATCACATGCTTCCTTAATCAATACTTATCCTTCATGTAACGTGTAGACACCAGGTTGGCCAAACCTAATGAAAACACCAATGAACATTGAAGTATGCACATTTGTAACAAGAATATAACACGTGGATCACATAACATGCTTCACCATACACTAGAAAACCTCTTAGATTCCTTCAGATTCATCCACAACAACTGCAACAATATTCATACAAAGAACACTTTCCATCAGTCCACCTAGACTGTATAGACACACATGGTAACTCTAGAACTGGTCTTTTGAAGCACCAAACCATGAAATTTTTTTCCAAAACATAGATAACACCATTATTAGCCTTCTTCCAGATCTGCAAGATCTAAGACAAACCAGCAAAGGACTGCGAAGAAGAAACATTTATCTTAGTCCATAGAGAAACAATTCTGCTAGACCCATTCACAAACCGGTGAACACAACTTTCACTCTTCATCAACCCAAAAGCTATAACTCAGGATATATCACCCAAGGATGCCCATAAATGACACTACAAATATGCACAAGCATAAGATCAACACAGAATAAATTTAGAGCACATTATCGGAGCACATTTAGAACACACATACAATTCTATCTTCAATGTTTATTGATTTTCTCAAAAGCACTTGATAACTCATCATATCAACACACTTGCAAGACCATAAAGATAGCTCCATGTACTCACAACATCTCTACATTATCTCAACCATGCATGTAACACCTGAAATCATTTGATTCCTTTCACTACAATAACTTGTACTATGTTGACATCAATGACAACATTAGTGACAACACCACCATACTCTTTCATACTTGCAAAAAACACCACCTGTCATTATGACACCAATACCAAACAAACCTTTGATTTTATATATCTTAGCTACATCAACAACTTTTAGTTCTCTTCTTGCTCAACATGATGGAATAGGGAAGGAGAGAGGAATTTACTACATCAGTAGGACTTTGGTCGAATATAAGCTGAATTACTCATCCATTAAAAAGGCTTGCCTAGCAATGGTGTTTGCCTCACAAAAAAATAGACACTAAATTATTTTGCACTAAGTAAAGCTCATCTCTAAGATTGATCCATCGAAGTATTTGTTAACCAAAGCTACTCTCTTAGGATGAATGGCCAAGTGGGTGATGATCCTCATAGAGTTTGATATAGAGTATGTGGATCAAAAAGCTATCAAGGGGTATGTTATCGTAGATCAACTGGCAGAGGAATAGGTATTTATTTAGAGAATCCACTAGTTTCTAAATTTATTGATGAGTTAGTATTTTTCCCCATTATAGTGGATCCATGGAAGTTGTATTTTGACAACTCACATACACAACATGGATCTAGAGAAAGCATTCTCTTCATCACCCCACAAGTTGATTGTATTCCTCAGTCATATCGGCTATCTTTTCCATGTACCAATAACATCATCGAGTATAAAGCTCTTATCACAAGAATGAGAATCACAATACAATGGAAAATCCAAGAATTGAAGGTCTATGGAGATTCATGGCTAATTATGAACCAAGTTGATGGTGACTATCAGACCAAGGATGACAAGCTCACACCTTATAAAAATGTGGTGGAAATTCTCAAATATTTCTTCATCAAAATCAGATTCGAGAAAATACCTCAGATCAATAGCCAAGTATTTGATGCTATGGTGGCAATTGGGTCCTTGTTAAATATGCCACAAAACACTCTTAAGTGTAGATTCCTCATCGAGCAACTTCTCATCCTAGCATTTGAGGTACCAAAATCTAAATTTGTAAGTGAAATTTGTTATCCCAGTTCTCCTTGGTATCATGATATCTTTACTTACCTACATAGAGGTATCCTCCCATATGACATTACACCTAACCTTATAAAAACCTTTATCAAAAGAGAATCTTGTTTCATTATCCTAGGTGATACACTTTACTATCGAGGTCCTGAAAGGACATTATTACAATGTATTAACCAAGAGGAAGCTTTGACTGCATTGAGAGAAGTACATGAAGGCATCTATGGATCACATTCAAGTGGTATGAACTTGGATAAGAAACTATTGAGGACAGGGTACTACTAGCCTACCATGGAATAGGAAGCTCATCAATATGTCAAGAAGTCTATGAAATGTCAAAAGAATTGGGACCTCATCCATGAGTCGGCTCAAGAACTTCAACCAATAACTACACCTTGCTCTTTCTCATAGTGGGGACTTGACCTCATAGGAAATATCACCCCTACTTTATCCAATGGTTATAAATTTATCATTACAACCACTGATTAATTCATGAAGTGGGTTGAAGTGATCCTTATGACCTACATCATAGGAAAAAAATATCTAAATTCACCTTGAACTACCTCACTTGTCGTTATAGTATTCTATAAGCCCTTATCTCATACAATGGAACACCTTTCAAAAATCAAGATGTTTATGAGTTATGCCAAAGGTTCAATATCCAACACCAGTTTTCTACCCCATACTATCCCTAGGGCAACAATCAAGTTGAGGCTTCAAACAAAACCATCTTGAAGATTCTCAAAAAGATAGTCAATGAAGTTGGATGTGACTAGCATCAACAATTGAACCCCACCTTGTGGGCCTATATAACTAGTATCTATATGCCAACATGTGCCACACCTTATTCCCTAGTGTATGGAACTGAAGTTGTCCTACCTATCGAGGTCGAGCTCCCATCACTAAGAGTGTCATTGTAAAATATTATTACCGATGAAGTATATAGAGTGACCAAATCGAATGAGTTAGAACTATTGGATGAGAATCACCTTGAGGATTTGAATCACTTACAATATTATCAAAGAAAACTCAAAAGGAGCTATAGTAAGAAGATCAAAACTCGATCCTTCTAGGTTGGAGATCTTGTATTGAAGGAGAACCGAAAGAATATGCTGGATCTAGATAGAAAAGGGAAGTTTGAGCCTAATTGGTTAGGACCCTTCGTTGTCATAGCTAGTTATGATTCTAGAGCCTATCAATTGTCAAAACCTAAGGAAGAACCCTTGTAGGAGCCTATCAATATCTTTTATCTCAAGAATTTTTATTCCTAGGTCTTGAAGGGTATAAATCCAAAATTCCAAAAAAAATAAAAAAAAAATAGAAAAAGGATTGAAAATAGTAAAGAGAAAAAACACCCTCTACCAAAAACCACTTCGGTGATGCTTTGGGAAAGTAACTTGGTGAAAACCTAGAAAATAGGCACCTTGCGTAAATAAGCACTATCCATCCATTATTGGATCTTTGGCTTACTCTTCTTCAGTATCCATCACAATCTTCCTTCATCCTATTTTATCCTATTTATTTCTTCGCCCATCCACATCCATATCATAGACAGATATTATCATATTCCCCTTTAGTACTACTTGGCATGCATTCCTAAGGTTAGTTTGTCCTGCCTATATCGAGGTAGTTATCACATCACACTAGGGGAATCTTTCTATACTTGCATCGGATCAGGTTCTTTTATATTCCCTTAAGGTTATTTGTAAAATCTCAAAATACCAAAAACTGTCACAAAATCTTAAAATCCAAAAACAACCGTAAAATCTCAAAATCCAAAATCATTCAAAAATATTTGTAAAGTTAGAAATACAAAAACATTCAATTTTTTTGTAAAGTTAAAAATCTATAAAACATTTAGAACATTTAACAATTCTGAAATCTAAAAACAGTTGTAAAAATTCAAAATCCAAAAACATTCAAAATCTTGTAAAGTTCAAAATCCTAAAATAGTTGAAAAGTTGTAAAGTTTAAAATCCCAAAACATCAAAAACTTATAAAGTCCAAAATACAAAAACATTCATAACATCTCCAAAATTCCAAAAATATCCAAATCACATCAAAATCCCTAAACAAGTCTAAAATTCGAAAAGTCAAAAATACTTGTCGAACTACATTGTCTTTGTGCTTGAATGTAGGCAAGGTCCCCAGGCATTAGGTTAGTCTTTAGGAGTCTATCATAATAAAATAGCATCCATCAATGTTCATATCCCATCAATAAATGGTTATTGGTTACAGTCAGTTGAACTACGCCATCTCTGTGTGTATAACATAGGCAAGGCCATCATTGATGAGTCCTTGAGGCACTGGCTCAGTTTTCCTGTAGGTCTTGGTCTAATCTCAAAAAGCACAAGAACATTTGAAAATATTGAAAACCCAAAATATTGTAAAATGTTCAAAAAAGTCAAAAACAGACTCAAATAACTTGAAAACCTAAACATTCACATACACCCAAAAAATCCAAAATGACCTCAGAACATCACAAAACATCACAAAACATCAAAAACATTGAATAGTCCAAAAAAGTCCAAAATCACCAATCCCATTTCGCTCACCCGCAATAAAATTCCATCCATAATAAATTGATCATCATCCTCACCCTTTGGTAACAAAAATAGAAGTAAGTGCAACAATAACTAGAAAGAAAACCTTAAACATGAGAAATCAAACTCTTGATCATTATCAAACATGTCATTCAAACCTTATATCAATGACATTTTAAACAACCTGTTGGTTTGTTTTTTTAACTGCAACCAGGTTGATCTTCTATTCTACCTATGGAATTGCCAATTCCAATCAGGGGCAGCTCGAAGGACCTGGACCAACTGATGAGGACTTTAAAGACCTCCTACACTTCGGGCTCTACAAGACTCGGGAAGGTTATCCCTTAATGTGTTTACAACCTCTGCACCATTATCATAAACAACATTAACAACAAAATATAATCTCATTTAATAGCTCAACATAATAGGATAATATCGAATAAAATTTGTTGTTCATAAATAATATCAACTACTTGGAGCATGAGATAACTACAAAAACCTTTCACAGTATAAGATAGTCATTAATTTTCAATTTGTAGCAAGCTCTAGGTAAAGACAAAAAAATAATGAACCCTACAAATGAGTACAACTCATATTATTGCCATATATCCATTGGAAGAGTCAAATTCATAAGCATCTAAGGGATTATGAAAGATTTAATACATAACATATAAGATCCTTGATAACATTTCTTTACAACGTTATCAATATATATTCTAACCCAATACTACTTATCAAATCCCTATACAGAGCATATCCACCTACAATCCCGTTCAAGAATTTTAATTAATTCTTTGAATTAAAGCTAAAAAAAGAATCATGCACACCACAACAATGAGATGAACAAAACAACCCTTGATCATTCTATTCAAAATTCAGATATGCTTGTACAATGGAGAGACATGAGCTCGAATTAATCATTATAATTCAAATACCAGTACTATCATAAAACATCAAATCTCCATGAGTTCAAGACCTACAATAGAACGACTCAAAACCTAAATTGAATTTTCTCTAAAACCATCAGAATTTACAATTTTCTCTACAATTTCACCTAAACTTGACCAAAAATATCTAACTTGCTAACCCATACTTCTGGCCTTGAAATTATTCTTATAGGGAATGAAGGAGAAAACAAGCATCAGGCTAGAGAGTACACGTGTCACCAGTCACTTGGACCGCATTGTGACACTTCAAAAAATTGGTTACAACAAAAATCCCCAGAAGAATCTTCTTATTCGTGCTCACTTGCTGAGAAAGGCTGATGTGGCGGAAAAACCCCAAGAATCCCATGCCTAGACCGTCACCAAAAACCAAACTGGAATTTGTTGTAGCTGAAACAACTAATTTGTTAACCGTTAGCATCCTACTTCACTTTATTCCTCCTCAGTTAAATATACACTTACCCACTGCTAGTACTCTTCATCAGTTGGCCAATTAAAACTAATTACCTCATTTACCCTGACATTGTAAGGCATGTACTTAACTGCCACCTGATTTGCTTCTCTTTCAAAAGATTCAAAAAATGAGTTGGTGCTGATTATTTTGTCCATACAGCTCACCAATAAATCATAATCCGAGTCATCACAAATTAATCTAATTTGAGAATTGATGACCTTATTTTCTTGATCCTGCCACTCTTGGAGTGACTTGATATTCCCTTGCTCATCAATTATGTCAAGTAGCAGTCTGTCACTCCAATCATCAAAGTTCTTAACTAATTCTCTAATCTTCCTACTCAAGTCATTTGGTAGAGCCTGAAAACCCAGTAAGGACTTAACTAAAACTTGAGTAGGCCTTAATGATTGGGGCCTATTATTTATATCAAACCTTGAGGCCTTATACATTATATCTAAATCACTGGCCCTAGGGATCCATTTTTCAATCAGTGGTATTACTACCTCCTGATGCCTATCAATATAATTTATTGCATCCAATAATAAAGAATACAAAGAATACACAGATGTCAATCTGTCATCAACCTTCTCATTTAAATGCCTCAATACAACATTAACTACCTCCCTGTGCTTTAAAAGTACTCCCTCCTCACTTACCTTTAAGGAAGGTTGTAACTCTGCAATTTTGCGCATCAGCTACTTCTTTGTAGGATCAAAAGGGCATTCTATTTCTTCATCAACTGGCTCTAAAGTAGGGCTGAGGGAAGGAGTTTGGTCAAGAGACTGTGGTGTAGAAACAATGGGAGAAGCAAGAGGCATTGATCTTGATGTAGAAGGAAATGTTATGATCTCTAGAGCACTTGATGTCTCCCCAATCTGCCTGTACTTTAGCCTATCCACCTTAGTTTGCAGCTCAACAACCTGTCCACCTCAGTCTACACCTCAACATTCCTTTGTTTCACCTTGCTATATTCTCCAATTATGAAATTGTACTTCTTCATTAGGCCTTTCTTTTAAGCCTCCTCTCTTTCAGTAGTCTTTTGGGCCAATTTGGCCACATTCACAGTCAAATTGGTGGCCTCTATGGTTGAGGTCTCTAAAGCTCTCTTTATTATCAACCCTCCTCTTAAATTTGGGTTAATATCATTAACATTGGGCTTTCTCCCTTGAGGGCCTAAACCCCAAATTGCCGAAGTCTCATATTCTTCATTGAAGGAAGAATCTTGCAATGTTGCGTTGACCTCTTCAAAACTTGCAAGGGATTCTTAGACTTCAGAATAGCGTTGAAAGCTATTGCATCTACAATGTCCCACTCAGAATAAATTAAGACACCAGCTTGATTTACCGGTTTTCTTCCCTCCTCAGGAGTGATGCTCTTGAATTCATTAATTAATTTAGATTTCACTTCATCATCATTCTCCTGGTCAGACCTGTCAGGTCTCAATTCTCTTCTCCTCTTGCACTTATCTTGATATTCTTCCAATTTCATTCTCCATACTAGTTGTAAGAAGACTGAAGTTTTTACAAATGCAATATCATCTAGAAATTCCTTACATGCTTCAATTCTTGCATCTTGCACACATTTTCCTTTCATATCTAGATCGGAGAGAACCAATTCAGCTAGCCTAGGAGGAGAAGGCATACCCATCTAGATGTCTTGGTTAGTGGCAACAATTTCACTCACCGAATCCTCTTGTGATTTCTCAATATTTTTCCTCTTAGGGCTTGGCTCTGATGGTGGTGTTGAGGGACTATTCTTGGGTGATGATTCCAAATCAATAATGTTGATTGCCCCATGTGTTTTGAGCTTTGGACCTAGTTGTGTAGGAAATTTCATTATTATTTTTCCTTTTCTATTCTCTTCTTCCTCATCACTGCTATCATTTCATTTCCTTTTGTAGATAGGCCAATTCTCTGAAGGTTGGTAGGTTGGCCTCTCCTCCAATGGCCTGGCATCTTGCTCCTGTATGCCCAAATCCAACTCCAGGTTTATCTTCTTGGTCATCAAGGTGCCCATGAGTTCTTTGAAGTTGTCCATCAAAAAATAAACTTTCTTATGATACAAACTAAACTCCATCAATGGATCATATTTTGGATCCATTTTGTGCACAATGGCCAATAGCTTATCATAAGCTTTCCATTTCTCCTTGTTCAATTACTGCCTACTTAGATCAAACTCATTTCTAATCAGGTCCTCAAGGAAGTTTAACTCATGCAAAAACTTAACACCTTTTATCTTTTGTCTGAAAAGGGTGAAGAAGCCCTCAAGATCATGTTGCCACTTGGGACCACACCTCAAATGGTATTCTTCAAAGAATTTTCCAAAATGTACCCAACCTCCTTTTGAAAGGCCAAAATATGACACCACAGTATAATCTGGGAAAAATGTTCCTTTACCTTTCCTAGTAAGGTTTTCCTCATGGATACAACCAATCTTCCACATAACTTCTGAAAATCCCACTCTTGGTGGCACATTGTATGGCAATATATGAGGGGTCCCTTGAAAACCATACACCCTCAAGACAGTGCTAACTGGGTATGGAATAATATCACCCTAGTTTTGGAAAACCTTCAACTTTGGCTTCCTCATCTTTGGTATGAGGAAATCATGCAACTTCTTAGGAATTCTAGGCACATTCACCATCATCTTGTCTCTCAATCTAGAAGAATTTTTTTTATTAAACTACACATAATTGGCATTCTCCTTGTTATATGACAGATCTGCAGTCCATACCCGCACTAGCAATCTTTCTCCATTAACCGAATGCCTTAACTCCATATTCTTAGAGAAGAAATCAAAATTATTATACAAGAACATATACATCAACATGGAATACCAGAAGAATGTAGTGCCTACATCATTTTTTTGCAACTTCAATAGCCCTTCATGTATCTTTTCGGCCAAAAACAAAGCAAAATCATATATCACTAAGAAATTAGGGTGTTGTATTTGCACCCCCATGAACATATAAGCAATAGGCATCACCGTGTTAGGGTTAAAACCCAAAATCATGCACAACGTGTAAAAGGTGGCCAAGAAATGATTTGAAAAATAGTTCAATCTGAAAGTTATTGGTCACTAGGGCTAATATAGAATTTTTAACCTCCTGCCTTGGCCAAATGAGATGGGAGCAACTTAATTCTGAAAAGTGATTTCAACCTCCCATACTCCACTTTCATCTTCTCAAGATCAATAGGAACCAAAAACATAATGGGCTCACTCAAATCAAAAACCCATTGAAACTCGTCTTTGTTAATGCTCAACATAACCCTTCCATCATTATCTCTAATCACTCGTGTGATAGAGTCATATCATGCAACCATTTCCCTAAGAAAATTCACATCAGGGAACACATTCAGTACCACCAGCTTCCCCATATCATACATCTAACAAAAAGGGGTGGGGAAATTCCTCTATCCAAACTACAATCTGAACATTTCTAAACCTATAAGAGGAACCCTAGCATCGACTATGTTGGAGAAATTATATACTAGTACCTCCCCTAGGTTTTTTCCTCACATCAAGACCAACCCCTTCTTCCTATCATTTATTGACAAGGGAAATTGATCTAGGAAATCATCATATAGGTTTCTATTTAGCTAATCAACCTGGCCAGAATGTTGCTTTGATGGTGCCATCCTAGGTAAACTAGGGTTTCCTTGCTGTTTCAAACCTCAAACAAACTAGGGCTAAAAAAAAATACAAAATTATAGAACAAAAACTTGCAATTTCCCATAGTTCAATTAACCTATAGCCCCAAAACAATTATCAACAAGCCCTCTAACAAGTACACAACAAATTTCCCCCCAAATTCAAATTCAAAATAACTAGGAGATACATAAATTGACTCATGACTTTGTGTTTGTAGAAACTGAAATCTTTGTTGTAACAACTCATAACTTCGTCCTTGGCCTTGTGAATGCTCTGCAAAGATGTTTGAATGCCTTGTGATGCAATAGGGAAAATGGTCATTTTATTTTGATCAAATCAAGCCAGTAGATATCTTGTTTGCCATTAAATATTACTTGCATGCCATGCCAAGGACTCCATTCTCATTTGATGCAGATTCAAATATTAGTTGTCGATCCCTCACTTTGGTCGTATCATCGAATGACTACCTTCAAAAAAAAGTGACATGATCTCCACCATGGCAATAAGGGCCCACCATACTATGTGTTGCCAAGGAAATCCATGTGGCGCTCGCCCATGATATCGTGATCAATAAAGATCTCGCAACTTCTGATCACGCAATGGTGAGCAACTGTGGACCTCAACCATCGGTAATCCTTTTCATTGAACACAATCACTAGCTTTTTCATTAACTATCGAGAACCTTTCCCGTCGATATTATAACATCTCTATTGATTTGAAGCACGTGCATCTCATAACTGCTTTAGTAACCCACTACATAATGTATTAAAGTACTTCTATCATCTCTTTCGACTTCACCAAATGAGACACGTGGCGCTTGCCCATGATATCACAATCAACCAAAATAGTGTGGTGGGGTCATCACGGGATGGCATGGAACGACTAAGATCAAATGGTAATTGATCTATGGTCACACAAACTTGTCCCTCTGTGAAATATAAAACATTTATTAAAATAACAAGGGGACATCACTTGGCTGACGATAAATAATGACATAAGTTGTTTTTAAATGAGGGAGCATGGGATCATCTCAGACTTAGGAAATAAAATGATAGATCAAAGGGAACCTGCCTAGACAAAGTGATGGGGCATAAGTTATTTTAAAACCCTCCTCAAAAAGTAACTAACAAATAGATCCCACCCAAGGCGTAAGATAAAACACTAGGATTTTACATGAAAAAAAAGGTAAAACCCAAACCTTAGGCATTTCCCAAATACTACAAGTGACCAGAAACATAAGACAAAATAAAATGGAACACAAAGAGTGAAATTTGAAGCTCCATCAGTGGCTCCAGTTGGGGACGTTCATTCCATTGGAATGAAGCGAGATTTCAGAATCTCAAGTTGAGTAGACCAATTGCAAAGATGACCAAAAGGGATCATTCAGACAAAACAACACAGCAGGAAAGAAACCTACCACTAACATATATACAAACCTAACATACTTCAAGTGAAGTATAACTTCAAAAATTATCCATGAACTAGCAGTTCAAGAGTATTCCCTATCATATCTTGGAGGAAGTATGAATCTTCACCCCACCTATTGTTTATAAAAAATGGACCCAACCAAATTTCATTAAACTTTCCATGTCTCCCTTTATCTTCTAACCTGGCATCCCACATTAAGACCAAATCTCCATCTTGGAAGATTCTTGTAGTTGCCCTTTTTTCATACAAATTATTTACGTGCAACTACAATTTTTCATTTTTCATTTGAGCTTCCCTCCTGGTTTCATCTAATTCTATGAGATCTTCAACTCTCAATTGCATTTCATCATCAATTTCATTGTCATACATTTGGAAAAACTTATACATTTCCATGAGATTATTTAGGGGAAATCTTGCAGTTATCCCATAGACCAAGTGAAATGGGGCACAATCTATTGCCTTCTTCATAGTTACCCTTTCCGCCCAAACTGCTAATCTCAACTTAAAATCCCATGCCTTTTTATTTTGATCTAGGATTCTCTTAATAATCTTCATCAAGCTTTTATTGCTTGATTCTGCTTGTGCATTTCCCTGTGGGTGATATGGTGATGAGTTAGAAATTTGGATGCCATGTTTTTCACAAAAATTTGTGTATTCCTCATATCTAAAACACATTGCATTATTTGACACAATCAGTTATGGACACCCAAACCTAGTTAATATGTTGCTCATCAGGAAGTCAATTACCACCTTACTAGTTTCTTTGTTTCCTAGAATTGTTTACATCCACTTGGTAAAATAATCAGTGGCCACTAATAGCCATGAGTAGCCTCCACTAGATTTACATGCTATCTCTCCTACAAAATCAATACCCCATTGCTGAAATGGAGATTAAACTACAACTGGTTTTAGAGGAAAGTTACCAGAGAATTTTAACTTACCAGAGAAATGTTGACAAACATCACATGTCTTCACTAATTGGTGTGCATCTTTAAAAATAGTAGGCCACCAAAATCCATCCCTCATTACCTTATGTGCAGTTGTCTTGGCCATATAATGTCCTACACAAACTCCACTATGCATCTCACTCAGAAGTTCTTGCACTTGATCTTGGTCAACACACTTCAACATGACACCTTCTCCATTTCTCCACTAGAGCTTACCAACTATGATAACATATTTGATAGCATGAAATTTCAATGTCCTTTTTTCATTTTCACTCAATTTGTTAGGACATTTCATCTTCGCAAATAATAGATCACATCTTTATACCAATCAGAATGCTCTATATCACATATGTGTGATCTATTTTCCTCTTCCAACAAATTTATCTGGTTTGCTTCAATATTACTTTGGGGCATAAGCCTAGCCAATCCTTGTACTCTCACCAACTTAGCAATCTGGATCTCAATATTGAATTCTTGGATCCTATTGATCCATCTACATCTTCTTCCTGACACTTCATGCTATGTGAAAATATCCTTGAAAATAGCACTAGGTACATATGCAACTACAATAGCTCCCATCAAATAAGGCCTAAAAGCTTTTACTACTTTTACCAATGCATATTCCTATTTTTCATTTATATCATATTTAAGTTATGTAGCTTGTAAATATTTTCTGAAAAAGGCTATAGGTTGTTCAAAACCTTTTGCACTCTTTTGCAACATCACAACTGCAATTATGTGGAAAGAAGCAAATGAAAAAATCTGTAAGGGCCTAGAAAAATAAAGAGTTTTTAATATAGGAGCCTCCTTTATTGCTTGCTTAATGGCCTGGAATTCCTATACAGACTCCTCTCCCCATTCAACCTTAGCTCCCTTCTTAAGCATCTTAGAAATCGAGTGAACTGTCTCAGCAAAATTTGTTACAAACCTCCTTAGGAAGTTTATCTTTCCAAAGAAATATTGTATACCTTTGACATTATGGGGTTTTGATATTTTATCTATTTCCATTACCCTCTCTAGATCAATCTTGACTCCATCCTTGGAAACAGTATGTCCCAACAATTTTCCCTCTCTTACCCCAAATGCATATTTCTTCGGATTCAAAGAGATGCCACATTCTAATTCTCTAATAAATGTCTTCTCTAGATGCTCACAATGATCCTCTTCTTTCTTGGAATATGTTGTGAAGTCATCTTGGTAAATCTCCAAAAACAAGTTAATGAAATATGAAAATGCCACATCCATGGCTCTCTGAAAAGTAGCCCCTGCATTTGTCAAACCAAAAGGAATTATCACATAGACATATGTTCCCTAGGGTGTAGTGAAATTTTTCTTAAACTACTCAAACTCGATCTAGAGCTGGTTGTAACCAGAGAACCCATCCATCATAGACATTAATTCACAACCTGTCACCCTTTGCAACATGGCTTCCATATTCGGTAATGGATAGTTGTCTTTTAATGAAGACACATTCAAATTTATGAAATCTACACACAATTTGATGTCTCCATTTTCCTTTCTCACTGGTACCAAGTTTGACACTCAGGATGAATATTTGATTGGCTTGATGATCCCTGCATCTCTTAGCTTCATTAATCCCTCTTGCATTTTGGGGGCCAAAGTAGGATTAATGGGTCTTTTCTTTTGCCTAAATGGCTTAGCACCATCACTCAAAGGAATATCATGTTGGAAAAGATCCTCCTTGTATGCCTTAAGGTCATCATAGGACCATGAAAACACATGCCTAAATTTCCTCAATATGTCAATTGGAATCCTTCTCACCTTTGGTGACAGATTCTTTCCAATATACACCTTCTTTGGTGATGCCTATGTTCCAAGGTTTATCTCTCCCAAGTCATCAGAATGGGAAGTAGTATGATTAGCCTTTTTCCTATCCTAATTATCAAACACTCTTTCTAACACAACTAAACCCTTAGGAATTGTATTTGTCTTTAACTAAATGACCTCATTTCCAAAAACAGTATCTTTACCATCAATTTTTTCCACAAAAGCTCCAAAGTCAATTTCTTGACTTTCATATTCATCCACACAATTCAAGAACCTCAGTATATCATCATAACTATCAAAAAATTTCCATTTTTTGATATTATCAAGAATACATGGCTTGGTTTTCACTTCAACTTTTGAAATTCTAGCATAAGTCATATCATCTAGTTTTAATGCAATGTTTGCTAATAAATCTGCCACTTTGTTGTGGCCTCTCTCCATCCAACTTATACCAAATGCATCAAATTTATCCAATTCATCCCAAACAACATTCCTATACTATTTCAACCTTTTATTCTTTGATACATACCTTGATCTAACTTGGGAAACCACAAGCTCAAAATCTCCAATTACCTTGAGCTTCCTGATTCCATGTTTTTTTGCTAATCTTAACCCCAATAACATGGCCTCATATTCCACTACATTATTGGCACATTCAAATGAAAAAGTGAAAGAGAATCTGAATTTATTTCCACTTGCTGATCATAACAAAAGACCTACACTAGATCCTTCTTTTGAACTTGCACCATCAAAGTACATAGTCCACAAATCATCACATTTTGATAATTGCTTCACTTATGTATCAATCGGTGCAATAGGCTTATCACAATTTCCATGGAATTCCTCTACCCTAAATTCATTTATGCCACTGTCAGTAAAACATGTGATATTCTCAGTTGGTTCATGCTCAATCATATGGGACACTTTTGACTCTCTTTCAATCTTGACATCCTTACCATCAATGTAGAAAGTAGCAAATTATAGATCACACTGCATGTTACCCCCCATTGATGCACTCCACTTTATTGACAAAAACATCTCAAAATGAGGTGGGATATCTGCAACTAATACAATCATGGCTAAATCCTTCTCAAGATATCGAGTCAATTTATAAGGAAATGCTCTAATAGTTCCAACAATTGGCACTTCTCTTGAATCCAAAGCATAGCATTTACCTTGAGTAGTATCCACTGTCAGACCCATTGCCTCCATTATTTTGACTGGCATAACATTATTTGATGCCCTTGAATCTATCATACAGTTCCTTAAAGTCTTCCCATTTATATCAACACTTAAGAAAAAGGAGTTTATATTTTCAAGGCACATATTAATAGAATTCCCTATATATACAGGGGGAATTTGTGACACAATTCCCTCCACTTCTTTCTCTTTTCCTTCTCCTTTATCCTTTGATTCTTTACAACTACCTTGTTCAATTCTATTACCAACAACACCTGTGATCAAGGCTATTGTCTTTTCCTTATGCTCATTTATTCTCATTATTTCTAGCAAAGGTATAGTAGCTTTAACTTGAGAAAGCACTTGAAACATATCTATGGGTGTATATTTAGGTAGGTCAGACACCCTACCTTCATCATTTTCTTTCTTCTCTTGTTGCTTATTTCCTTCAAGTTTCTTTTGCTTTCTATCCTCTGAAGTAGGTTCAACAAACTTTGTAATCACCTTGGTCTTCACCAATGATGAAGCTACATCTTCTTGAGGCTTTGGGGTGTCATTATTTTTTTCCCAAACCTTATCATTCTTGATCTCTTTGATTTTGACATCTTTTTTGCTGTCAACTTTAACATCCTTGTTTTTATCCTTTTGTTCCTTGATAAACAGGCCAGTAGGTTTACCATGTTCACCACCCATAGTTCTATTTCTCAGCTAAAGTGAGCTTCTAATTTGAGCAGCCATTTCCTCAGTTAATCTTGCAATCTCTTCTTCTGATGGTCTCCTTAAGGACACTGAATCTTCAACTTGCTCCATATTGCAAGCATTATGGTCAAAATCACCTTCCTCATTAGAGAAGACTTGTTGATGGTACATCTCACTTCTCTATCTCTAATTATCCACATCAGCTCCCTGTAATTCATCATTAGAGGAACATTCTACCTCATCAATGTATGATCTCACCATACAAACATCTACATCTCCCTGCTCACTTTCAGGATTCTGCTCATGAGTGTCTTGTTTTGTTCCCTCAACAACAAGAAGCTAAGCAATACCACAATAATTTTGATCATGTGGTTGTTCAAACACCTCACACCATGGTCTATCCTATGCCATATTTATTGAAAGTTTTTGTAGGGGGTCTGTTGTATGCTAATCATTTTAGGCTTCTGGCCAAGCAAGATTGGTTTCCTATCTTTCCAATTTGTGTTATAAGGATAATTTTGCAACCTAGGCGGTCTGTCATTTTTATTATACTGTTGCTTTTCATTTCCTATACCCTTATCTTGCTTGGAAACAATGTACTTTATGTCTTTCAAAGTGTTGAAGACTTTATCCCATTTTTCATCATCCTTAGGCTTTGCAACAAAGGCCTTCTCAGTCTTATCCTTAGAATTTTTAAAAAGTGTGGGTTCTTCTCTCCTACTATATTTACCATAAGCTCTCCTATTACTCTCAATATTTATAGCCACCCTAAATGCATCCCTCATAGTACGAGGGTCTTTATCTCAGAGGAGATATGCCATTTTAGCATCAAAAGCATTGAAATATGTAGTTACACAGACATTTTCATCAAACCTCAAAACCCAGAACAACTTATACATTGCTTTTTGGAATCTTAGATAGAACTTTTGTTAGTGTAATTAATATTTAATTACACTTGCATAACTTTACTTAGGTTGAGCTAATTTTAGGTCAACAATAGGGTTGCATACTTTGCTTTTATAAAGCAAATCATCTCATTGTAAATTGAATTCCTGAATATATCTTTTTGCACATTGACATGCAAAGCTCTGCTTTTTTATGTTTTCTCTTCTGTGGAAGGTGTTTAGGTTTGCATGTCTGATCTAGGGTTTCTAACATGGTATCAGAGCTCCAGACCTGCCACTGCCTATTCGTGATCTGAAGATATGGCTTCTCAGTGAGTTTCAAGTGCAAGGGTTTCCACAGGCATCGTTTATTGCAAGATCTGGGGGTAGTCAAATTTTCGGGACACTATGGGCTCAAACGGACGTCGCCATCGCATTCGCAGCGCCCCAAAACCCTAGAAACGCCTGTCAAATCATCCATTTTCGAGCAGTTGGTTTCTGAGGCAAAATTTTTTTGCTAGGGAAGCCGTACGGCCTCCCCAGCACGCTTCACGAGGCACGAAAATCGAAAAAAAAAATCAAAAAACGCCGATCTTGGGTTCTGTGCCGGCGCCTCCAGTATAAACCGCTCCCGCCACCGGCCGGCCACCGGCCTGCCACCGCCGCCGGTGGCTCCCCCATCCGGCCGCCGACCATGCTCAGCCCCTGAGGGCTCCCTATCCACAGCGCCCGGTCGCATGGAGAACCAGGGGCTCCGCCCAGCCCCCATTTCTGCGCCCACGGTCACATGGGTGACCAGGGGCCAAAATTTTTTTTGCAGGGGGGCCGAATTTTTGCTCCGACGGCCACATGGCCGTCAAATTTTTGACAGTGAAGTGCTGACGTCAGCATGACGTCATCGGCTGTACGGCAGTTTGTCCCCCTAACCCTAGTTTGCCCTAAAAGAGCAGTTTTTTTGTTTTTGGCATAACTTGGGCATACGGTATCGAAATTGGGCAAATGAGATATCGCCGGAAAGCTGGTTCCGAGCACTTTCATTTGGTGCAGTTTATTTTTCATTATTTTCCTGTTTTACTGCATTTATTGCTGGTTGAAGTCAGATGTACTTTTTATGCTTCCGAGCTCATAACTTTTTGCCACGATCTCCGATTTTCGCTATCTTTGCGGCGTTGGAATGGTATTGAGGAGCTCTATGTTGCTGTCCATGCACTTTTTTCTGTATCTGTCCCAGGTTTTCATTATTCCAGATTTGGCCCGATGGGTGTTTTGGAGATTACTTGGATATTTTGACAGTTGGGAGAGTGCTTCTTGCATCTTTGCACTTCATTTTCAGTGATACATCATTTAATAATCGACTGCTACTTCATAGATTCCAGAGTTGTTCCCGTTTGGAGTTTTTGAGTGTTCCGTGGCATCGGGTCTGCTGTTGTATGATTATGATTCCGATATGGTTTCTTGTAGACAGAAGTATCTTTCCTTGCTTGCCAGATTGCGGTTCCAGTGTTACTCTATAGTGTTCTTCCAGTGCTTCTTTGCAGCATGTCATATCATTGTAGGGGGGTTTTGTCCCACTGGGTTTTCCTCCTCTACCTCTTTCTTGCATTTGTCAATGGGTACCTGATCAGGCCTAGTTGCCGGGACCCATCTTTTCTTGCATGCATCTTATTCTAGTGTTTTAGCTTCTTCCTAAGTTCATCTTAAGGGGGGGTGTTAGAGTAATAATTTTATTATGCTTAATTAATTACATCATACTGGTTAATTAATTAAGTCACTTATTCCTCTAGTTGCTTAAGCTAAACTTAGGCGCATTAATAATTATTTATTAATTATTAAGTGTGCACACTAGGGTTTCATTTAGGGTTTCCCTTTTAGGGTTTCTTGATCTCCTTCATAAGGATTGATCTCTTTGTAATAACTGAGATTCTAATAATGCATTTTACACTTTGAGGTTTGCAGAACGTCTTCTTGGTTTTGCATGTCTTTTGCATGTGACAGGTATCCATTTGCATGCAGGTGATCTTGGATTCTAACACAGTCCTCTACACAGATCTGAGGTCTATTTTTATTTTTTGTTTATGCATGTTAGGCATTCTCTCTTTTTGCAGTCATCGGGGATTGTAATAAATGAACTGATATAAAGTTCCTTCAGGGGGGTTTCTTGCATAATAATCTTCATCATGTTTTGATGGCAACTCGCATGGGTTGTAATCTGGTTTCTTAGTTTCTTTTTGGCCATATTTTGTCTTAGTTTGACACATACCAGATTCATTTTGGTTCACACTTTAGATTGAGAGCCTATGGTTAGTGATCCGCATCAGATCCATCTCAGTTTGAGGGCCACTAAATTTGTGGTTATTGTTCCCGAGTCTGTATGGTACTTTTTCCCATGGAAGAGTTTCAGTCTTAGTTTGGCATCGGCATCAAGATTCATGGCTTCCAGATTCTGTCATCATCATTTCATCTACTGTTGCTTTATGGATTCCAGGGTTGTTCCAGTTTGGTGTTTTCGAGTGTTCCGTGGCATCGGGTCTGCTGTCACATTATTATGATTCCGATATGGTTTCTTGTAGATAGAAGTATCTTTCCTTGCTTGCCGGATTGCGTTCCAGTGTTACTCCACAGTGTTCTTCCAGTGCTTCTTTGCAGCAGTCATCTCATTGTAGGGGGGTTGTCCCACTGGGTTTTCCTTCTCTACCTCATTATTGCATTTGTACATGGGTACCTGATCAGGCCTTGTTGCCGGGACCCATTCATGCTTTCTTGCATTCATCTTAGTTTTAGGTGCATGCTTATCTAGTCTCCCTAAGTTGCACTTATGGGGGGGTGTTAGTGTAATTAATATTTAATTACACTTGCATAACTTTACTTAGGTTGAGCTAATTTTAGGTCAACAATAGGGTTGCATACTTTGCTTTTATAAAGCAAATCATCTCATTGTAAATTGAATTCCTGAATATATCTTTTTGCACATTGACATGCAAAGCTCTGCTTTTTTATGTTTTCTCTTCTGTGGAAGGTGTTTAGGTTTGCATGTCTGATCTAGGGTTTCTAACAACTTTGTCATAGACTCATTTAATGACTTATTGATGTTATTAAACTCATTCAACATGAAACTAGCATTGGTTCTATCATCATATTGTTCCTTGAAACACTTTTCAAATTCATCCCATGAACCAATACTAGCATTAGGTAAACATCTATACCAATCCCTTGCATCCTCCACTAAGGATTGTACAAAAAATTTCATTACATATTCATGCTCTACCTCATAATCATTTAGCATATCCATAAAATCTTTTAAGTGTTCCTCTGTTGTCACAACATTGTTTCCAACAAATTTGCTCATCTTTTATCTTAAATCATCAAGGATGGGGCTTGGATAACCAGGAATACCATCAAAGAATATTTTCCTATAACTTTCTAACTGTATAGGTCTTCATTGAAATAATCCTTCAGTCTTTTGAGAATCAACACTAGGTCCTAAATTTTGTACCCTAGGACCATCCTGATTCGGATTTACAAACCTAGTTGCATGAGCCTTCAAGTTAGAATTGTTTGTGGTGGGATCTAATTTGGTTTTAGGACCATGTTTCAAGGCATCTTGGTGACTTGATGAGGTTGTAGCTTGTGTAGCCTCATCCATAGTTGACATCTTTAGGAAACTTATTTTCCTCTTCATTTCTGCATTTGTAGCCTCAATCTTTGTCCTCTCCAACTCTTCTACAAGAGCCTCACCCTCCCTCCTAACCTTTTCTAAGGTAGTTTCAGCTTGTAATGATACATATGGTGGGGAATCTCATTTAGGAGGGTGGGAAGTCACCTTTTCACTTATTTTAATTCCCTCAGCCTTTTGTTTTCCCTTGTCTAAGATAGGTTTAGGGTTTGGATTACTTGGTTGAGGCTTAATAGGGTTTGAGGGTTTTGGGTCTACAGGTTTTGATTGGGCATCAACTTGAACTATAGGACATAATTTAGACATAGGCCTTATCTCCTTATCAATAATTTCACATACAATAGGGCCCTCAACATCTAGCTCAGGTTTTTCTTGGTTCAAGAGCTTCATTGTTGCCAATTGCCTAATCAACCTATCCCTTTCAATCACAACATGCATTAATTTCATTTCCCTCTCCTTTTAGTTTTTAATCCCGAGCTCAATTTGTTTTTGGATCTCCCACCTTAAGGAGTCAATGTCTCCAAAAACATCATTAGGGTTAGGTAAAGTCATATCATAACTAGATGTATCACTTAGAACTATTAGATTGACCTCTTCAAGTACATGTTCAGACAATAAAGGCATTCCATCATCTTCAATAGGAGGAGGAGGCACATCACTGGTGCTTTCTATGTGATGTCTTTGACTTATACTCCTACCTCTTCTCTTTTCAGAATATTGGACACTAACAAGTCCTTTATTATGACATGTTACATCCTCTTGAACCGGTGTATTAAATAGTGCATCAAAAAATCAATAGCTATCTGATTCTGAATTTCTAGACACCTCTTCAAAAGTTTTAGGGATAGGGTGTAAAGGCTTACTTGTACCTTGGTGTATAGGATTCTATGACATGGGAGCAACATTTCTAGATTTTGGTCTCTTCTTTATCCAGTCCTTCTTGATTTTAGAAAGTTACCCTCCAATTTCAGTTCCAGATGATTCTTCATGAATGACCTAGTGTTCTTCATTCTACGTACTTTTCCAAAAAATCTTTCAACTTATATTAAATCTTAAAAAAATAAGATGCACACTAGTGTAGAGACTTCAAAGTTGCCACCCAATTATCTTGGGAATACCAAATATCCAAAGACACTTGGTGAAATTCAAAAGACCTTTGGAACTTTGCACTAACAACGTAAAAAAGTATTTCACTAAATAACTCAAAACGCTTTGAACAATAGAAGATATGGAAAAATATAATATAGAAACATGGGATCAACCTTCAAATCACATAAAATATTATGAAAATTCTATGCAAAATGGACAACTAACATACTAACAAGAGATAGTGAAATTAGCATCCCCAGTAGAGTCACCATTGTGTTGGTTTGTTTTTTTATTTATAACCAGGTTTATCTTCTATTCTACCTATGGAATTTCCAATTCCAATCAGGGGCAACTCGAAGGACCTGGACCAACTGACGAGGACATGAAATACCTCCTACACTTTAGGCTTTGCAAAACCCGGGAGGGTTATCCCTTAATGCGTCTACAACCTGTACACCATTATCATAAACAACATTAACAAAAACAAATAATCTCATTTAATAGCTCAACATAATAGGATAATAGCAAATAGAATTGGATGTTCATCAATACTATCAACTACTTGGAGCATGAGATAACTACAACAACCTTTCACAGTATAAGATAATCATTGATTTGCAATTTTTAGAAAGCTCTAGGTAAAGACAAAGAAATACTGAACCATACGAATGAGTACAACTCAGATCAGTGCCATATATCCATTGGAGGAGTCAAATTCATAAGCATCTAAAGGCTTATGAAAGATTTAACACATAACATATAAGATCCTTGATAACATTGCTTTACAATGTTATCAATATATATTCTAAGCCAATACTACTTATCAAATCCTTATACAAAGCATATCCACCTACAATCCCATTCAAGAATTTTAATTAATTCTTTGAATTAAAGCTAAAGCAAGAATCATGCACACCACAACAGTGATATGAACAAAACAACCCTTAATCATTCTATTCAAAATTCAGATATGCTTGTACAATGGAGAGACATGAGCTCAAATTAATCATTTTAATTCAAATGCTAGTACTGTCATATAACATAAAATCTCCATGAGTTGAAGACCTACAATAGAACGACTCAAAACCTAAATTGGATTTTCTCTAAAACCATAAGAGTTTACAATTTTCTCTGTAATTTCACCTAGACTTGACCAAAAATATCTAACTTGCTAACTCGTACTTCTGGCCTTGAAATTATTCTTATAGGGAAGGAAGGAGAAAAGAAGCATTGGGCTAGAGAGTACACGTGTCACCAGTCACTTGGACCACCTTGTGACACTTCAAAAAATTGGATACAACAATAATCCCTAGAAGAATCTTCTTATTCATGCTTGCCCATTGAGAAAGACTAACGTAGTAGAAAAACCCCAAGAATCCCATGCCTCGACCATCACCAAAAACAAAACTGAAATCTGTTGTAGCTACAATAGCTGATTTGTTAACCGTTAACAACCTGCTCTACTTTATTCCTCCTCGGTTAAATATACACTTATCCATTGCTGGTACTCTTCATTAGTTGGCCAATTAAAACTGATTACCTCATTTACCTTGACATTGTAAGGCATGTACTTAACTACCACTAGATTTGCTTCTCTTTCAAAAGATTCCAAAAATGAATTGGTGCTGATTATTTTGTCCATAAAACACACAAATAAATCATAATCCGAGTCATCACAAATTAATATAATTTGAGCATTGATGACCTCATTTTCCTGATCCTACCACTGTTGGAGTGACCTGATATTCCCCTACTCATCAATTATGTCAGGTAGTAGTGTGTCACTCCAATCATCAAAGTTCTTAACTAATTCTCTGATCTTCCTACTCAAGTCATCTGGTAGGGCCTGAAAACCTAGCAATGACTTATCTAACACTTGAGTAGACCTTAATGATTGGGGCCTATTATTTATATCAAACCTTGAGGCCTTATACATTATATCTAAATCACTGGCCCTAGGGATCCATTTTTCAATCAGTGGTATTACTACCTCCTAATCCCTATAAATATTCTTTATTGCATCCAATAATAAATAATATAAAGAACACATAGATGTCAATCTGTCATCAACCTTCTCATTTAAATGCCTCAATACAACATTAACTATCTCCCCCTACTTTTAAAGTACTCCCTCCTCACTTACCTTCAAGGAAGCCTATAACTCTATAATTTTGCACATTAGCTGCTTCTTTGTAGGATCAACATAGCATTCTATTTCTTCATCAATTGGCTCTAAAGTAGGGCTGAGGGAAGGAGTTTGGTTAGGAGACCCTGGTGTAGAAACAATGGGAGAAGCAAGAGGCATTGATCCTGATGTAGAAGGAAATGTTTTGATCTTTACAACACTTGATGTCTCCCCAATCTGCCTATATTTCAGCCTGTCCACCTTAGTTTTCTGCTTAAAAGTCCTTTGCTGCACCTTGCTATATTCTCCAATTATGAAATTGTACTTCTCCATTAGGCCTTTCTTTTAAGCCTCCTCTCTTTCAACAATCTTTTGGGAAAATTTGGCCACATTCACAGTCAAATTAGTGGCCTCTATGGTTGAGGTCTTTGAAGCTCTCTTTATTATCAACCCTCCTCTTAAATTTGGGTTAATATCAATAACATTTGGTTTTCTCCCTTGAGGGGCTAAAGCCCAAATTGCCAAAGTTTCATATTCTTCATTGAAGGAAGAATCTTGCAATGCTGCCTTGACCTCTTCTTTAGAATCTTGCAGGGGATGCTTAGACTTTAGAATAGCATTGGAAGCTACTACATCTGCAATGTCCCACTCAGGAAAAATTAAGACACCAACTTGATTTACCAGTTTTCTTCCCTCCTCAGGAGTGATGCTCTTGAATTCATCCATTAATTTAGCTTTCACTTCATCATCATTCTCCTGGTTAGACCTATAAGGTCTCAATTCTCTTCTCCTCTTGCATTTATCCTGATATTCTTCCAATTTCATTCTCCATACTAGTTGCAAGAAGATTGGAGTTTTTACAAATTCATTATCATCTAGAAACTCCTTACATGCTTCCATTCTTACATCTTGCACATATTTTCCTTTCATATCCAGATCAGAGAGAACCAATTATGCTGGCTGATCCAGTGGATATTTTCAGTGGAAATTGAAGTGTCTCATTTCTCTCCAGAATCAGCACCATCAGAAAGAGCTCGACGTCCTGATTCCAATGCAACTCGAACGGAGTGAAAAGGAGTCCGTTTGTGCAAGTTATGGCCAGTCAAACCTTGGGTCAAACTGGGATCAGAGGGTGTCCAGGAAGCGAAAAAAATGATGTTGTCAAAATTTTTCAAAGTTGGCATCATCACGAAGAGCTCGATGAGACGATTCCGGCAATGTTCGTTTCATCGAAATTCGACATCGTATGCTCAAGATATTGGCAGTCAAAGTTTCTGTTGACTTGAAGGTACAATGATGACGTCAACATCCATACATGATGACGTCAGCATATGTGCAAATCAAAGGTGGACCAATCCACGGTTCACACATGTCATCCATACGATGACATCAGCATCCATGGGGCAGCACAGTCATTGGACAGGTGGTAGTCCAGTCAGCACACGTCATCGGCTTTGGCAGCGTACGGGCTTGCCTTGTCAGCGGACACGTCTGCAGATTCTGGTGAATCATGTTTCAACACGTGTCAGGTCTGTGGCATTCGGGTTTGTTAAAGAAAGTGCTAAAAATGGTGGATGGACTCGAACCCATGATCTCCGTGCGGACAACCAACCCCAAAACTGTTGCACCCGCGAGCGAAGTCCTTACTCAAATTTGGCAGGGATTTGTTTTGATGATTATATTTGGCAGATTTTAAAACAAAACGATGGCCGGCGGGTTTGGAACCGCCGACCCCCGTCCAACCAAAACACTTGTGCACCATTGCACTGTTGAATCGGTCTAAGGTAAGTGTGGGCTGTATTTGTTTTGTGAAAGAGTTGAACCCGAATTCTAACTATAAGCCTTTTTAAGGTTATTTGTTAGGATTAAGTCAAAATAAAGACATATCTCTAATAAAAGCCCGATATTGAAAAATTAAACGAAGGGCCCTTAATTATTTTGAAGGATTATTAAGGGATTGATTTTGATTTTCATGTAAATATGGGTGATTTTATAACCTTATAGTTATTACCCATATCGGGCAAATTTATTGTATAAAAGAAGGGGTGTGAGGTGAGAGTGGAGATTAAGTTTTTTTTCAGGTGATAAAGTCTTGAAGCTGTGGTGACACGAAAGAGAGGTCTTGTGGAGATTCTTTGAGCCGTTCTTGTATGCCAGAGCACTGTTATGCTACCGAAGTGCTTGGAGAATGGTTGTGGTGCTTTTGTAATTGATTTTGGAGTTAATCGGATCGGTCTCTCTATTGGAGTGGACCCGGAGACGTAGTCACGTTTGTGATGAACTCCGTTACCAATTTGTTTGCACTTCTTCTCTCCTCTCTCATGTTCTGATTTGTCACTTTAAGTTTTAGTTTTAATGCATAAATTTGTTAATGTATGCATGAATTCAAATTTCGTAAACTTGGAATAATCATTGTAAAAGTTTAAGCATTCCATTCTGCAATCTAGTCTAGATCCTATACAGATCAAGTGGTATCAGAGCTCAGTTGACTATTATTGCAGTTGTTTTTTTGAATGCTAACGAGATCCAGGATTCAGAAGGGTGAAGGCAAGCTTGAAGAATTTAATCCTGAGATCGAGAAGCGAAGAAGTTTTCTGAAGATGTCTGTGTTTGGAATGGAGGTTCCTGAAGAAATAAGTGAGCAGGAATTCCGAAGAGCATTCCTCGAGATGAAGGCTAAGGTGGACATTCTTTTCCAAGAAAGACAAGAATGGAAGGAACGTGAAGGAAGATGTTCGTGAAGACAAGAAAGGGAAACAACATGGAGATGGTGGCAAGCAACCATATCACCCCTTTTCTTCTTCTCCTCCCTCTTCTCCTTCTCCTTCTTCTCCATCTTCTCCTTATTCTACTTCTTTTAATCCTTTCAAGAGTGGTTATAAGCCTAAAATTAAATTGGATGTAAAATTTGATTTACCAAAGTATTGTGGTGAACTTAATGCTGAAAAATTGGATGATTGGATTCAGCAAGTAGAAGTCTACTGTAGAGTCGAGAACCTATTAGATGATGTTGATAGGATCCAATTAGCTACTCTTTGATTAGGAGGTACAACTTTAACCTGGTGGGAGAGTAAGTCTAAGGCAGAAGTTTCACAACATGGTAGAGTCAGTTTAACTTGGGCAGAGTTTGTTAATGCTCTTAAGAAGCAGTTTTATCCCCTAGGGCATATGCAACAGTTAATGATGGACTGGAAAATGTTTAGGCAAGGGAAAGGTCAAACTGTCCAAGAGTACACCCATGAATTCAGGAAAAAGGCTATTGCATTAAATGTACCTTTGTACACCCAGGATACTTTGTTAAAGTACATAGGAGGTCTTCATTCATATCTTAGACATTCCATTTTGGTATTGAACCCTTGTAATTTGGATGAAGTGTCTGTTCAAGCTACACACTTAGAGTCGAGGGGAAAGGGTTCTTTCATTGATAATGATAATTCTGTAAAGAAATCTTCTAAAGTTGCAGAGACAGGGAGAGGAAAGAAGGCAGCTACAGTTAAGAAGGATGACAAGCTTTCTTGCTCTCATTGTGACAAGAAGGGTCATGATGAAGATCATTGTTGGCAGTTGCATCCCGAATTGAAGCCTAAGTGGGCTCAAAGACAGAATCAAAAACAGAAAGGTAAGGAGAAAGCCGCAAATGTTGTTATGGATCTTGGTTTAGATTCAGATGATGAGACTAAGATAACAGCTATGGGTCTAAAAGGTAAAACTCCTACTTCTGGTGTTTTTGTTGCTAGTTGTGCTTTTACTTCTACAGTTAATGATTTCTCTGAAGATATGAAAAGGAATGAGCTTTTTCATTTAAGGGTTGTTGCTAAGAATAGTAAAATTGATGCACTCATAGATAGTGGTTCTCAAGTTAATCTGATTTCAGAAAGTGTTGTAAAGAACTTGGGATTAAAAACTACACAGCATAAGAATCCTTATCCACTAGGCTGGATTTGTGAAAATGATAAGTTGCAAGTAACAAAACAATGCACTTTGAGATTCACAATCACTAGTAAATTTGTGGATGAAGTACAGTTTGATGTGGTTCCACTGGATATATGTGGGATAGTGCTTGGTAGCCCTTATTTATATGACAGGAAAGCTATTTTCTACAGGGAAAAGAATCATTATCATTTGTTTAAAGATGGCATCCAGTATATCGTACATTCTCACAGGATTAAGACTGATCGTTCTTTTGCAAACACAGGACAGTTAAAGAGGGTAATTAATGCAAGTAAAGAGTTAACTCTTATGTCTGTCAGTACAGGTGGTTCTAAACTTGAACTTGGAGTAGCTAACCAGGGTCAGATGTTGCAGGATGCACCCACAGTACAGCATGAGGGAATGATGATTGAAAGCATTGATGGTTCCTTGGGTAAAAATGTTACTGTTGTGAAGGATCCATGTGTTGTTGACTTATTCTCTTTCATTTCTGCATTATTGTTTAGCTTGATGCTAGTCAATATTTGTTGGTTAGTGGCTACGACATTTGATGTAGATGCTTATGGAAGTGATAGAATAATGTTTATGTTCAAAAATATGTTTGCAATCTTCATTGTGCTTGTGAGCCAGGTTTCTAAATGTACAGAGGATATAAGACAAGTGGGGAGGCCAAGTCCTCACTTAATGTCAGATTAAATGCCACTTTTGGAGGTCCAAAAGGTCTTCAGTGGGGAGGCCTGATCTGGTGGATATTTTTAGTGGAAATTGAAGTGTCTCATTTCTCTCCAAAATTAGCACCATCAAAAAGAGCTCGACGTCCTGATTCCAATGCAACTCGAACGAAGTGAAAAGGAGTCCGTTTGTGCAAGTTATGGCCAGTCAAACCTTGGGTCAAACTGGGATCAGAGGGTGTCCAGGAAGTGAAAAAAATGATGTTGTCAAAATTTGTTGAAGTTGGCATCATCACGAAGAGCTCGATGAGACGATTCCGGCAATGTTCGTTTCATCGAAATCCGACATCGTATGCTCAAGATATTGGCAGTCAAAGTTTATGTTGACTTGAAGGTACAGTGATGACGTCAACATCCGTACATGATGACGTCAGCATATGTGCAAATCAAAGGTGGACCAGTCCGTGGTTGACACGTGTCATCCGTACAATGACATCAGCATCCATGGGGCAGCACAATCATTGGACAGGTGGTAGTCCAGTCAGCACACGTCATCGGCTTTGGCAGCGTACGGGCTTGCCTTGTCAGCAGACACGTCTGCAGATTCTGGCGAATCATGTTTCAACACGTGTCAGGTCTGTGGCGTTCGGGTTTGTTAAACAAAGTGCTAAAAATGGTGGATGGACTCGAACCCGTGATCTCCGTGTGGACAGCCAACCCCACAACCGTTGCACCCACGAGCGAAGTCCTTACTCAGATTTGGCAGGGATTTGTTTTGATGATTATATTTGGTAGATTTTAAAACATAACGGTGGCCGGCGAGTTTGGAACCACCGACCCCTGTCCAACCAAAACACTTGTGCACCATTGCACCGTTGAATCGGTCTAAGGTAAGTGTGGGCTGTATTTGTTTTGTGAAAGAGTTGAACCCGAATTCTAACTATAAGCCTTTTTAAGGTTATTTGTTAGGATTAAGTCAAAATAAAGACATATCTCTAACAAAAGCCCGATATTGAAAAATTAAACGAAGGGCCCTTAATTATTTTGAAGGATTATTAAGGGATTGATTTTGATTTTCATGTAAATATGGGTGATTTTATAACCTTATGGTTATTACCCATATCGGGCAAATTTATTGTATAAAAGAAGGGGTGTGAGGTGAGAGTGGAGATTAAGTTTTTTTTCAGGTGATAAAGTCTTGAAGCTGTGGTGACACGAAAGAGAGGTCTTGTGGAGATTCTTTGAGCCATTCTTGTACGCCAGAGCACTGTTATGCTGCCGAAGTGCTTGGAGAATGGTTGTGGTGCTTTTGTAATTGATTTTGGAGTTAATCGGATCGATCTCTCTATTGGAGTGGACCCGGAGACGTAGTTATGTTTGTGACGAACTCCATTACCAATTTGTTTGCACTTCTTCTCTCCTCTCTCATGTTCTGATTTGTCACTTTAAGTTTTAGTTTTAATGCATAAATTTGTTAATGTATGCATGAATTCAAATTTCGTAAACTTGGAATAATCATTGTAAAAGTTTAAGCATTCCATTATGCAATCTAGTCTAGATCCTATACAGATCACTGGCCTTGGAGGAGAAGGCATACTCATTTGCATGTCTCGGTTAGTGAAAACAATTTCACCCACCAAATCCTGTTGTGATTTCTTAATCTTTTGCCTCTTAGGGCTTGGCATTGATGGTGGTCGTGAGGGACTATTCTTGGGTTATGATTCCAAATCAATAATCTTGATTTCCCCAGGTGTTTTGAGCTTTGGACCTGGTTGTGTAGGCAATTTCATTATTTGTTTTCCTTTTCTATTCTCTTCTTCCTCATCACTGCTATCAATAGGTTAGAGAAAAATATCAACAAATCTCTAAAGCAAAGTGTGCAAATGAATTGAAAATGACCTCCAAGCTTCTATTTAAGCCTAAAAATTAGGGTTTTTGACCTAATTGAAGGGGGAAAATGTGGATTTTTAATCTTTTTAATCCAGTTTCAAAGCTATGAATCCTAATTTGAGCATTTTTTAGTAGCTTGAGCCTATTTTTGCGTCAATTTCACACTAAACCTACTTGATGCTTTTATCGCAATCTCGATTGAAAAATCAAAATTTTTGCTCGACCTCTCGAGGGGGTAGTATACCGGCATAATTCCTTCCACTAGGGCAATAGTGGGGCATCTGAAAAATCATGAATTTTTATTTTTTTTATCTAAGCAACAACGTTGATTTGGAAAGTGTTAGTCTTTGAACCAATGTAATAGGTACCTCACTTTAAAGAGGGGTAAAATGTAGACACTTAAAATTGTCTTGATCAATATTACACATTTGAATTTGATTATTAAGACCATTTTTGTCCTAATTCAATCCTTTTCAACTATTTAATTAAATTCATCATTTTCTTCTATTAATCAAATAATTGACATTATTAGGTTAATTCATCCTTTTCATATTGATTTTCATCCTATTTGATTAAATAAGGTGAATTATTTAATTAAATTCACTAAGTCCTCTCATTTGATTAAATAATTCAAATTAGTTAATTAAATATCATTAATTCTCCCTTTTTAATTAAATGGGCTAATTGTTTAATTAAATCTTCAAATTCCTCCATCATGCACAATTAAATAATATTCTAATTATTTAATTGACTAATTTTTTTCATCCCTCTAATTTCTCCCACTTGTAAAGGAATATTCCTCTATTTCAAATTCAAGCAATTTCCCTCTTAAATGGAAATATCTAGCACATTCCTCCTAAATTTTAGGATTTGTGTTTCTTCAAATCAGTTTGAACCATTGATTATATTCATCAATCCATGTCAACTTTCAATCTCCTCCATGGATTGAATCCTTGATCCATGCCGATTCCTTTCATTAATTTGCATCCATTGATCAAGTAAACTAATCTTGACCACCGATTCACTCAATTTTCCTATAAACAACCTTCAATTCTTAATCAATTGATCCAGACATTGAGAGCATCTGCATTATAGTAATTTTCATAGCAATCCTTATGAGAATTTGATCCATTTGCATCCATTTTAGCTAATTTAGCATTCAATTTCCATCAATTGCATCCATCTTCAAGATTTTTTCAACCAAGGGATTGGGAAAGGGATGAAATTCCATATCAATTTAGCACTAATTCCCCAATGGGATGAAGTTTGATGTTTTAATTAGGTTTCCTTTAAGAATTTCATTGATATTTGATGTTTTCATGGCTTCTTAGTTTAATATTTAAAGAATTTCATTGGGAGCATGACTTAAATAGTTAAATTCTTGGTTTAATAGTAATTCAATCATGTTTATCTTAGTTCATGGTCATGTTCATATTACCTATAATAAGTTTATAAAAAAGATGGTATGGGGTGGCTATATGGGTATTTGCCTTAGTCAAACCCCTATTTGGTACTTACAACTCAAAAAATAGCCAAAGATTTGATAAAATATTATGCATGTGAGCCCTAACCTTATGTGAATCTAATTTTTTTATGAGATAAATGCAAAGAAACCCTACTCAAGTGTATTGGAGAGAGATTCCTATATGAAACTGATAAGATCCCTCTAGGGAGAAGTCAAACACCCTAAGTAAATATGAAATGCAATGATACCTTACTTTAAGCTATAAGAGGAATAAATTTTGGAGATGAGAACACTAGGAAATAAGTCATTAGGTTGAAGGAAATGGCCAAATTCATCTACCAAACCTAGATTCCATCATGTTCTTTTGTTGGCATCAACCTTCAATCATGTAGTAAAAATGGATAAAATATGTAACTATGCTTGAAAACCTGTAAATTCAAAATATGTATGATGAAATATGTTGATCAATTTTATTTTCTTGAATGTTATCTCTTATTTTCTAGTTTTGAAATGGTGAAAATACTAGGTATTTATAAGTACTTCTCTAATTTCCTTAAAATTAGATCCCAAATGCCAACATTGGAAATTTGAATTTTGAATGTTAAAATGTTGCCAACAACACACCAAAATTTGGGTCTTGGATAAGAAGGGGGAGCCATACACCCATGGGCGTATGTGTCCTGGCATAGATTTTAGGGACTTTGAGTGTTGGGAGAAAAATAACAATTTTTTGCATTTATTCAATGCTTGTGATTTTGTTGGAAAATGATAAAAATAGGCTTATACATAATAAAAGGGAATTAGGGTATATTATGAGGTGTTGAAAATGCATAAATGAAAGGGTCACTAAAATAGGTCCAAAATAAGCATGAAATTGTCCTATCACCTACAAGGTAGCACAATTTTCTATGCTACATGTTCAAAGCTTGAAGATGTGATTGTTTCCTTGTGGAAAGAACTAGATAAAGAACAATAACAAATTGAAAAAGATCTAAAGTTGAAAGGAGGTTTTTTCATTCTTAATGAATTAATCAACTCTCAAAGGCCATCAAAAGAAAAATTTGGTCTTGGATTTGAAAAAGTTAAAATTCCAATTACCAGTCCATATGTAGACCTATATAAGAATTTTAAGGTTGAAGACAAGTTTGAAATAAAGGAGGAGAAAGCTTGCACTGAAGAACCTAAGAAGACACCCTCCAAAAATGTAAAAGTAGATCAAGACAAGAAGACAAATGATAGAAATAAGAATGAAGGTGGATTCATCCTAGTCCAGAGACAAAGAAGATTCAGAGGTCCTCCACCTACTAGACAACATGCCCCTACTAGGTTCACTCAAACTTTTCAAGGTTATTATTACTCTTGCAATAAATTTGGGCATAAGGTTTTTAATTATAGATCTAGAGAAAGGGGAAATGACTACATGGGTAGAACCATTTGTGCCTCAAATATATAATGCTATTTCTTTTCATGGATATTGCTATGCTTGCAACAATTTTGGTCATAAGGTTGCAGAGTGTAGAACTAAATTTAGGAGAAATAACTTTATTTCAGAGAATAACATTAATTTTTACAATTGTAATAAGGCTGGAAATTTTTTACTTTTTAGAAGTGGTTTTGTGAAACCACTTGTTCAAAACAGAAGAAGGAAGAAACCCTAAATCAACAAAAGAAGGGTAATGCAAAAGTTTGGAAAAACAAGCAAGGTTAGGAGAATGTGAAGAAGGATGATACCATGCTTGTGCATTCTACACAAGATCTTGTGAAAAACTGAGATGGAGCATTATATTAGGGGGAGCTATCACTTGAAAATCATTTAACCCCCTAAAAAGGATAAACTATTGAATATTTCAATATGAATGATGAATTAGATAAATTCCTCTAGTGTGCAGGTTTGTTGAGCAAGATTGAACCTATTGATCAAGGTTCTAGAGTAAAGGAATGATTTGTAGAGGTGTGCTAAGAATATTTGTATCCATGTTATGACATAAAGAATTCTAGTAGAAGGTTTAGCTAACAAGTACAAATGCATTAATGACAAAAACTTAAGGCAAATGGAAGGCTTTTTTGTTTCATTTGAATTTTTTTTCTCATTTACAATCAAAATCATTTGTGTTTGGAAGTAGAGAAGTGTGGCTATGTTTTCAATCTATCTATGCATAACCCTAGCGATAGGGTTTGAAGATTTTAGAAGAAATATCAATGACAACCCCTCAGCTAGTTGATGTTGTGGAGAAACCTAGGCTAAAGTACAAGAAGTTTCCATTCAAGGTGATGGAGGTTGATAAAGATGGTACATTTTAAAAGTTTCCTATAGATGTAGTATACTTTGAAGATGTAAGAATCTATAACCATGTCAGGTGCTCAATGAAATTGATCACACATCATCATTTGAAGTGCTCCTACATGAACACCTGGATGTTAATGGTGTATACAAGCTAGATTATGCAAATGTGGTAGTGAAAGGGTTAGACATATGAAAATATTTTTTACACTTCTATGAATATAAAGAATGGGTAAGGATTATCTTGAGTCACATTCATGAATAATCCATTTGGTTGGATAAACCCTACATGATTAAAAAAAAAGCAATTAGGGAACTGCTACTAGTCTTAGTGCCACCAGATTAGTCCTAATGATGAAGTATATCAAGAATGAAAGGGTTATTGAGGTTACCAAAGCCAAATTTGATAAAAGAACCTTAACAACAAAAGATATCAAAGATCTTAGAGTCGTCTATGCCACAATAGGGATTGCATACACAATTTACTTCACAAATAGAGAAGGGTCTTCCACCACCACTATAATTCATACTATTTATCAAATAGTGAAGGACGGTGCTAAATTTGACCTATGTGAGCTATTGAGGGAGTAGCTGATGGATAATTTGAAGAGGACAAAGGAAACTAAATACATTTTCAGATTTGGTTCATTAATCATTTTCCTTAGATTCTTTTTCCTAAATGAATTACACATATTTAAAGGTAAAATATGTGATAATTTTTCTCTAGTAGCAACACAAATCAAGAAACATATAAAATGTTTCCAAGATAAGCATACAATAATTTCTATTGGGGCTTCTTTAAAACTTGCAAATAGAGATGCAGAGTAGATAGAGGATACCCTCTAATTTGGTCTAGAAGTATGAAAATGAAGTGACATTCATGGTGGATAAGGATAATTGCTATATAGAAGTTTTAGAGCCCTAAACATCATGGATTTCTAAGTTACCTTATGAGGTTGCACTTGAATATGTCCAAGGTTATTTGGATATTCTACTAAAAATGCCAAAGGATCCTGAAGAAAAAAGATTTGGTGCATATAGAGAAATCATGGATAAGATGATCTAGAAGTAGATAGAGGAAACCTATGAAAAAAGAGTAAATAAGTTTCTTAAGAAGTGGGACATTTTTCATAATAAAAATATGAAACCACGATCCTCTACCTAAAATTCGATGAATATCCCTTCAAAACTTGAAGAAAATGTTGTTGAGAAGTTTCCAAGGAGGTCTAATAGATTCACTTCTATTGTTGCATCTACTCTATAGCCCTCTGGATCCACAAAGTCAACTGGTGCAAGGAGAAGAGCTACATCAAAAACTACAAGAGAAAATAATGCAACAAAAGCTATGCATATTAGGCCTAAGAAAAAGGAAAAAATGAAGAAGACATGTGTAGATGTATCAGAATTCAAGGAAGTGTAACTATGGGTAAATTTTAGGTTAGTATTATATCAAAAAGAGAAATAAAACCCTAGTATTACTATGAAGCACAAAGGAGGAAAAGATGCAAAATAAGGAACAATAATACCAAAGCTCCTCAAGATCTCCATGATTAACCTCCATAGCCCTTCTCCATTTTCTGCAAAATGATGTTTTCCCTCAAATTTGTATGAGCAAGTATACCTATGACATGACCTAGCAAATAGTGAAGGATTCCATGAAAATTCAAGTGAAGCTAAATTCTACATGGACTAGCAAAACCTACAAAAGACAAAGTTAGACTAAAATGCTAAGAGATGAAGGTGCAAGATGTCAAAATCTTGAGAGATATGAGAGATGTTAAGATGAGACCAAAATTGTCATTTTATAGAAATGCCAATTTTGAATGGAGGGACAAGATTAAAAGATGGAAGATTCCCTAAGATCAATTGCCATAAAAGCATGTGACAATCCCTAATTAGGGTTAGGGCAACATTAGGTCAAATTTTCAAATGAAGGGCCAAGATTTGATTTTAGAAAAATCAAATAAATGGTTAGAACTGCATGTGACAAGGGAAGATTTGGCACAAATTATGAGGTGGATGGAGGGAATTAAAAACTTGAATTAATGAGAGGGAAAGTTGACTTTTGAATTAAAAATTAATTTAATTCAAAAGTCGTGGGACCATGTGACAGTAAATAAATTAAATTATTTACTTGGAAAGGGGGAAATTGCCAAATGGAAATTTAAATAAATGATTTTATTTAAATTTAGAGGAAATGCCAAAAGGATAATTAAATAATTAATTCTAGTTAAATTTAATCATGGAGGGAAAAGGGATAGAGGTGACCAATAATTAAATAAATTATGAGGAATTTATTTAATTAAAGAGGAAATTAGAAACTAGTAGCATATTTAAATAAAATAAAAGTAATTCATTTATTTAAATAGTCAGAAGAAATAAGAGATGTGAATTAATTAAATAATTAAGAATTATTTAATTAATAGATGAATTTAGACAAAGGGACATAATTAAACATTTTAATTATGTTTAGAAGAATTATGGAGAAAATTGAGTTCCCAAGCCTAGGTCAATTTTCCCCTCTGTTTCTTAATGTAGTTTATCACATTGTAACAAAGAAAACTAGTCAAAAATATGCCCCGGCAAAGGTACGGAGTGCCTACGCCCTTTTGAGAAAATTTGCAAATTCTGGCCCGGGGTTGGAAAAATTTGGAAAATGTCTCGATAAGTCAATTTGATGACTAGAAAATCAATGGTGTGATTGGTTTCAAAATTGGACGATGTTAAGGCAGTAAAAAGGTTAGTTAAAGGTAGTCAAATGAGCTTCTAGTAATAAGCCCAAAGGTAAAACCCTAATTTTGAACCTATAAATAGGTTTTGAAAAGGTAAAAGACGTCATTTTCACTTTTGCTTTTAAAAATTTGGAGAGCGAGGAGCGAGGAGAAACTGCAGCAATATGGTGATTCTAGTGACAAAACATCGTGACTACCAGGTCTGGATATTCCAATGGACAGAGGGCATAGAGGCATCGGTAAGTACCCCCTTCCCACTTTATCATTTCTCATTTTTTGTGCATTTATTAGGGTTTTAGGCTAGGGAAATGAATGCACAGTGATGCATATGCATTCACATAAGCCGCATTCACGATCACGTTGCACACATTTGATGCATCACAACACAAATGTGAGGGATAGGGTACCCTTAGGTTTAAAATGACGTAAATGCCAAGTATAACTACAGAAATGCAACACAATTGTCGAGTCACACAACACAAGTGTCGTATTGTGATGCATATGCCAAACCACATGACACAAGTGTTATAAAATGACGCAATTGACTTGTGAAATGACACAAGTGTTATAAAGTGTTACAAGTGTTAGGTAAAATGATGCAATCGTTGAGGCGCAATGTATGTGTGAGATGGAACAACACATGTTACTTGGTGTGACGCAAGTGAATTCAACGCGACACATTTTACTTTGACCAGGGTTGACTTAGCTTCGACTCAGTTTTCTGATGCACCTTTGACTAGATAGATGGTAGTGATGCTTTGCAATGATGTTCTATATGTGCTAACTCTCATTTTTGCGTGTGCAAAAATGACTAGTGCCCATCTATACATGTGAGTTCAAACCGACCACATATTCTTTCAAAGATCAGCTATGAGATAGCAAGCGATGATGATTGATGTGATTGGCACTGTACTATGTTACCTACATGCCCATTATCTAGGAAAATATGGGAATTTTGACAACATTATACAAGAGGTGGCATTTAGAGACTTGTTCCTTCCACATGTCGACAAGAGAGGCCATGGTGACTTTGGAGGATGTCTATAGGATACTGTGGATTCTGATCCAAGGGGAGTGAGTAGTCTATGATCCCCATAGAGGATGCCAGGCCATGATAGGGTACTATGAGGCTAGAGATGATGTAAGATTAGGAATTCAGGGTTATGAGATTCAGTGGGAGTTTGTAGTCGAGCATTATGCTCGCTTTGATGCCATGTTATTCACATTGATTGTCAAAGTCCTTATTCTTGATCGGCACAGGCACAAATTTCCTATTGGATGGGGCAATGTACTAGTCAGGATGCGATGGGACATGATAGTTTTTGCATGGGGGTCATGTTTGCTGGGGATGATCTATCTTCCGTTGTGGGACTACCTTATTGATGATTTGGGCCTAGGAGCACATTCCCATTTTTTTGTCCATTGGTTCATATTCAGTAGTTGGGTGAGGGTATGCCCTATGTGTATTTATATGTAGGCTTAGTGACATAGACCTGAGTGGGGCACATAGGTTAGTGGCACCATAGGATTGATACCCTAATGATTTTTGTTTGGAGGCCTTATAGAGACCATGCATAGTGGTCAAGGCAAGATGAGCATCTGAAATTTTTCTGACAGTTCAAATATTTGATTGGTAGAATAGTCTAGAGCTAGCACATCATCAAGATGTACCTACCCCAATGGGTACGTCAGTTTGGAGAGAAGCAGGGTGTGCCTATGGGGATGAATGAGTATGTGAGATCGTCGTGAGAGACCATTTGGGGGCCTCCCATAGTAGTGCCTTTAGTAAAGCAAAAAATTGATGGGTTGGTGGTAGAACAGTGGGGATGGAGTGGGGGGCAGCAGATGCAGGGACCTCAACAAAGTATGATGCCTAGTGGCAAGTGTAGAGGCCTATACCACTTATAGATCCAAATGGTCCAGTGCTGATTGATCGACATTTAGTGATACCACAAGTGTGGTGGGGAGGACAGGGAGGGAGGGACAAAGGCCGAGGAGATGGTGGGAGGGGTGATAGAGATGGTGGGAGGGGTGGTAGAGATGGTGGCACTAATGATGGAGGGGATGGAAGGGGAGGGAAGAGGAGGAGAGGAGGAGATGGTGGCAGGAGACAACCTAGGAGAGTTTGACAGTGGGTAGGTGGATCACCACTATCACTGATTTGGGAGGAGGGTGAGGAGGAGGGAGAGAGAGGTTAGATAGGAGGAGGGGAGGTAGGAGGATAAGATGGAGGTAGAGGTAGAGGTGTCAGGAGATGATGATTTTTTTGGAGAGCATCATGCTCTGGAGATTGGTGGGGAGGAGGAGATAGTGGGTGATGATGAAGAGGTTGATGTTGTGGGAGATGATGAGATGGATGAGGCAGAGAGATAACTCCATGAGTAGATGATAGAGGGTGAGGAGGATGTAGGCAGACCACCACCCCTACCATGATATGCCATAATTGATCAAAGATTAGTGGACCTATAGAGAAGACTAGATGCTACCTTGTCTAAGAACACGACACTAGCAGAAGAGTTGGAGGTGGTTTAGGTGGAGAGGGATCAGATAGTGATCCGCCAGTAGGAGGCTGAGAGGTGGGTGATAGTGTTTTCCATATTATGTACAGAGCTGATAGGAGAGCTTTCTCGAGAGTTGGGGGCGGTATAGAGTGTTGTATGAGTAGACAGTGCCACTTGATAGATGAGATCTTGGGTTATCTAGATCACAGAGCAGGATAGGGAGTGGCAGTAGGACTCATAGCAGTAGTCAAATCCGCATCAGTGTAGGTGGGTTGAACTCATCAGGGCAGTCTTTGGGGCACAAATCTCATCATAGCCATAGGCACTCATTAGCTCACAAGTCCATCCACATTCATGGGTCAGTGTCATCAGGGCATAGGTGAAAGGCACAACAAACCTCTAGTTGTGGAACCCTCAAGATCACAGAGTCAACCTGGAGTGTCCTCAGTGCAGGTTACAGCCGAGCTCATGAGTGAGCATCAGTCACCACAATCCTCACCCTGACAGGATAGAGAGGGCACAACCTAGAGCACATGCAATGTTATTGATATGTTGAGACATTTTTATATAGTGACTTTCAAGCCTGTGAGCTCTATTTTTGGGATTCCACGAGACTCTATCTAGTGACATGATTTTTGAGATATATATATATATATGATGCGATTTTGATGCAGACTACATGCGTTATGTTGTGTTTTTATACATTTATGAGCCTATGTGATGTGATATGATTTACTTGATGCTATGATGATCGTATGTTTATATGTTGATGATAATGATATTCTCTAGATGAGATGTATGATGGATGCATTGATGTATGATTATTTATGATGAGATGTATGTACTAATGGTGTAGCTTTATGTAGGATGATGACTTTGCCATGTTTGTGCATTAATGGATGGATGTATGGATTATGCGATGTGCAATGTTCTTATGTTATGATTCTATTTGTATGTATTGATGATAATGATGGTTACAATGTTTATATGTTATGCAAATGATGCTTTGATGTATGCAATATGGATGAATGCAAATGATGGGCCTATATGTTATGTGAATGCAATATGGATGTAAAAATGCTATTATGTGAATGGATATATGCAAATGTGGAATGTTCTAATGCAGTTTCTATATGATTATGCAATTATGTTTTTGTATGTTATAGGATATCATCAGGGGACGAGAGAGAAGAGGGCGGATTAGATGAAGGTGGATGTTAGTGTGAAGAAAGAGATGCATGTTAGCATAGAAAAAGAATCCTTCAATATTTTCCAAAGTACTAATAGGTGTTACTCTAATCATCATTGGGTGGATTGTCGTAATGGCCAACAAACACTATGATATGACATAGATCAATAGTGTACAAGGTCAAACCATCACATAGGGCAAGCAATCACAGATGAGGATGATCATGACTCATATGAGGAGCTCAATTTCCCTTAGTCATTTTGTCATAGCCAACCATAAATAGACAAGACTTAGTCATGAAACGCCATTGCTCCTCTAAATCCTAAAGTCTGGACATCCTTGAGGAACTAGCCACAAGATAGTGAAAAAAGACAAAACGATCAACGTATTATGTCATTGCTCCTCTAAATCCTACTGTGAGGACATCCTTGAGGAACTATCAGTAGGATAATCAAAAAATACAAGGACAATCATCATGATACATCACGACTCCTCTATATTGAGGAACTAGTAGCATGATGAAAAATAAAAATGACAAATAGTGTTTTCCAAGTAATGTCAAATATTTTCCAATGTTCAATGGTCAAGGGTTTTAATGTCAAGATTCCAAGTTTGACGAGGTCAAGGTTACTGAATGTTAGGGGATGTCGATTTCAGGAAGGACACATCCTAAATGATGCTGATGTCTAGAGGATTGATTCTCAAATGTCAGGAGAATCTCTCAAAATGTCGTATGATAATGACAAGAGTTGTTCTTCAGAAGGACACCTCTAAAGAATAACCAAGAGTTTTGACAGGTTGATAGAGTTTGACTAGATGAACAAATTGACCGCATGCTAGTGTTGACATGCCAATTTGATGGAAATGTCAATTGAAGAGATTGTTACAGTTTGCTTGACTTGAAGATATTTGATGTGTGTGAAAGTGCAGTCATGAACCCTAATGGACTGACCTAGTGCGGCATAAGGGGCTCATTGATTGATGGCCTTGCCTACATCATACACTCAGAGAACTTCTAGTTTGACATGACCAATGACCTTATCTAAACGACAGAAGATTGAGTCATGATTTTATTTTGACAACCTAAAGGGATAGACTTAATGTCTTGGGGGCCCATCTATGATGTGCCTTGCCTACGTGGAAATTGCATAGAGACAAAGTAGTTCAACTATGACAAAGATTGATACAATTAATATGACGAACTTTGACTCTTGTTTTCAGGATTTTTGATGTTTTCCAAATGTTTTTGTGTTTTCATCAAGACATTTTTCGGTTTTTAGGTCTTTTTTCAAGACTTTTTCTGATTTTTAGGTCTTTTTTTCAAGACAGTTTTCGATTTTTAGGTCTTTTTTTAGGACTTTTTTTTATTTTTATGACTTTTTTCAAGACTTTTTCTGATTTTATGATTTTCTTAGGACATTTTCTGATTTTTACGTCTTTTTTCAGGACATTTTGCGATTGATAGGACCATATGTGATACCCACTATAGGCATGTGCTAACAGATGTTGCCCTTGATTAGGTCTAGGATTAGCCAAGATGAATTGGAAAGACATGCGCGGGATGAAAAGAAGGGAATATGTAGGACATGATGTCAACCATTGTTAGCCATGGACGAAAAATGACATGACTTATGACGAATGTCGTGAATGTGTCAAAAGATTTATTATGGACAAAGGTAGATGAAATGATAGTAGATGGCAAAGAAAACACTGACTATGCATGATGCCTATTTGCCAGGTTTTAACCATGGTACCTATCCAAAGCGCCTGTTTACCAAGTTTTCACTGTTGGATGAATTTATTTCTCTTTACTATTTTTGTCATTTTTTTATTTTTTTATTTATTTTTATGTCACCAAGATGCTTGTGTGCTAGGTTTTCATCAAGGTGATGATTTTTTTTAATATTTAAGGTCTTCAACCAAGATCTTTGATGCTATGTATAGAACTTTAGATGTAGACTGTTGATAGGCCCGGTCAATTATTCCCCATCTAGCATAGCTAACTAATAAGCAACATAACCAAATGTGGTAGTGATGATGTAAGGACCCAACCAATTAGGCTCAAACTTGCCAGGTTTCTCTCAGTCAACTTGATTCCTTGGATTCTGCATTAGGACCAAATTGCCAATTTCAAATTTTTGGACCATTACTCTTTTGTTATAGCTTTTGCAAAGGCGATTCTGATATGCCTCTAAATGGTTCAAGGAATTTTTTCTTCTTTCTTGCAACATTTTGAGCTCATGCAGACAATACTATCTGTACTCTTCATCATTAATCAATCCCTTTAAGGAGACTCAAAGAGAAGGAATTTTGACCTCGATGGGCAATATAGCTTCAGATCCATAGACCAAGGAAAATGGAGTGGCTCCCATGGGTGTACAAATGATGGTATGGTAGGCCCATAGAGTAGGGTTGAGTTAGAGATGTAAGTCATGACCAACATCATTGATGATCTTCTTAAGTATTCAAAGGATTGTTTTATTGGATGCCTCAGCTTGATTGTTTCCTTGTGGATAATATGGGGTGGAAAAATGGTGTTGAATGTGGAAGCATTCACAAAGCTCATGGACATCCTGAATTTTGAATGGATGATCGTTGTATGTGACAATGGATTGCAGAACACCATACTAGAAGATAATGTAGTTGAGAATAAACTTAGAAATCTGCTTACCAGTGATGTAGGTGAGGGGGACGACTTCGATCCACTTAGTGAAGTACTCAGTGGAGGTTATAATGAATTTATGGCTGTTGGATGAGGAGGGATGGATTTTTCCCATGAGGTCAAGTCCCCATTGTGTGAAGGGCCAAGGAGAAGTGAATGGTTTGAGCTCCTATGCGGGTGCATGAATTAGATCATTGTGCAGCTAACATTTATGACATGTTCTTAAAAACTAAAGAGCGTCCATTTCCATTGTCGGCCAATAGTACCCAAGTCTCATAACTTTCCTAGCTAAGGTCATACCACTCGAATGAGATCTGCATATGCCCTCATGTACCTCGCGTAAGGTTTTTCGGGCTTCATCAGCATCGAGACAATGAAGAAGGGTGTTGTTAAAGTTGCAGTGGTATAAGGTGTCGTTGACGATGGTATATCAAGCGGCTTTATGGATGAAGGATTTTTGTTGGTTGTTGGATAGGTCTGGGGGGAGAGTCTAGGACTTGAGATAGACATAGATGTCTTGATACCAAGGTGAAATCGGACCAACAAGCTCACAAACCATTTCTAACTCTGGAACATCATATGCAGGAACCAAGATTTTTTCCACTAAGAACTTGAACTGTGACACATTGTTAGAAATTTCCAAGAGAGATATGATTGTTTCCATCATGTTTGCTACCTTGTTTTATGCCCTAGGAATCTGTTCAAAAGTGATCAAGTAGAAATATGTCATAAAGCTATCAACCATGCATTTGTAAGGAAAAAAAATTTCATCCTTTGTCTCATAATCATCATTAACATGGTTTATGACCAACTGAGAATCTCCAAAAAATAGAAGTGTCGTGATGTTCCATTTTATGGCCATTCGGAGTCCTGTGATGAGTGCCTCGTATTTTGCACTATTATTGGTGCATGAAAATGAAATTCAAAATGACTTAGGAATGGAGTCCCCTTGTGATGTGATGAAAAAGATACCTGTGCCTAAGGCATGACTAGTATGAGACGCATCAAAATAAAGTTTCCAAGGTGTTGCAGGTTCTATGTGAAAGATGGACTCGTTAGGGAAGTCAGCTACCAATGGATGATTTTCTTGTACAGGTGCATCTACAATTTGATCGATGATTACCTATCCTTTCATTGCCTTGCGTTCAAGATATTGTATGTCATATTCACTCAATATCATAAACCATTTTTCTATTCGACCTATCAATGCTGCATGACTTAGAAGGTACTTCAACGGATCAATCTTTGCCACTAAATGTGTCAGTTTGTTCAGCATGTAGTGTCTTAACTTCTCACCTGCGAAGACAAATGCAAGACATGTAGGTTCAATGGATATGTAGTTGAGTTCATATCTGACCAATGTGTGACTGATGTAGTATATTGCTCTTTATTTTTCCTCATAGTCATTCTATGCAAGCAATGTGCCTAGTGCCGAAGTGGTTGCAGAGACATATAGGATCAAAGGTTTTCCCTCAATTGGTGGTATTAGGATTGATGGTGAGAATAGATAGTCTTTGATCTGTTGGAAGGCCATTTGAAACTTGTCAGTCCACACAAAGGGGATTCTCTTGCAAAGCAGGTATTGAAATGGTTGACATTTGTCTACTAGTAGTGCAATGAATTGTCAGATAGACTGTAATATTCCTTGCAATATCCTTAGCTCACTTATTCCTTTTGGTGGAGGAATTTCTAGTATTGCTTTAACCTTTATGGGATCAACTTCAATGCCTCATCTAGAAACTATGTAACCCAACAATTTTCCTGAAGTCACTCCAAAAATGCATTTCTTCGGGTTCAAATGGACCTTGTATTCTTCCAACCTATTAAATTTTTTATCCAGTAATTTGAGGTGATCCTTGCATGTCAAAGATATTTCCAAAAGGTCATCCACATTATCTTCCATCAATGTGTGCATGAGATCATGGAATATCATTGTCATTGCTCATTGATATGTGGCTATGAAATTCTTGAGGCCAAAAGGCATGATATTCCAGCAGTAGGTTCCCCAAGGACAAGTGAACGTTGTTTTGTGCTAATCCTCAGGAGCGATGTGGATTTGATTGTAGCTTGAGAAACCATCCATGAGGGACAACATCTCATACCCTACTGTGAGATCAACAATGATGTCTATGTTTGACAATGGAAAGTCATCCTTTGGGCATGCTTTGTTAAAATCACGAAAGTCGATGCAAATGCGGATCTATCCATTTGGCTTAGTGATGAGCACGAGGTTGGAAATCTAATTAGCATAGTCTATTGATATGATAAATCTGACATTTAGCAACTTCTTGAGTTCAACCTTCACAAGAAGGGCTATCTATGGGTGCATTTTTCTTAACTTATGTTTGACTGGTTTGACATTTTGAAGCGAAGGCAGATGGTGCAAAATGAGTTCTAGATCCAATCCTGGCATATCAGGATAAGACCATGCAAAGTTAACCTTGCGTTCTGAGAAGAATTGTTGAAATTCAGCCTTTTCTTCTTCCGTTAATGATGCGGCAAAGAGAACCATTTTGGGATCCTCTGATGTGGCTATATTAACTTCTATAGTTTCGTCAATGAGCATTGTCGATTTTTCCTATGTCACAGGGAGAAATTCCAATCCTCCATCCTTGGGCACCTCAGGGAGGTTTTCACCCTCTGATACATCCTTTATTTTTAATTTGTATTGTTAGAAGGTGCGTTGCGGTTTTCACCTAAAGACATATTTTTTGCTTTATTTTTTATACTTTTGTGACTGGAGGATTGCACAGTCTCCCCAAAGTATGCTGCATAATCTAGATCTATAGAAAATCCTACTTTGTGATCCCCACTTGGTATGCCTTCACAGAGTCCCATGAGTTATCCAATAGCTTCATCGTTCTGAAAGATGTCCATGTTGGGTGGGCCTTGGTGGTCCCAGTCAATAAGCTATGAGTAGACAAGGGAGATACCATCTTCAGTGTTTGAAAAAGGTGGGGATGATATGGAAAGCATGTAGACAAAGGATGAAAGTGTAAAGACAAAATTATCATCCTCCATTTCCCAGTCAGATTCTATCCACAGACCATCTTCAAATTCAGATGAGTTATACTCATGGTCAAAGTATAGGACAAATTGATCAAAATCCTGAGCAATATGTTCAAATGGTAATTCAAAAGTGTGGATAGTAGGCTTAGGAACATTAGGCTCATGGAGAGGTTCAAGAATGAGGTGGGTTGATTCAGATGTTGTCAACAACGGTTTAGGTGTATTATCATTTAGGGCCCAGGAAATTCTTACCCATTCTTTTTGTTTAGAATGGTCATCCAGAGGATTAATGTTATACATTTGTCTAAATATTTCCTTGAGAGAGGGTTCGCCGGGTTCCAGGAATAGTTCATCAATGTCATATTCACTGAGGTTTTTATCAGAACCCCATTCCCATTCATTGGAATCGGTTTTGATATTGGAGTCTTCACTTATCTCGACACTTTTAGGAGTCATTACATCCTCACTCGAAAGTACCTTGATACGTTGATCGTCAGTTCTCAGTTGCTTGAACCCTAGCCCTAGATTTCTTGGTCATCAAGAAGGCATGATAGGCTCTCTCCTGCCAGTGTTGTTTATCCCAAGGCCACTAGTTCCATCAAAACCTTTTACCTTGAAAATTTTGTAGCCTTTTCCATATATGTGTACTAGTAGTGGGGGTAGTCCTTCTGGGTCTTGGTAGATCTAGTTTGTTGTGTTTGTAATGGCTTCATCACTCATGTCCCCCCATAGTGTGAAAGAAATTTTTGGTGGGACCTTAAGAGTCTTTTTGGGATCCATTGTTAAACAAGGCCGGCCATAAACTTTTGGTGGCTTGGGTATTGTTGTGATACAATAGGTCATGTTCAATTTGAATTCTCCATAGCCAACGTCTTGGAACTTAAGGTCAGTACTTGGTATGGTGGCAACGGATAGTGTGGTTGAAGCCGAATGAGTAGATGTGGATGGCTTGGTGAGTGTGGATGAGTCAATGTATTTAGATGAAGTGGATATCGAAACCTCACGGTTGATAGGCATCTGGTGCTCAAAAGTAGCTCTCAAATTGGTACAGTATTAAAAAGGGTCAGGATCTCTTGGTATGGTGATTTAAGTTCCATCAAAGGGGAACTTCAGACATTGATGGTTAGTGGAGGGTATGGATTTTAAGGCATGGATCCAAGGTCAACCAATCAAGATGTTGTAAGGTAGATCACGATCCAGGACTTGGCATGTTGTATCTATGATGATCGGCTCCACATGAATGGGAAGTGTGATAATACCATTAGAGGAGCATTCCTCATCATTGTACACCTTTATCATAATACTTTTTGTAGCGTCCACACAACCATCAGAGAAACTGAGAACTTTAACTAGTTTTAGAGAGAAGATGTTCAATCCTGCTCTGCCATCTACTTGTTGCAAAGATGGCTATTGTTGCACCAGAAGATCGACCTGTTAATTCTTGATACAACTGTTGGATTTATATAAGATCCAAGATCCACAAGAGGTGGTTAAACCATGTCACAAATCCTGAGCACCGCACTGGCCCACACCGAGGAGACCAAGGGTGACATCTTGTAACAATCCCCCCAAGTGCAAGTGAGGGGTTCGAAACTGTGACCTTAGCTCTAATACCAATTGTTGCAAAGATGGTTATCGTTGCACCAAAAGATCGACTTGTTAATGCCCAATACAACCATTGGATTTATACAAGATCCAAGATCCACAGGAGGTGGTTAAACCATGTCACAAATCTTGAGTGTCACACTAGCCCATGCTGAGGAGACCAAGGGAAAAACCTTGCAACCCTACTAAGATTCATCTGACCTTATGTTTATGGAGGAATACTTCGATGTGTAGTGCGTCATTGTGAGATGGCTTCGGTGAGGAATAGTCCAAGTCTAAAAAGGTGGTGTGATGGGGGGAAGTCAAGTATCCAACCATGGTTTCAAAATGGTTGACATTGATGTCAGTTAAGATGGAAGACTCCTGCAAGACTTTGTCTAATATGGCCTTGTGTGCAGGCGAAATATGAACTAGCTCAAGGATGGAGATTTAGTTAGGCATTTTGTTCAATTTCTCAATAAGGTTAAATTCACCATTAAGCTATGGCGGTTTGGCAGATGGACCGGGGATGGTGATCTTAGGTTGTTGAGTAGAAGGGCCTGGTATTGTAACTTCTCCTCTATGGGTAGTGACATTACACTCTGGGGTTTTCTTGATAGTGATGGTATTGACAAATTCATCAAAAACTCGGAGGTGGTTAATGATGGCTCCACTAGAATAGTTAAAGGTAGCCCAAGTGTAGTTGGCTCGGTTGTCATTATTATTTGTACCAACCATTGACGGGTTACCCAAACCATGATCTTGCAGTGAGTTTTTGTGAATAGTATGGTCTGAATTAGAGGCAAGATATTGACTCTTAAATTTGATAGTGCGGTTTTGAATGAGATCCTGTATAAGATTATGCAACTGTCTACAAGAGGAAGTACTATTCCCTTCTATGTGGTGATAATCATAGAACACATTGTCATCCCACCATGATGGTTTGAACTGACCAGGGTCATATAGTTTAGGATCCTCTAATGTGATGACTCCATTTTGGATAAGCTTTTTGAGGACAACTTCAATGGGTTCACCCAAGGGGGTGCATGTGTGTTTTTCAAATTGTCTTGGCTGGCGTGGTTGTCTCTAATTTGGTTGAACAAGATTGTTTTGGATAGAATTGGAAGTGGGAGTTGGTGTGGTTACTGGTGTCGTCTATGATTGGAATCCTTTAAGGGTAATGGCAGGGCCTATTGCATTTACTATTTTTGTGTCAACTACTCCATCATTGGTGATATGTTTATTCTTGACCTAGTATCTTTTTTTGTCAGTGGGAGCACTTAGATTTGTGTTTGTGCTTATGTTGGTGGTTTTACTACCATATTTGAGTTCACCTTTAGAAATTAGGGCTTTATCTAGTTGAACTCCTCTTTCGAAGAGGTGTGTGAAAGTGGTGCAACAATGGACTTGAAGGCCATATCTTAGTGGGCTAGGGAGATTTTGCACAAACATGGTGACTTTTTACTTTTTCGATATCTCCATAGGACATTGACTTGCTAAGGTTATCCATCTTTGGAAAAATGGAATAAATGTCTCACCTATTTCTTCTTGAGTGAGTCTACATAATGAGGTAATTTCAATGTTTATGTCAATGTTATAGGCATAATTTTTGAAAAACTTGTTGGCCAATTCATCACATGATTTTATTCCTTTAGGAAACTATGTGAACCATTCAAGTGCATGACTTATGAGACTCTTGGAAAACAATCTCATCAGATAAGTATGTTCATAGGCCATACCCACACAACTGGTTGTGAATTCTCTAATGTTCTCAATGGGGTTGGTTTTGCCTCGGTATTTAGTAAACTTTGGCACCACATGTGCTGGTGGGAACAGTGGCATGTACATCTTTGTGTCAAAAGGATATGGACATAGGTCATATGACGTGCGAGCCTTCTTGTTGGTCATTTGCAAGGTTCCCACTTGTGTTTGAAGGGCAGCAAGTTTAAGTGTGAGTGCCTCCACTATACGATTATTGGTAGAATCACACATGTTGGTGATGGGTATGGATTTTGTTCCCACTTGTTGTGATGGAATTTTCTATTGTGAGATGTATTGGTGTTGAGAAAATTGTGCATTTTGGTTTGGTAGTTGTTGGTAATGAATGTTTTGATTGGGGATATGTTGATGTGTGTGGAATTGAGATGCATAAGTGGGAATGTGTGTGCCAGTCATGTTGGAGTGAATCTACAGAACTTGTTGTCCTTGAACATTTTGATGACCAAATGGGGCCATATGTTGGGTCACTTGGTTGCCTTGTCCAAATTGGTAGATGTGACCATGTGGAATGTTTGTGTTTTGTCTTTGGGGAATGTTGGTAATGACCTGTGATGAGTGAGGGATATTGGGTTGATTTCCTCGAATGACAACTCATCTTTTGTGCTTCCCAAAGGGGTTTAATGAGTTTGTGCCCATTGCATGAGTGGAGGACCCCAATAAAAGGTTTGATGATGTCATTCCCAATGTGCTAGATGAAGTTTCAAGTAGATGTGATGTATTGGTTGTCATTGTGTTAGACGAAGCTCCAAGGAGGTTGGATGTGTTGGTTCCCATTGTGTTGGTTGAAGCTCCAAATGTTGCTCCAATAGTTTGCGATGAAAATGTGGACATTTGTTGTGGAATTGAACATGATGTGGCATTTTATAGGGTTGATGTTCCCCTAATAGACATGGAATTGACCACATTAGATGTGTTGGTTGTTGTTTGGGTGGTGGTGGTAGCACCACTGGAAGTAGCATTGATGGTATTTGTGGTAATTTGTGTTGTGGCTCCCATGGAGGTATTGTTTGTCTCATGTGGTTGCCTTGTTTGAGTGGTATGATTGGGGGATGCTGCTCTTAAGGTGTTAATATCAAATCCTCTTGGAAATCTAGCCCCTTGGTCTAAGAGCATGAGTAGATATTTTTCTGAATCTTGTAGGATTAATTCTTCCACAAAGGAGGCCACTTCAATATTTTGTGCAACAACTTCTAGGTCTTCCACAAATACTTGTCTATTCTCATCTCTACGGATAAATGTTTCAAAGGGGTTGTGAGAGGAATATGGAATGTTCATTTCACTGAATCGATTGATGAAAGAGTTTCCCATGTCTGTGTTTGAATTCATGTCATTAGGAAGGTTATAAAATTTATTTCCTTGTCCAAAGGAATCCATTTGTCTCCTTTTTCTTTGTGTTCTTGTTTCAACCATATAAGTCTTGCTCAAATGGGGGAGGATGGAAAATGACCAAACCTATATATGCAAAGGATATGACACCATGTTTTTGGATTTTTTGCTTGAATAAGGAATGCTATAATGATAGTGGTGTTCAAAATGCAATGAGACTAATGAGGACCAAAAAGAGGTAGACTAAAAGGTGTTCTAATGCAAATGCAAGGAGGTTTATGATGCACTCAATATTGGTAGACTTAAGGGAAGGCACACTCAACCACTCAAAGTTGGATCAATGTCTCAATTTTTGAATGTCAAGGGACTTGTTTGAAGGAATAAATGATAAGGTGACAAAGTGAGGTTTCCACACTAGACTAATGAGTTGGAAATAGCTCACAAAAGGACAAAGACTAAAAGAAATGATGTTGACTAAGTCCAATGATAACCTACTTTTGAAGGCAAAGACTTGGAAAAGTATGACAAGGATTCCTATTCTAAAGTCTGCAAAATGAGGGCTTATGATCCTATGTATGCTAAAAACTAAGGATGCAATGAAAATAGTGCAATGGTAGACCTATGGGAAACTTAATGCAAGCTATAATGCAAACATGGAGGATTTGAGCAATTTTGTTTTTAGTTTTTGATAGAGACTTCACAAAAAAAGGTGTGTGGAAGGAGTTGGAAAATGTTTGCTCTCGGGTTTTTGACAATGATAATGATTTTTTAGCTCACAAGAAATTGCGTTGTTTCAGGTGTCAAATGTGTTGCAGTAGGTCAAATACATCTCAGGGTTTTCAAATGTGACATTCTAGGTAATAGATGCGTTGCAATAGAGCGATTGCAGCCCACAGGAAATCAAATGTGTTGCAGCACAGGCGAATGCGGTGTTTCATATTTCAAATGCAGCTTAACAAAGCGATTGCATCATAGGAGGAATCAAATATGGTTCTATATGTCAAATGCAGTGCAAGTTTAGAAAATGTGTTACAAAGTTTGGTTTTCTTGGCAATTTTGGTATATTTTGAGGATTGTTTCAGTTTGAAGTTGTTTTCCTAGATCTGCAAAAAGGTGTTTATTTATTTGTTGTTTTAGAAAACACTTGGAAAACACATTATCTTTGAATTTTTTTTTGAGATCAAGCACATAGGAGACAAGCACAATCCTATGGTTGGCAAAGACTATATTCTTTAGATTCCACATAGATTTTACTCCAACCACACTTATTCTTAGCGGGTGATTTAGAAGCTTGGCCACATAGGCTCCCCCTTATATTGCACTCACTTCTCAAGTCAACCAAGCTTCAATCCCCCATGAATCTCCCATGCCATACTTTTCACTTCTACTAAGAATTGCGAGAATGTGGATGTCTTGGCAATGACCATTGCTACACCAGTGAATAGATAGGGTTTTTGGCTTCTACACAAGAGTTTTTAGTCTGAGCACCCATTCGAGTGACCACACATGAGACAAGATTAGCTCCGATAAGGAGGAATTCCAGCTTGAAGAGGTTACTCTCAAAAAGGTTTTAGGGAATTCACTTGTCTGTGTGACACATCTGCACTCGTAATCCTAAGCTTCCCATTAGGATTCACATATGTACACCGATCGGGAGTGGCTTGGCTAAAAATCTTTGTTGCCGGTTTGAGTCGCCTTGGGGTGAGTACTTTTTCCCACCAAGGCCTAATTTATAGAGTCAATAATAGTTTCTCTTGCACCCAGGATTGCACAAGTGTGCAAGGGGAGAAGATACTTCCATTATTGAATCGGGTTACACAAAGTTGAGACACTTGTTCATTTTAAATGATCAAATTTATAAATGTGAGACAAACACCACAAAAACTTTGTTCTTTTTGAACTTTTAAGCCAATGTGAGACCAACAATGCTCATTTTAAACCCATGACATGTAAATGCAAAGTTCATTTTAATTCCATGAGTTGTAATGCAAGATTGTGTTCATTTTAAGCCCATGAAATGTAAATGCAAGTTGTAGTTGTGATGATTTGTTTGTTTGATTGAGATTGTGAAAAAAAACTAAAATGTCAACAAACAAGGGTTAGACTCCATGCCACATGCTGTAAACAAAATATTAGTAACCCAAAACCTCTATTCTACTAAATAAATAAATAAAAAATATTGAAATGTTGTAAAACACAAAAATAAATTTATACTAGGAAGATGCGTCACAACAGAGCATATGCATCTCAAGGATGAAAGATGGAAGTTTACCAGACGGATGCATTGCTATGTAGAGAAAATGCATCTCAAAAGTCAAATGCGTTACTTGGGTATGCAAATGTGGTTCAACAGATCATATGCATCGTTTGACTTAGAAAATGTGGCTTGATAGATCAAATGCGTCATTCCTGAAAGAGAATGCGTTGCGATAGAGAATTTTCATCTCAGAAGGTTGCAGTCGCGTCGTTTCGTACCTGTACCTGCAAAATATTCAAAAAAAATCTATACGAAAATTGCAAAAAATGATTGTCGAGTTCACCAATGTAACTATGGGTAAATTTTAGGTTAGTATTATATCAAAAAGAGAAATAAAACCCTATTATTAATATGAATCACAAAGGACAGAAATATGCAAAATAAGGAACAATAATACCAAAGCTCCTCAAGACATCCATGATTCACCTCCATAGCCCTTCTCCATTTGCTGCAAAATGATGTTTTCCCTCAGATTTGTATGAGAAAGTATACCTATGACATGACGTAGCAAATATTGAAGGATTCCATGAAAATCCAAGTGAAGCTAAATTCCATATGCACTATAAAAACCTGCAAAAGACAAAGTTAGACTAAAATGCCAAGAGATGAAATTGCAAGATGTCAAAAGCTTGAGAGATATGAGAGATGTTAAGATGAGACCAAAATTGTCATTTTATAGAAATGCCAATTTTGAATGGAGGGACAAGATTAAAAGATGGAAGATTCCCTAAGATCAATGGCCATAAAAATATGTGAAAATCCCTAAGTAGGGTTAGGGAAACATTAGGTCAAATTTTGGAATGAAGGGCCAAGATCAAATTTTAGAAAAATCAAATCAATGGTTAGAATTGCATGTGATAAGGGAAGATTTGGTACAGATTATGAGGTGGCTAGAGGGAATTACAAATTTGAATTAATGAGAGGGAAAGTTGGCTTTTGAATTAAAAAATAATAATTTAGAAGTGGTGGGACCATGTGAGAGTAAATAAATTAAATTATTTACTTGGAAAGGGGGAAATTGCCAAATGAAAATTTAAATAAATGATTTTATTTAAATTTAGAGGAAATTCCAAAAGGATAATTAAATAATTAATTCTAATTATTTAATTATGGAGGAAAAAGGGATAGAGATGACCAATAATTAAATAAATTATTGGGAATTTATTTAATATTGAGGAGACTTTAAAATTAGAGATGTATTTAAATAAATAAATAGAGTTTATTTATTAAATAGTTAGGAAGAAATAATGAATTATTTAAATAAATTTGATAATTTATTTAATTAAAGAGGACATTAGAAATTAGTGGCATATTTAAATAAAATAAATGTTATTCATTTATTTAAATACTCAAGAGGAATAAAAGATGTGAATTAATTAAATAATTAAGAAGTATTTAATTAATAGATGAATTCGGACAAAGGGACATAATTAAATATTTTAATTATGTTTAGAAGAATTATGGAGAAAATTGAGTTCAGAAGCCTAGGTCAATTTTATGTGTCTATAGGAAGAAGTTGAGGATGAAGGCACATCCAAATTGAAAAAGAAAGGGAAGAAGATAGAAGAAGAGAAAACCGAGCAAACTCCTCTAGTCTCATATGACCCCCTTGGGTTTGAAGCTATCTTGAATGGAAGTTTTAGTCATGGTTTGTTGAATGAAACTATAGAGCTCCATCTGAAAGTCCCTCTAGAAGATCAGAAGACTATTAACAAGGATCTCATTGTATATATGCTCAAACATAACATATATTTCAATGAAATCATTGAAAAGGATCTAGAAATCCTACAATAGGATTTAAGACAAAGAGAAGATGCAATCAAGGTTGATCAAGAGCTAAGACAACAAGCAATAAAAAAGGATAGGTCTTCTATCTCCCAAGTAGAAAAGGAGAAGATGGTCTAGAAGCAAGCCAAAGACCTCTGCACAAAGCAAAGAATAGATCTTATGATGAGCATGGAGGATGATGTGAAAAAGAAAATTGAAAATGAAATTTAAGAAATCATAAAAAGGATCATTGAAGAAATAAAAATGATTTTAAAATGAATGCACAAGAGCCTCTATAAGAGCATGAAACTATTAATAAACCCCCTTCGAAAGATACAAATGAGGAAGTTGTCTCTAATTAGAAAAAAGAGCAAGGTGTCTCCAATCAACAAGCAGAGTAGGATGTCTCCAGTAAGGAGAAAGAAATCGAGAAGGAAAAGGATAAGGAAAATGATAAGGAGAAGGAGAAGGAAAAGGAGAAGGATAAGGAGGAGAAGAGTGTTGATGAAGAAAGCTATAAGAAGTCATATTCCTCTTCGATGGACTTAATCAAGGAGTTCTTGGCTTAGGAGATGTAGATACAACTAGTGGTGTCTCTACAACTACTACATGTTCCTACTTTTGATGGAAATATCAATTTGTCTAATATATCTTCCCTGCATAAGATGAAAATTGGAGATATACTCCACTTCATAGCAAGGAAAGAAGTGCTACAACAATAGGTGGAGAATGCAAGATTTTTGGAAGAAGCGATAAAAGTGTTGGAAGAGAAACTTTTGGAAGCAAAAAGGGATTCATCATTTCCCCCTACAAAACAAATGAATAAACTAATGGAGGCCTTTGAGACTTATTCATCGGGTGATCCCACAATAGTGGTTTATAATTTTTGGCCAAACTGGACACTGCAATTATTATTTTTAATTAAATATTCACATCCAAGCACCTATACCGGCTAAACCATGAGGAATTCAAAGATGATGCAAACTAGAGTCTCGTCACATTTTGTTTGTAGATTCTAAATTTTGTTTTTTCAATTTTTTTGGAATTAGATTGCACTTCTTTTTCCATCTCCCACGAAAACTGGCTTTTTTCAGAAAACAACATTTTTAAAAACTGACGCTCACCATATACAACATAAATTTTTTTGTATGAAGGATAAAATTCTATTTTTTTCGAATTTAGATTTGTAACTATGATATCCAGCACTTTCATTTGGTCTCATAATTTTTTATTGAATATTTTTTCCTTAATCAAGTTTCGAAGTCAGACCAATTGCAATTCAGACATAGGAAGACTGTATACAACATAAATTTCTCTATATGTATCAAATTTTTTAATTTTTTTTAATGGATCAAGGACATCAATACCCAGCACAAACATATTTTTTAAAATTTTATTTTGATAATCTGCTATTTTTCCACATGTGCAAAACAAAGAGCTTGATTTTCGGTGAAAAACCTATGTTTAATAAAACTAAAAAAACACATACGTAATAAAACCAAAAAATATTAAAATTATATTTGTTGGATAGCTCGTTCTGAGGACTACCTAATTCTGGTTGGGTTTGTGAAGATTCCTCCATTTTCATCCTCAACCCGAGCTCCGAAGTGCCAAAATTTAGGTTTTTTTTAATCTCAGATGGGAGATGAGGGATAAGGGGGGTTCATACGAACCCATAGGGGTTCGAGTGAACCCTGGCTCGAGTGAACCCCTTCAAAGAGGTTCGCTCGAACCCTTTCCTATGCAGTTTTTTTGTTTTAATTAGCGGCCAAGATTCAAAGGGGTTCGCTCGAACCCTAGTTCGAGCAAACCCCTTATTGGTTCGATGAAACTAGTAGGTTCGTACGAACCCCTTAAATCACTTTTTTTTCCTTGGGGTCATTTTTTGTGAGTTTTCCTTCCTCACCTGAATTATAAACCACTATTGTGGCTTCATCCCATCTCATCTAGAGAAGCAAGAAGAACAAAAGATCAATGAAAAGAGATTGAAAAATGCTTTCGGGAAGTGTGATGGTACATTGAGGAAAGTACAATATTGTATCAAAGACATTCAAAAATGCTTGGAGGAAGCAAAAGTTTCATATATTTTTTGTTTCAAATGGTCTGCTACAACAAAGAGTATAAAAGATCAAATTCATGCAATTGAAATGTAGATCACTAATGTGGTTGCAACTTATGATCTTGTACAAGATAGTTATATTTTCATAAGGGCACAAGTTGAAAGTCTTCACTCCCAGATACAACAACTGCAAGGGTATGTGCAGGATCATCATGGAAAAAACATGCCCTTAAGTGGCAATGAAAATTCAAAAAATTAGAGTTAGGCAACTTGACATAAAAATTTGAATAGGTTATCTATATTATTTCGAAAATATGTAAGAATAGAATCTGTAGAAAATTGAATGTAGTTTTTAAACTACTAGGTTTGTTTAAGAAAATAAAATATCTTTTTGGTGAAAATTTGAAATTTCAATGCAGTAGTACTTAAATTTTAGGGAAAAATAAGAAGTAGGTGTCTGTCTAACCACCCTAATCACAATAAAATGATAATATTTTGTTATAATATTTTAGATATAAGTAGAGGAATCATGTGCTTATGTCATGCATATATTTTTGTAATTTGTTTCCCAGTAAATAATTAATTATGAATTTTTTATTACAAATTTTAAAAAATATAAAAACATGTATGTTTGATCACCTTAACTTGGTCAAAACTTCATGAAATTCAATTTTTATTTTTTTTAATCCTATAGTATGTGAAGCATAGAATGTGATGCATGTTTCATATTCAAAAAATGTGATACCGTTTGTAAGTTATAGATGTTTTTCAATCAGCCTATCAATCAAGACTATAGTCATAATTCAAATAGAAAATGAATAATAATAATTTATTAAATTCAAAGCAAATCATAATTTATATTGGTGGAAATCCGAGAATCTCCTTTAAAAACCCTTTTCATTTCATCAAATTTGGGTAAAATAAAAGTTGTCAACCACATGGGCCATCATATCACTTACATATCACCACTTTTTGACCTATCATGATCCTGCACATACCCATAAGATCAAAGGGATCAGTTCAAAGGTCAGGTAAATTAATTGAGAGAAGTAGTGAGCCTAAGGTTGGCTTCATTCACTAGAATTTTGGCTAAAGCTAATGGTGTGATTTAGAAATACAAGGCACTATCTTCTTTGGAGGAAGAAGAAGATACATATGAGTTGTTGACTTGTCAAGTTCAAACCTTGACTACAACAAAAAAACAATGGGACAACAACTTGATCTAGGTCAAGTCTATTTACAAGAACATTCAACCATCCAAGTGAGTTGTGTTTTGATATAAGATATTTTTCCTTTTATTGCTATGTATATATGTGGATTAGATATAAGGATATTTTTGTTGATGATAAAATTATACTTCATCCCAGAGGGAGTAAATGTTTTATAGATTAAGGGGGAGTCTATAAGATTTGTATGTACAAATAAATTTTTGTTACCCTTTTCCCTTGATGTAAAAAATGGAGAGAAATGTGCACCTAAGGGGGAGTGTTTGTGCACATCAATTGGTTTTTTCATCAATGAAAAAGGGGGAGATTTTTGCAGCTTGATAAGATTGGTTGTCATTGATGTCAAAAGTATGTTTATGATTGTACGAAGTTTGGAGATTGCTAAGTGTGCATAGTTATCTAATGGTGTAAGTCAACATTGCAGTGTATGGAAGATTAGTGATCAACTAGTTGTCTATGTATAATGTGGAGGCGGGTACACATGTCTTAATGTGTTTTTATTATGTCTACATTTATATCTTTCCATTTTGGTGTACCCCACTCAGTAATAAGTTACAACAGTTTTGTCTAAGGAATTCACAATATATACTCTAAGGTAGAGACACAGTGTTTTGGTCTACATCCTTCCACATAGAAAGATTTTGTCTTGTAGTTTTGAAGTTAAGCTCATGGAGATATGAAGTTATTATATCTAAGGTTTCATGTCATTATACCTTTTGTAGTGAAAGTTAAAAGTGACAGAGTTCCAGTCTGTGCTATGGTAGAGAAAAGTTCTTATGAAGGCTTGTTGGAATGCTCTGCTTTCCTTTGGATATGAAGTTTTTACCAAGCGGTTTTGAGGACATACTCAATGATGTCTAAAGAATGCTATATTGAAGAATCAAGTGATTTGGTGCTCCACAAGTTCAATTTCAAGTGATAGTTTGTTACAGTTGGTTCCAAATACCTAATCTTCATTAGAACATATATTTGGATACTTGCGCCAGTAGAAGATTATGAAGATCATTGTATGAGTTTGTGTGGACATTCCACATGTCTCATAGTGTCCAAGGTATGAAGTTCATGTGTATATTTCTTGTTTCCAATACCACATAGTTGTTCCAAGTTGTTTTAGAAGATATATTTTTTATGAGGTTGACTAAGGTATATTGGTGATGTGTGACACAAGTTCAAGTGTGAGAGGAGTTTAATGAGTGATTGAAGATGTTGTATGGGTAATGCTGACTCATTTGGAAGAAATGTAAATAATTTTTTTATCATTTTTCTATACTGCCAATGGAGATGTAGGACGACATATTACAAGGTACATAATTTCTTGTTTATGGCCAACTAAATTTGTATTTTGCAAGTGTGTGGATGATATTTATAGAAGACCAAAAATGAGAAGAGATGTATGAGTACATGAGTAGATCATGACAAGATCTGCTATAGACCTAATGTAAAAAATTGATGACTATTAGTGGTTGAAGCCATGAAATAAGTCATATTTTAGTTGTTTCTTTTTTTCATTTAGGGGGTAGCAGCTTCCTTAGATTTTAACCCTTAAAAAAGAGTTGTATAAATAGGGAGTAGTAGCTTCCTTCAGTTGCATCCCTAAAATGAATTTGTGACTATTATTTACTTGTGAGGCTAGATTAGGATAGTAGCTCCTAGTAGCATTTCTCACCGGGGTTTTCCCTTGTAAGTTTTTCCACTTAAATTTGGTGTCAGCTATGTTCTTGTGTGGATTCTTGTCTTCTTTCTTGTTATTATTAAGTAGATGAATACTTAATTGGTAGAAATTAGCATCAACAATTATTAATTGGGATTGAAATTTGAATTATACTAATTCACCCCCTCTCAATATTCTAGTGTGTTCAACAATATTGTATAAATACAACTCTTAAGAAACTAGAGCTTAAACATTTGGTCTATACTCCATCCTTACCAAAATTTGGGTCCATTGCTAGGACCCTAGTAGAGAAGTAAGGGGGAAGTTAAAACATATATTAAACCTTTGGGTTGGTTAAAATTTCAAGGAGGAATTAAATTATATGGTTTGTGGTAGAATACTTTGGGTTGTATCCTCTTGAGAGGGAATTAGGCACCTAGGATATGAAAAATGGAAAGGGGAGATCACGAAAATGATCTCTAAAGGATAAACTATTGAGGCATGTTTAATTTGAGACATTCTGGGCAGATAAAAAGGATTAATGAAATCCTAAGTAAAAAATACCAATGACCAAAGGGAGAAATATGAGACAAAGAGTGATTATTGAGAAAATTGAAATGGTAATTGAGATGAACACTAAAGAAGAGATAAAACCAAACTAGTTTCAAAAAAGAGAGGAAATATATAGGAAGATTATTGAGAGCACTATATAATCCATATTAGAGTGTGCTAGGAGATAATTTATATAAATTATAGAGAGTACATTGTTGGAAGGAGAAATAGGATCACCTACTTATTGTGAGACGTTAGAGAGTTTGTTTTCCTAAATGAGGAAAGATAAAGAGACCTTTACTAGGATGGTCAAACAATTGAAGGATTATGATAAGTTTAAAGAGTTGGTAAAGGAAAAGCTTAAGAGCTACAATTCTTAGTCAAGATTTTGAAGTAATGATACTTCATTAGTAGAATTTCTAACTAGAGAATTACTTTTTGGAGTTAATATATCAAACGTTAGGGTTACTATATATGAAGGGTATAGGGGTTTGATAAGCCCAATTTAAAAATTTAAAAATCTATATTTAAGTACATAGTATTTAGATATTTTGGTTGGTAAAAGTGTGAATTGGATGAATAAAGGGAGAAGACCAATAAAATGAGGGGAAGGATAATTATGATACATCAGATGAAATACTCAATGAATTATATATTAACTCAAAGGATACATTTTATAAAAATGGGACGAATCTTTATTATCTAATAAGATGTGTCTAACTCATGAAAAGTTATTAAGTACCTCATAACCTAAACTAAAGTGATACAGGTTGAAGAGATAAACCCCCTTGACTAGGAGTTATCTACTATACCATTTCAGAAAATGAGAGCTTCTACAAAATGTATAGTTAGTGTAATATTTTAGACAGAATAAGAAGAAAAGAAAAGAAAAGATAGTTCATTTAATTACTTGTGAAGAGCTTGTGAAAGAAGAGTTCTTCAAAATTTAGTTATGAAGAGACATGGGAAAAATAGGAAGTTAATGAAGCAACAAGAGGATGTGAAGCATGGTAAGAATTATGTTTTTTTGGAGAAAGAAATCAATGATTCTAAGCATAGAATAGGTAGAGTAGCATAAAATTGAAAGAGACACCTCAAGTTACAACTAAATTCTATGTAAATAAGTTCCCCCAACATTATAAGGAGTGTTTATGAGTGAAGAGAATTTCCTCTATATATTTTAATCTCTAGAAGCTCCCTTCGAGAGCATGAGTAAGATGAGGGAAATGGTCTTGAAGAAAGGGGAAATAACTAAATAATTTGACGAAATATTTAAAGTAGTAGTGCAAGAATGTGGAGGAACCACTTACAAAAAAAAAAGGATCAAATGGTTCATATTTGGTTTACTACATGAACTCAAATCCTAATTGGATTAAAGATTTTTTGATGAATAGTGAAATGTAGTATAACTAGAATGTAGAATAGAGGTACAATCACGAAGAAGGATAGATAAAGATGAAAACCAAGAAATATAAAAATAAAAGATATAACTAGAACATCAAATATTAAGAAATAAATATTAACTAAAGGAGAAACTCATTGAGAACCTTTATCCATATAGAGAAGGAATGTTTGGTGCACTTATTGTTCCAATAAAGGAAAATTAGGAAATGAGTACCCAATGATAAAGGGAGGGAATGGAGCTATGAAATTAAGACTAGATTTCACATAAACACCCCATAGGTTAAAGTGTGTATTATAGGATTTGAAGTAAATGGGATGATCATGAAATATATGATTACCTATTAAAATCCTATTTTATTTGAGAGAGGAAGATAAACATGAGCCTTGAAACAATCACCAATTTGAGGATAATGAGGTTATTCATAAGGGGATGGTGAGGGCCAAGTGGTTGAAAAAGGGACCAATTTACACCCAGAACCATGGTTATAATTAGCCAAAATCAAGAAATCAATGCAATATCAACATAATATATAATGGGAACGAAAAAGTATTGATGAAAACCTATCTAATAGTTAAAATTATATTGGAAATTGTGGATATCACAATGATTATGGAGGAGGACATGATAGAGGTCAAGGAGGATGATAAAGGAGAAGAAAACATGTGCATTTTTATAAGTTTAAAGAAAGGGGTACTAATATACAAATGCATATATATGGAAGAAAATAAGAAAATATGACTTGAGTTTGTAATGGACCTAACCATGATTTATTTAGTAATCTAAAATTAGAATAATAATATAAAAATTAAAAAAAATCAATAAAGATAAAATGAGTGTCTAGGAAAAACACATTAAGAGGGGTCAACATCATGATGAGAATCCCAAGTAAAATTCTCAAATTACTAGATAGTGTTTAAGTGCAAAATTCGATGAAGAGGAAGAAAGAGGTCAATAATCTATAATTGAAGAGGAAAAATAGGAAAAAAATATCTGGAGAGAAAGGAGGAACTAAAAAAGAAGGATTTAGAATAATATGAAAACACAATATAGTTCTGGTGGTTACTAGAGGAGGAACATGCATTGCCAAAGTAAAATTATCTATAGAATAGTTAAAAGAGGACAAAGAAAAATAATTTCCTACTAAAAAGGTCATGATCTAGAGAAAGCCAAAATAAATTATAGAAGATAAAAGGAAGGAGGAATATCAAAGGGTTTTCTTTTCTAAAAAGTAAAAACAACTATCAAAATAATTGGCCAACTTTGTGTAGAAAGAAATATATTAGAAAATTTAAAATAATTCACAAAGTATTGGAACAATAATAAAATTAGGAATCTTAGGCTATATATCATAAATGGGATAAATAAATATATAACATGAAAGAAAAAATGAATTATGATTGAACTCCATATTAAAAAAAATTGATCTATGTTGGTATATCTAAGCATAGATGTTCTAAAGAGTCATGCCAAAAAGAGTATGGGAGGAACCAGGAAAACCAAGCTTCATGATGCTCCCTTCAATATTGTATTAGTTGATGGAATCATAATAACAACCATTGCTATATGGAGGAATGTTGAAGTCAACCTCAAAGGGATTAAAAAGAGAATATATTTTGTAGTCATTTTAACCTTTTTTATAGATCTAATATCCTATTGAACTTGGAGTGGTTCATATATTGTAATAGGATTTTTAATTCCTAGATAGAGTAACTGACATTATTTGGTATATATAAATTGGTACACATTCCTCTTTTATAGATATAAGTGCTACATATGTTAAATAAATAGAGCAAGAGGAATATATCAATGATGAAGAGGATAATAGAGTACCATATTTATTGGGAAGAATCCCTTAGATGAAAACTAAATAAAATTTGAGCTTAGTGGGGGAGATTGACATTGATAACAATAATTATAGCATAGAAAATGAAGAGGGTGTTGAAGCATGGCTATGAAATGAAATAAAAAGAAGGTCAAGGAGGGTTTTAGGGACAAAAAAGGCTATAACTTGAGAAAAATAAGAAAACATTTGACCACCAAAAAAACCACATAAGAATCCAAAGATTAGAGGGAAATGATATAACTAAAGAAGATATAGAACCCTTATATAAAATAGAACTCATTTCTAGAAGCATTTTTCATATCAAGATACCTCCATATTTAGGGGTAGGAGATTCCCTAACTATATAGAGAATATGAAAAGAACCTTTGAATGAGAAGATTTGAGGAAGGAAGACATATAGGATACATTGGTCTAAAATGTGGAAAGGTGGTGGTTCACATGTAAACCTAACATTTCGACTTGGAAAAACTTTAAAGAAGAAGGAGACTAACAACTTACTCTAGAGAACCACATCAGCACAAATATTTATTTGAGATATTGTATTAGAGAATGAGATATAATGATAGAATATAGTGAAAGACTAAGTAGTAATTGAATAGTCTATAATATTACCTTAAGTGAAAAATTTACATGTTTTATTTTTTTTAGTTTCAATTGTAACATCTTGATTGGAATAGTCATCATATACCTCTAGTTTACCTAAGTGTGTCAAGACCTAATGATATAAACCTTGGGACAAATAATTTCCTCTTAAATGAGAATAATCTATTACACTTAAGTTGGCATGTCAAAGAATATATCAATAGATTAGACCTCCATTTTAAATTTTAAGTCTATATTTTACACATAAAATAACATATTTAAACTTCATTATTGTTAGTCTTGTATGTTTTACAACAAAACTCCACAAAACCACCACTAATGTGTTAAGTTACTTCTTAACTTTTTATCTATATAATTTTTGTATAGCTTAAGTCAAGATATTTATTTTTTATTTTATTTTAATGATATCTCCATATGCCTTAAACACATATATATTTATTTAAATACTTTTGATCTATTTATCTAAAATTTATTAGTAAATATGCAATTGCTTTAGAATTCATTCTATACACATTAGAAACTATATTTGAAGTAGTACAGTTCTTATTCTTACCACATCATTTTTTTTACTGTAGGCATTTTAAAATCCTTCATCAAAGTTTATATTTTGCTAATTTTAAGAATAAAATGGTCACTTTTGACTAGGGCCCTTTTCTCTTTCCTTTTCCATGTACAAGACTAATTATGAATTATAATCCTAATGGGTGAGATTTTCATAATTTAAATGATCCTTCCCTTTTGGCCCCTTATATTGATGCACAATACTCATATGAATATTCTTTATATACCACATTGGTTAATATGCACAATTATATAATTCATATTTATGAGTGCAAAAATGATCTTATTGATTCTTACAATTTGTAACATGTTCATCTTGTTTCTTTGATATTTAAATGTTATAAAGTTTTTTAAGTTAAAAAAAAAATAATAACAAAATATGAATTTACATACAAATATACTCTTAAAAGCTAAACATTACATTTAAAACATCCTAATTAAAACAACCAAAGAGAAAAGGACATTTCACATATGCTGACAGCTCCTAATTAACCTTGATTTCCAACTTTTTCCATTATACGTATAGCGTAAGGCCTTAGTTGGCCGAGTTCAGACATCGATCGGTCCCAAAGAGATCTTATAGTGGTTGGAGTCAGAAATAAATTCATATCTACAAATGAGATGGACAAGTGTAAGAGACAAACAATCTGAACAGATTTGACAATTAGTAAAGGCCAAACAATGGCGTCAGAGAATCTCATTCCTGCAATTATACATCCAAAGAAACAACGCCAAAACTTCTTGTGAGCACCCCCTCGTCTATTTCACCATTGTAAACATCAAGAAACCACCTGAAAGATTTCATGTTGCAGAGAAGCAGAGGAGAAAATCATGGGTCAGATAACTTCGTGCAAGAGATCGACAGAAGTGTGCCCGCAAGGGGTGCGGGTGGTGCAAATGAATGGCCTGGTGAAGGAATTCTCTGGTCCGCTCAAGGCGAAACATCTCCTGCTGAATTATCCAGAGCATTTCGTATGCTGCAGTCGGGACTTGTACGCCATGAGCAGCAACAACAGCCGCCTTCTGGTGGGCGAGGAGGAGCTCCAGATGGGCCAGATTTACTTGGTGTTGCCCTTCTCTGTCCTCGACTCGCACAATCATCTGGCTGCACTGGTGGCCAGGCTGCAGGCCGCCGCCAAGAAAGGGGCGTCCAAGGTTGAGCAGGCGAGGCCCGGAGAGTCCAGAGCGGGGTACACTATAATCTACGAGCAGCTTATTGAGAATTGTGGTGATACGGAGTTACAGAAGGCGTACAAGGAACATTTGCTCGCTAAGTCCACATCCTGGCGACCTGGCCTTGATACCATCAATGAAGCACGCGTAATCCGTTAATAACTCATCTGTAAGAGTTGATGGAACAGATTTGTCTCTGTAGAGCATTTGTCATTGTTGTTAATGTTCCTCGAGTTCTAAGTCCGTTAAGCTCAATTGAAGGTTCATAATCCATATTTTGAGTGTACTGGATCAGGTCTTTCTTGCCCAAGAATTGAGTTGAGAATGATTTTTCTTTTAATCCGTTTCAGTTATTCATTTTTGGATTACTTACAATTGGGTGGTGTATATTTATTTTTGGTTCTAAGAAAATTTACTATCAGCAATTCACAGTCAACAATTTACCTCCTATAATTTTATCACTGTGGAAAATTCACCACCAGCAATTCATCGCTGTGGAAAATTCAGCACCAGCAATTCATAGATGTGAAAAATTTACCATCAGCAATTTGTCACAGCGTATACAATTAGGAAATTACTGGTGGTAAATCTTCGATGGCAATGAATTTCTTGTAGTGAATTTTTCTAGAGATGAATTTGTCATGGTGATGAATTGTTGGAGGTGAATTGTTGGCGGTGAATTTGCCTGAAGCCTTTATTTTTACATATCTTTATACCAAATCAAATTTTCTCTCTATACTCTTGAAGAGATTAAACAAGCTCTCTAATGGGGTTTCCAAGCACAATCAATTTCGATATAGAGTTGAGTTTAGAGAAAAATATTAAATGTATATTTATAAATGGTAAAAAGAGGAAATAAATGTTTAGTATAGTTGTTTAGGACAACAGATGTTTTATTGTAGATTATGTTTTGTGATTTATTTTAATGACTAATAGTCAATTTTGTCATAATTACATTTTAGTAGATTAGAACAAATATTGTTTTCTATTTTGGTTCAATATCACACCTATGGCATTGATCCCTAGATATGCCTTGAATCTAACAAGTAGTTCTAATTAACATAGAGATGTGAGTGTTTACTTGATGGTTGGATTCTTTAAGATTATTTTCATTTCTGATAATTTAGATGGGGTGGTACTAAAAAATCTAAACTAGCTGCACAAGAAATCCTAGCTCAAGGATGCCCATGCATATAGCCAACACACACAAAATTCTCACAACAAAAGGAATACCATACACACATATAGGAGGAAGCCTTATTTCATTCAAATGACTATTGAATAGGTCACATGGATTACACATAATTCTCCTCATGTACCCTTTCGCACCTTCTATCCACCAACCTTTACAATCTCTTTTTTATTTTATTTGGATTAACCATCTAATACAAATATTGCACTAATTTCTTGTCCTTTCATTGTTGAACCATCTCTAGAGAACTATCCACCATGTTGTTATGCTATCATAAAACCTCCTTTCTACAAGCCACATCCACCTAGGGTCTTTAAGTTCCTTTCATGCAAAATAGTGCTCTAGCTCCAATATCAAGATCATCAACCCCTTATGACTTTATTCATTAAAGAGTGTCAATCTATCTACAATGCAAATCTCCTCTCTATGGGGCTATTATGTCCTTTCTACTAGACGCTCATAGTCCTAACCATCCTTTTGAATAATGCAACAAATCTAGTCATCATTTTCATAGCCTTTGCTATTAATTGTGGCTCTTGATCATATTCTATTATGGCCTTCATATAAATTGTCACCTAATTTCCTCATTTTATTCCTATATTTTTAGGATGGAGGAAAAATTACCTCTTACACACCTTCTATATAATGCACCCTTGGTTGGAAGATACATCTTTGATCATCACTCTTGTAACATGTCCCTTTGTGTAATCCTCATTTTTAAAATTGGGTAGTTTTATTGATGTTATTGTTACAATAAAATCCCTTACAAAACTTTCTACCTAACATTCTCATTCATCAAAATAAAAATACTACCTTCTATCCCATAATTCACATGGGTTGAAGGTAGAAATCATGTCTCACATAATATAATAAAAATAAATTACATAAAATAATAATATAATGGGATAGATATGTAAATAATTGCTAATAATAAACCATTTGATGGGAAAAACCTCCAAAACTTTTTAATAAGAACATAATTAACAATTTCATGATTGATTTCTACTCACTGCCTCATATATAGGTGCCATTAGGCAATATTATTACCCTAATCCCAATGAGATCAACTTAAAAAATGATAATTATGGTTTAGAACCATACATGACGTAATTGGGGATTATGTGAGACATAAGTTATTATTATGCATCCCATGTTATAGGATAAGGGTGTAACATGATCCTCTCTTTAAATCTAGCATTGTTCTCAATGGTGAAGATCTTTATATGATTTTGTAGGAAAACTTGATCATTACATGTTGCACTTTTTTTGTTAGATTCTTCCACTTGATTAGATACTCTATAATATTTTGCATTCCAACCTCTTAGCACATGTTTGGAATATTCACTCAAGTTCTAAAATGGATTTTCCCTCATCATCAAGTTCTAGTAACTTTGTTTATGTTAGAATTATGTATTGATTTTATTTTTTTGCTATAATTATATTTTGTATTATTTCCTTGTTTTTTTCTAATACTAGAGATCACCTCTTACATCCCACAATAGTGTGTCCATCTTATGGGGCATCTTGATCTATTGAAATCGTATATTATTTAAAAAATAATGGTTTAAGCCTTGAGGGGTTCTATCTTGTAGAGGAGGAAAACTGACACCCTCCATCAAGGGTGAATGTTCCTTGACTACCTCAAGGATCAAATCTCAAGTGACAAAAAGGGAAGATAAGGAAGTTTTTTCATATCTAATATTTTATGATGAATTAAGAGATGAGAGTTTTAGGGACCAAAATAATAGGCTTCAAAGGTCTCTTGAGAAAACTGACAGGTTCTCAATCAAGGATGATAGCACGATGCACGGACATCCCCATAACGTGTAGTCTTGTATAGACCAAAAATAGAGTTCACTAGCAAAGGCAACATAGAGCCTACTAGATATTCAACAACTAAAAACTCAAAGATGTGCTAGGCTAATAGAATAATAGAAATGGAAATAACAAGCATAGATTAAATAAAATGAAATGAAAGTGACAAAGTGGAAAAGAAGAACTCACAAGAAGTCCCATGAGTGAAGCCTCCCACAATGCTCCAACTTGAAAACTTGCACACATGGAAACAAAAAAATGGTTGGGGTTGTTTTAGGGGCTTTCCTTAGTCAAATCCCTCTAGAGGTGCTCCCACCTCCACATACAACTAGATAGAAAGATAGAAAATAAAATACATAAGAATATAGATAGACAAGATAAATGGATAGACAATTCAAAATAACAATATGCTATCAATGTAAAGATGATAATGCAATAGAAAGATTGTGATTTCTATCCTTTGTCAAATGAGAATTCCAAAAGGAGAGCATGTAAACTCTAAGCTTGTACAAGACGTGCCAAGAGAATCAAAATGATTGTGTAGGGAGAAAATGAGCAAGAGAGCTTGATAGATTGAGAAATGAGTGTGAAAGATGAAGAATAATGAGAAAGAATCGACAACGGATTGATTGGATGAGAGACTAGGAGGTTTGAATGTAGAAAAGGCATGAAAAGGAATTTTTTTAGCATTCCTATAAGCCCCAAAGGCGTTACACTTTGTAGGAAGGAAAGTAGTGTAATGTCACAATGGCTACATGGGTAGGAATATTTTTGGGATGTATTTGTGGCATGTAGATGTCTATGTGTCACACTAGAATCCACAAAAAAAATTCACTTAAACAACCAAAAATGAAAGGGTTGATGAAAACATTAAGGTTAGGTGAGAATGGAATTTAATTATCGAATTTAATTAGACCAAAGGGGAGGTTATGGAATGTGAAATTGCATAGGATTCAATTTTTGGCATTAAATTTTTCCCCACTTTAGCAAGCAATTTTATTCTAACATATGTGAGTTAAAGTAGAGAAAAATAGGTTGAATATAATATACCTAGGATGAAGAAGATGTGGGCCTTCGATCCAATATATGCAATAGAGAAGTTGAAAAAAGACACAGGTCTTCTATCATGCAAAGCTAAATACAATCTAACCACAAACACGTTAGCTACAGATAAGCATGTTAGGAAAAAAGCTAAAAATAGACATGATAATATTTGATCAGATACAAGATAGTGCTGATAGGTATGGTTAGCAAGCTACACTATGCTAGAGACCATATGGAAAGAAGATATAAAAATGCATGATAGAAACAAGCCCCACAAAGGAGGAGAACCCCTATCATGAAAAGTCAAGATTATAAGACATGTCTATTTAGGTTTCCCCCAAGCTAAAAAATGAGATCAAGAGACATCAAGATTTTCAAGAAATACATTTTTGAAAAGATAGAAAGAAATAAGAAAGTAATCAATCATGATAGCCCCCCCTTAGAATGATGTATGCTATGAAAAGGAGCACATATCAATATAAGGATAATAAAGACAAAGAGATGTTGTGTCATGACATAAATGGCAAGATGTACTCATGGAATGTTGTCACATGACTTGTACAATACATACAATCCACAACATCAAGAAAAGTAGAGATGAAGAAATCAAGAAAATAGGGGGATCCAATTATTCAAGGTCAGAACTAGTTATAAAGGTATATATAGATATATTATAATTATGAAATTTCATCACCCCCCAAATATATTGGAATGAGAAGAAGAGAACATAAATACAAATAAAAATCCAGATCAACATGAAAGAGGCCTAAATTCCCCGACCTTTGCATTATCCCCAACATGAAAAACAACTATTATGATAGATAGAAGAATGATGAAACAAATAGAAGTTTTATAGGCTGATTTTCTCTCCTATATCCAAGTACCTACAAGGGTATCAATGTTCCTACAAGTGAGATAAAAAACACTAATAGACAGGCACAAGGGAACACAAACAAACACACAAATCTAATATTCTAAAGATAAAGAAGGGTTACTGCTCTAATCTATCACCTCTAACAAGTCACCTTGCTCACAATATAGATCATCATAGGGGAATGGAAAATGCTCCTATAGAGGGGGGGTAGCAAGGGAAATACTAGCCAACTTTCCTATAATGAGATCCAAGGAAGAGGCAACCTCAATGTCATCATTAGTACATTCTTGTGAGGTCATTGTTATTGATCTAACAAAGATAAATGATAAAGTAGAAATATCCTCCAGTGAGTCAAACATACACTTCTCCAGAGTGAAGTGGTGTGACTGAATGGAAGGAGGATGAGATACTAAAGAGTCACTATCAACCTGTGGAAGTGGGGAAGTGACAAAATTTGGGAAGGAGGTGACATATCTATGACAAGTTCACAATACAAGACAAATTAGAATGGGATGAATAAGACGAATAATACTTCTTGAAACTATCGCTTGAAACAAAAGTCGTGCTCTAAATTGCACTTAAGAAGATGATGTGGAAACCTCACATCAGAAGTGAAAGAGGGAGAAGGAGAAGGATCCATGATAGACACAAAATTTGTATGAGGCATGCATATGGGATTAGAGAAAGGAGGAAGATTTTGTAAAGAGGTGATCAAGGGAGGCTTTAGAGGAGTAATGAACACTTGCACCCACTTAGGGTGAGGTTCATCAAGATCTGTCAAGGAAACTAGAAGAAATATAGAGGTGATGGGAGAAAAAGAAAGAACAAAAATAGGAGTGGAAGTAGAAGCAAAGACAAAAGGTGCATCCTCATTCTTTTGTGAGGCCTCACATTCTTGGGCCAAAGCTTGTTAGTGATGTTTGTGCTCATTGACAAGTCGGTTATGATGGATATGAGCACCAAAAATAGTAGGTTGAGAAGACTTTGAGGGATCATGCTCCACTGGAAGAGTAGTCTCCATGGTTGTTTCTGATAGAAGAATATGTTCTTGAGGAGGAACGAGAGGAGCTACAAAAAGGAAGTTGAGGGTTTCGACCACGAGCTCCTTTCCTTTGTCTACCTTAAAAATAGGTGGAGGAATAGTAGGAGGCCTCAAAGGTCAAGGTGCAAAAAAAATAGAAGAAGGGCCAACTCTGTATGCTTGCTTTCACTTACTGTAGAGGGCGTGTTGAGGAATAATGGGAAAGACTAGGAGTTGGAAGACTTGGGGCATAGACTTCAGCAACATAGGTTTCTTTTTTTTTCTTGTGATGGGAATAGTAGAAGGAATTGGGGGTTGTGAAGTTGCAGAAGAGTAAAAAGGTCTTGTTCTAATGAAAAGGGGATCCTGAGTCTAATGCATAGAACACTAGGATCAAACCTTTCTTGAGAGAACTTTAGGATGCAAATCCACAAGGTGATTAGACCGACTTTCAACCATGAAGGTGAGTCAATTAGACCTGGATCTAATCCCTTAGAACCTTGGAAATTTATTGGGAATGAATTTTGTTGATTAACCTAATTAAAGTAGGTTCCCTAAACTAAAAATGCAAGATTTCAACAACAAAAATGTTGTAACGGAAAATTTTGACAATAGATCTAAGTAAGGCACAATTATGTGTACCTATCTTGCAAGTTTGAGCCTAAAAATGGAGGACATAGGTGGCCCAAAGTACCACTGTAGGAGGTTTGAGAAATGGATTGATTGAATGAGATAATAGGAGGTTTGAATGTAGAAAAGGCATGCAAAGGCACATTTTCAATATGCCTACAAGCCCCAAAGGCGTTACACTTTGCAGGAAAGCAAGAATTATAATGTCGCAATGGCTACGTAGGTAGGAATCCTTTTGGGATGTTTTTGTGGCATGTAGATGTCTATGTATCACACTAGCATACACAACAAAAGTTCTCTTAAACAACCAAAAATGAAAGGGTTGATGACAACATTAAGGTTAGGTGAGAAAGGAATTGCATTATAGAATTTAATTAGACCAAAGGGGAGGTTATGGAATGCAAAATTTCATAGTATGTAATTTTTGGAATTAAATTTTTCCCCTAGCAAGCAATTTTATTCTAACAAATGTAAGCTAAAGTAGAGAAAAAGAGGTTAAGAGAATATACCTAGGATGAAGAAGAAATGGGTCTTCGATCTAGTATATGAAATAGACAAGCTAAGTCGGGATATGGGTCTTTTATCATGAAAAGCTAACTACAATCTCACCACAAAAATGTTAGTTATAGATAAACACGTTAGGAAAAAAAGCTAAAAATAGACATGATAATATTTGATCAGATAAAAGATAGTGTTGATAGGTATGGCTAGCAAGACACAATATGCTAGAGACCATATGGAAAGTAGATATAAAGATGCATGATAGAAATAATCCCCACAAAGGAGGATAACCCCTATGGGTATGTGCAGGATCATCATGGTAAAAACAGGCCCTTAAGTGGCAAAAAATTTAGAAAAATCAGAGTTAGGAAACTTGACATAAAAATTTGAATAAGTTATCTATATTATTTAAAAAATATGTAAGGATATAATTTGTAGAAAATTGAATTTAGTTTCTAAATTACTAGGTTTATTTACAAAAAATAAAATCTATTTGGTGAAAATTTGAAATTTCAATACAATAGTACTTAAATTTCAAGGAAAAAATAAGAAGTAGGTGTCTGTCTGACCACCCTCACCACATTAAAATGATAATACTTTTTTATAAGATTTTAGATATAAGTAGAGGACTCATGTCCCGATGTGATGCATATTTTTTTGTAATTTTTTAATGAACTTTTAAAAAAAATATAAAGACTCGTATGTTTGACCACCTTAACTTGGTCAAAACTTCATGAAATTTCTTTTTTTCTTTTTTAATCTTATATTATGAAAATCATAGAATGTGATGCATGTTTTAGATTCAAAAAATATGATACCGTTTGAAAGCTATAGATGTTTTTCAATCAGCCTAAAAATCAAGACGTTAGTTGTAATTCAATAGAAAATGAATAATAAATATTTATTAAATTCAAAGTAAATCATAATTTATATTGGTGGAAAGCTGAGAGTCTCCTTTAAAAACCCTTTTCATTTCATCAATTTTGGGTAAAAAAAAGTAGTCAGCCACATACCCATCATATTGCCACTTTTTGGCCCATCATGATCTTGCACATAACCCTATCATAAAAAGTCAAGATTATAAGACACATCTAGTCAGGTTTTCCCCAAGCTAGACAATGCGATCAAGAGACGTGGATATTTTAAGACATACATTTTTGAAAAGATAGAAAGCGATAAGAAAGTAATCAAACATGATAGCCCCCCCTTAGAATGTTGTGTGTTATGAAAAGGAGCACATGTCATTCTATGAATAAAAAGACAAAGAGATGTTGTGTCATGACATACATGGCAAGATGTATTCATGGAATATTTTCACACAAGGGACAAAACAAAGAATCCACAACATCAAGAAAAGTAGAGATGATGAAATCAAGAAAATAGGGGGATCCAATTATTCGGGGTCAGAACTGGTCATAGAGGTATATATAGATATAGTAGAATTTGTATGAAATTTCATCACCCCCCAAATAGATTGGAATAAGAATAAGAGAACATAAATACAAATATAAATCCAGCTTAACATGGAAAAGTCCTAAATGCCCCAACCTTTGCATTATCCCCAACATGAAAAACAAATATTATGACAAATAGAAACATGATAAAACAAATAGAAGTTATACTATAGATTTTCTCTCCTATATCCAAGCACCTAGAAGGGTATCAATGTTCCTATAGAAGAGAGCACAAACACTAACATAAAAGCATGAGGGAACACAAAAAACACACAAATCTAATCTAAAGATAAAGAAGAGTTACTTCTCTAATATGTCACCTCCAACAAGTCACCTTAATCCCAATTTAGGTCGTCATAGGGGAATGGAAGATGTGTTGCAAGTATGGATGTGTTTGGTGGTGTTGTCATTGATGTCAACACAGTTCAGAGTGATTGCAGGTGGTACATGTATAGTTGAGATACTATAGAAGTGTTGAGAGTACGTGTATCTATATTTATGGTCTTTCATATGTGTAGATGTCAAGTTCTTTTGTTAAAATTAATAAATAATGAAGACAATGTTGTGTGTGTGTTTTGAGTGTGCTCTGGTAATGTGATCTACATTTCTTCTATGTTGATCCTATGCTTGTGTGGATCTGTGTTATTTTTATGGGCTTCAATGGATAATATATCTTGAGCTTTAGCTCCTGGGTTGATGGAGAATGAAATATGTGTTCACCAGTGTGTGAACCGGTTTGGCAGAATTGTTTGTTTATGGACTGGGAGAGATTTCTCTACTCCACAATCTTCTGGTGGTTTGTCTCAAATCTTGCGGATTTGGAAGAAGGTTAGTATTTATTTTCTCTATGTTTTGAAAATTTTCTTGTGGTTTGGTGCTTCAAAAGGCTTGTTCCAGAGCTACTATGTGTAACTACATGATCCGGTTGGACTATTGAAGAATGTTTTATGTATAGAATTTTTGTGTAGTTGTTGCAGATGTATTTGAAGGTTTCTAAGAGGTGTTCTAGTTTCTAGTGAATCATGTTGTGTGATCCATGTGTCATCATCTTGCTTTGGATGCCCGTACTTCAAATTTCATTATTGTTTTCATTAGGTTTGGTCGACCTGGTATCTACACATCACATGAAGAATAAGCATCGATTAAGGAAGTGTCTCATTGATCCAATATGTTGTTTGGGTTCTAATTAAGTATGTAATTTGTCCTCCCTCATTCTTATCCACTGTGGGAATGTTGAGTAGCTGACCTAATTTGAATTTGTAAAATAATGGACGTATAGTCGACCTTGGAGAAAGTTTTTAAGGTTGAAGATGGTATAAATGCAAGTCAATATGTTGTGAATTGAAAGTGTGTGTGAAATAGTTTCAAAAAGCAGAGTGTGTGAAAGTGTATCAAGGAATCATTACTTTGATGTGTTAGATTCCTGAAAGTAGTGAGTTGACGATGTCTGTAATCCTTTGATCAAGATGTGAATGTGTGGAACTTATTGTGGTGGATTTTCTATTGCATTTCTTTGTTTGTAGGCAGTGAGCCTCCTTTTGGAAATTGAGTCCTATCTATAGGCAGTGAGCCTTTGTATCTGGTATTGCATTACTATTATATATTGTGATTTAATCCTCATCGTGGTTTTTTCGTCATTGGGTTTTCCACGTAAATTTGGTGTCTCTGGTGTTTTCTTTCTATTATCTTCATTTCATGTTTGTACTTAATAACATACTAATGTTAAAGTGGAATTGATTAAGTTTAGAAGTTAAATTAATTTTGTATAATTGATTCACCCCCCCTCTCATTTGTCTTGTGCATTTCAACAATTGGTATAATAGCTTTGGTTCCTCAAAGAAGAGCTTAATTTCTTGAGGTATATTAGATGGTACACATGTTGCAAATCCCTATATTTGATGGAGCTGATTAAAGTGAGTCGAAAGTGAAAATGAGAGGTTACTTGATCTCTCTTGGTTTCAAGACTTGAAGAGTTGTAGAGACAAAATATGTTGAACTGGATAGTGGTCCTTCTTTTGCAGATGAGATTTTTTCCTATGAAGAGAATGAAAAAGCAAGTTATGCTATCTTTAGTGTTGTATCTAAAACCGAACGAACAAAAGTTATTTCTTTAGGCATTGCTTATGAAGTATGGGGAAAGTTGAAAGATATCTATGAAGGAAATGATAGAGTCAAATTTTCAAGAAAGCTAATAGCAAAGCACAAATTTGAGAATTTGAGAATGTAAGTAGGTGAAGACATTGCAAGCTACAATTAGAGAGTTGAAATTGCAGAAAATGAAATAAAAAATCAAGGTGGTACCATGACAGATGAAGATGTAATACAAAAGATCTTGATGACCCTACCAAAGAATTACAGTGACAAGGTCTTTGCGATTGAAGAATCATATGATCCAAAGACATTTACTAAAGAACAACTATTTGGCACCTTGACTGAATTTGAGATGATGAAGTTTGGAAGAGAAAAGGAGAAAGCATAAATAGCCTCCAAAGCAACTAAGATAGAAGATAACTTGGATAGTGATGGTTCATAAGAGTTGGAAGCAAAATTTACAAGGAAATTGAAGAAAGGTAATGGTAAGTACAAAGGTATTGTACCTTTTAAATGTTTTAGTTGTGGAAATATTGGTCACTATGCTTCAATATGTTCGAATAGAGCTACACACAATAAGAACAAAGATAATAATAATAAAGAAAAAAAGGAAAAGAAGTTCAAGAAATTGTATTATGTGACAAGATACTATAATTTTTAATGATGAGTCTGATTTTGAGGATGATAAAGATGAATGCTTGTTTCTATCCTTGGAGAATAAATCTATGTCTACTAACCATGGAATATGCGCAAGGGAATATGGTTTGGATAATGAAAAGGATGAGATAGAAGGTACTCTGGTTACTTCGTTTCATGCTAGATAGGATGAAGATTTGGGTAATTAACAGTGGATGTTCAAATCATACGATCAAAGACAAAAGTAAGCTCACTAAACTTGAAAAATATGATGGAAGATTAGCTATGTTTGGAGATGACTCTAGTGCTAAGATTGTTGGAAAAGAAAAATTAGTCTTGATGGAAAACATAGTATTTATGATGTCTATTATGTTAAGGGCTTAAGGCATAATATTTTGAGTGTTGGATAAATGTGTAGCAAAGGATTTAAGCTTGTGTTTCAGGATAACACCTATGAGATCAGAAAAGGGTCTAGAACTATGGTGGTTGCAAGAATAACTCATGGAAACATCTATAATCTTAAGAGTGGTGATGGCTAGTGCTTTGTTTCTCAAATTAATGAAAGTTGGCTATGGAACTGGAGGATGGGACATGTTAACTTTGACAATCTAATCAGGATCATTTCAAGAGAAGTTGTTAGGGATCTGCCTAGATCACAAAGCCTACCAATTCTATTTGCAGAAGTTATCCGTTGGGAAAAAAAACAAGATGCATTTTTAAAGGAAAATAAAAATCATCTACCAAAATGTTGGAATTAATTCATATAGACGTCTGTAATCCCACAAGAACAGGAAGTATTAATTATGACAGGTATTTTATTATTTTGATTTATTATTACTCTAGAAAAACATGGGTTTCATTTCTTAGAGAAAAATATCAAGCTCTAGAGAGATTCAAAATTTTCAAAGAAAGAGTAGAGAATGAAGTAAACCTGAGAATCAAATGTTTAAGGTCTAATAGAGGTGGAGAATTCACTTCTGGTGAGTTTAATGCATTTTTTGAAGAGCGTGGTATAAAGAGACATTATGTTGATCCTAGAACCCCTTAGCAAAATGAAGTTGTGGAGAGGAAGAACCAAACTATTCAAGAGACTTCAAGGACTATGATGAAAGAGGAAATTTTTCCTGATGTATATTGGAGAGAAGCAATCCACAATATTGTTTACATTCTTAATAGAGTTCAAATCACAGGTAAGAGCACAAATTCCTTATGAGTTATGGATTGGTAAGACTCCTACTATTAAGTACTTTAAGGTGTTTAGAAGCATATGTTACATTAAAAGAGATGATGAGAACCTTGGGAAGTTTGATGCAAGATGTGATGAAGGTATTTTTCATGGATATTCAACTAACAACAAAGCATATAGATGCTTTAGTAAATGACTGAGGAAAATAGTTGAAAGTGCAAATGTAAAAGTTGATGAAGCTATTCATAGACCAGTTGAGATAAGTGAAGTTGAACCAGATGATCCTATCTGCTGAAAAATACAAGAAGAGGAAAAGGAAGAGAAATAAAAAAATTGAAGAAGAGGAGATTCCAGAACTTGCTCCTAAGACTCCTAAATATGTACAAAAGAATCATTAGGAACAAATAATTGGAGACATAAGTGAAGGTGTAAAGACAAGAAGAAGAGTGGTTGAGGTTAATTTGTGTTTACTTTCTAAGATATAATCTAAGAGTGCGAGTGATTCATGCAAATATGAGATTTGGGTTAGAGCAATGAAAGAGGAATTATAGTAGATAGAGAAGAATCAGATATGGGAATTGGTTCCTAGACCAGCAAACAAGAATGTAATTGGTTCAAAATGGGTGTTTAGGAATAATTTGAATGAAGATGGTGAAGTGGTAAGAAATAAAAAAATACTTATATGTAAAGGTTATTCATAGGTTGAAGGAATAGATTTTGAAGAGAAATTTTCCCCGGTGGCAAGAATGGAGACCATTCAAATGTTTTTGACATGTTTTTCTCATAAATATTTCAAAGTGTACTAGATGGATGTCAAGTTTGCATTCTTGAATGGAGAATTGGAAGAAGAGGTTTACATGGAACAACCGGAAGGATTTCAGTTATTAGACAAGCCAGACATGGTCTACAAATTGAAAAAGGCACTATATACACTTAAATAGGATTCCAAAGTATGGTATGCAAGGTTGGACAAATATTTGATACAACAAGGGTTCAACAAAGGCTCTATGGATAGAAATCTCTATTTCAAAGCTGAAAGAATCAAAATGTTGATAGTTGTTGTGTATGTTGATGACATTATCTTTGGATGAAATGAAGGCATGTGCAATAAATTTGCAAAGGAGATGCAAAAAGAGTTTGACATGTCTATGATTGGTGAGTTGAATTTCTTCCTTGGACTTCAAGTGAATCAAAATTATAAGGGGATATTCATTTCACAATCTAAGTATGTTAAATAATTTCTAAAGGAGTTTGGAATGGATGATTCCAAACCAGTTTGTACTCCTATGGTAACCATATGTAAACTGAGTAAGGATGATGAATCTTCTAAAGTTGATCAAAGCATGTATAGATCTATGATTCGTGGACGACTATATCTTACTACTACTAGACCAAATATCATTCATGTAGTATGTTTGGTTGCTAGATTTCAAGAAAAACCTAAAGAGACACATGTTACAACTGTGAGGAGGATATTCATATATCTAAAGGGGACTCTGAATTATGATCTATGATATCCTAAGGATATTGATTTCACCTTGAATGCCTACACTGATGCAGATTGGGTTGGTTGTGTAGATGATCAGAAGAGTACAAGTGGTGGTACATTATTTCTTGGAGGAAGATTGGTCTCATGGTTAAGCAAGAAATAGGATTCAGTTTCTTTGTCCATGCAGAAGCTGAGTATATTGTAGTAGCATCCTATTGTACACAGGTACTTTGGATGAAGCAAACATTGAAGGATATAGGTGTGGTGTGTGATGAGCCTATCTCTATCTTTTGTGACAATACAAGTGCAATAAACAATTCAAATAATCTAGTGATGCATTCTACAACAAAGCATATATCTATCAAATATAATTTCTTGAGGGAGAGGGTACTAGAAAATGAAGTCAGACTTGAATATGTGTCTAGTAAGGATCAAATTGCTAACATATTCACTAAGGATCTTTCAAAAGATACTTTTGATTATCTCACAATGAATTTATGGGTTATTGTCCCTCCTTCCTTAAACTAGGTGCACATGGAGGTGCATCAGTCTAGTGGTTCTACATATTATTCATTGTTTTGGACTGATGGTTGAGGTCTACTCCTCAAGGGGAGTAGAGAGTATCATTGTTGTAGTATGAGATGTGGGTGCACTTCTAAGGGAGAGTGAGCATAGCTATATATGGCATAAGTTTCATGTAAAAAAAAAATTACCATTAATGTCAAAGGGGGAGATAGTGTCATGTGAAAAATCCTATTTAAATCTAGGAAGAGAGTGTCATCCTGCAAGGGGAAGAGAGTGCAAAAATGCTTGTGCAAGTTGTCTATTTTGGAAAAGAAAGGGAAGAAAAATTAGGGGAGTGTGTATGTTGTCTTTGATGGTTTTTCACATCATGTATTGCCATCAATGATAAAGGGGGAGATTTTTGCAAGTATGGAATTTTTTGGTGGTGTTGTCATTGATGTCAACACAGTTTAGAGTGATTTTAGGTGATATGTGTATAGTTGAGATACTGCAGAAAGTTTGAGAGTACATGGAGCTATATTTATGGTGTTGCAGATGTGCTAATGTCAAGTTCTTTTGAGAAAATTAATAAATAATGAAGATGGTGTTGTGTGTTTGTTCTGAGTGTGCTCTAGTAATGTACTCTACAATTCTTTTGTGTTGATCCTATACCTGAGTGAATCTGCAGTATTTTTTATGGGATTCAATGGATAATATATCTTGAGTTTTAGCTTTTGGGTTGATGGAGAGTGAAAGATGTGTTCACCGGTGTGTAAACCGGTTTGGAAAAAATGTTTGTCTGTGGATTGGGAGAGATATCTCTGCTCCACATTCTTCTAGTGTTTTTTGTCAAACCTTGCAGATCTAGAAGAAGGTTAATATTGATATTCTCTATGTTTAGGAAAATGTACTTGTGGTATGGTGCTTTGAAAGGTTTGTTCTAGAGCTACCGTGTGTGGCTACATGGTCTAGTTGGACTGTTGAAGAATGTTTTGTGTATAAATATTGTTGCAATTGATGCAAATGTATTTGAAGGTTTCTAAGAGGTGTTCCAGTGTCTAGTAAAGCATGTTGTGTGATCCATGTGTCATCATATTGCTTTGGATGTGCATACTTCAAAGTTCATTGTTGTTTTCATTGGGTTTGGACGACTTGGTGTCTACACATCACATGAAGAATAAGCATTGATTAATGAAGCGTGTGATTGATCCAATATATTTTTTGGGTTCTAATTAAGTATGTAATTTGTCCTCTCTCATTCTTATCCATCACGAGAATGTTGAGTAGCGGACCTAATTTGAATTTTTCAAATAAAGGATTTATAGTTGACCTTGGAGAAATTTTCTAAGGTTGAAGATGGTATAAATACAAGTCAATATGTTGTGAATTGAAAGTGTGTGTGAAGTGTGTGTGAAATAAGTGCGAAAAGTAGAGTGTGTGAAAGTGCATCAAGGAAGTAGTACTTTGATGTGTTAGATTCCTAAAAGCAGTGAGTTGACAATGTATACAATACTTTGATCAAGCTACGAACGTGTGGAACCTAATGTGGTAGAATTTCTATTGTCTTTCTTTGTTCATAGGTAGTGAGCCTTCTTCTCGAAAGTGAGTCCTATTTATAGGTAGTGAGCCTTTGTATTTGGACAATGAGTCCTTTCTGGGTAGTGAGCCCTCTCGTAGTGATCCTTTGTATCTAGCATTGTATTACTATTATATTGTGAGTTAATCCTTATCGTGGTTTTTTCCTCATTGGGTTTTCCATGTAAATTTGGTGTCTTTGGTGATTGCTTTATGTTATCTTTATTTCATGTTTATACTTAAAAATAGATTAATGTTAAAGTGGAATTGATTAAGTTTAGAGGTAAAAGTAATTTGGTACAAATCATTCACCCGCCCTCTTAGTTCTCTTGTGAATTTGAACAAGATGATCTTGTAGAGTGGGGATAGAAAGGGCAGTACTGGCTAACTTTCCTACAACAAGAGCCAAGGAGGATTCAACCTCAATTTCATCATTATTAAGCTTCTGTGAGGCCATTGTTATTGATATAACAAAGATAAATGATAAGTAGAAATATCCTCCAACAATTCAAACATACACTTCTTTGGAGTGAAGTGGTGTGATTGAATAGAAGGAGGATGTGAGACCAAAGAGTCACTGCCGACCTCTAGAAGTGGGGAATGGGAAAAATTTAGGAAGGAGGTGGCATATTTGTCATAAGAACAATACAAGAAAAAGTAGAATAGGATGAAGAAGAAAAATAAGAATTCTTGAAACTATTGCTTGAAATGAGGTCATGTTCTAATCTGCGCTTAAGAAGAGGATGTGGAATATTTTCATCATAAGTTAAAGAGGAAGAAGGATAAGGAACCATGATAGAAAAAATTGTATGAGGCATGTCTATGGGATTATGGAAAGGAGGAGGATCTGGTAAAGAGTTGATCATGAGAGGCTTTGAAGAAGGAGTAATGAAAACTTGCACCTACTTTGGGTGAGGTTCATCAATATTTGTTGAGGAAGACAAAAGCAAGATAAAGGCAATGGGAGAAAAAGAAGGAACAAAAAAAAGAGAGGAAGTAGAAGTAGAGACAAAAGGTGCATCCTCAATCTTTTGTGAGGCCTCACATTCTTGGGCCAATGCTCGTCGGTGATGTTTCTGCTCATGGAAAAGTCAATTATGATGGATATGAGCCCAAAATTAGTAGGTTGAGAAGAATTTGAGGGATCATGTTACACTAGAGGAGTAGTCTCCATGGCCATTTTCAATAGAAGAATATATTTTTGAGGAGGAATAAGAGGAGCTAAAAAAATGGAGTTAGGGGTTTCAATTATGTAGGCTCCTTTCCTTTGTCTACTTTAGAAATAGATGGATGAATAATAGGAGGTCTTAAAGGCTGAGATGTTAAAAATATAGAGGAAGGGCCAACTTTGGACGCTCACTTTCCCTTATTGTAGAGGGCAAGTTGAGGAATAATGGGCAAGCATGGGAACTTTGGAAGACGTGGGGCTTAGACTTCAACAACATGGGTTCCTTTCCTTTTCCTGTGATGGGAGAAATAGAAGGAATTGGGGGTTCTAAATTTTTAGAAGAGGAAGGTCTTTTTTTGATGAAAAAGGGATCTTAGGTCTAATGCATAGAACACTAGGACCAAACCTTTCTTGAGAGAACTTTAGGATGCAAATCGACAAGGTGGTTAGATTGACTTTCAACCATGAAGGTGAGTCAATCAAACCTATATCTAATCCTTTATAGCCTTGGAAATTGATTGGGAATGAATTTCACTTTTTGACCTAATTAAAGTATGTTCCCTAAACTAAAAATATAAGATTTGGACAACAAAAATGTTGTAACAAAAAAAATTGATAGCAAATCTAAGGCATAGTTTGGTGCACCTATCCTACAAGTTTGAGCCTAAAAATGGAGAACATAGGCGCCAAGGCACCAAAATCCCTTTAGGTGTAATTCATATTTTTTTTTCCAGCCCTCTGGTGTTGGATCTGAGCTTCCATTTCCTACTTTTCACACTATCTAATCACAGTCAGATAATTTTGTAACCAAGTTTCTATGAGTTGTCAAGGTGTAGGGTTTTAATTGCAACAATGAGTAATTAACCTTCAAACTTCCTTCAATCCTTTTCAAACCTAAAACTTTCATGCTCAAAGAGAGAAGAAATCTTGTACCACTTAGGGGCTTACCTTGGTCAAACCTAGTGTTAGTGTTTCCACTTCCACAATACCAATTCCCATCCAATAAAAAGTCTATCCTTTTGAGGGATAGGGCTAGATGATAAAAGGAATGATGAATCAACAATTAATTGCAACTCACCACCCACTAATGGCTTCCTTGAAGGACTAAATTCATACGCATCTCCTTAAATTTTAGATCTTTCTTGCTTTATTTTCTTGAATTTCTTAGAAACCTACAAGGGTCCATCTTCACAAACAAAATATAAAACCATGAAACAAAGAAAAAATTTAAGTGTATGGGTGATGCAATACATGTGTATGAGGGTTTCAATGATGGAATAACCTAAATGTTTGAGAACACACTTACACTTTCCCTAATTTCATTAGAAAAATAGATCTCCCAAGGATAGGATTGAATTTCAACCTTGAGGTGAGTCAACCCTATTAGAAAGGTTTGATGTTTTCTTATGAAATAAATGATTGATTGGCACTTTTGGGAGATAATTTCAAATGCATTAACAAACTAAATTGCATGGCCTAATACAAAAAATACAAAATATTATGATAGAAAAAATGGAAATAGTAATTTGCAAGAAGATTTGAGAAGGGAATAATGGTGTGTACCTAGCATAAAAAGTGGGTTTTGAGCTCTCTAGCAAGACTGGTTCATCCTAGGGAAAATGTGTCCTAGTGCAGGGGTCCAAAATTTAACTTTGTAGTCCTCAAATCCCAAATCTAAGCTTCAATCCTTCTTCACCTATAAATCTGCACGTACAAAGAGAGAAGAAAAATGTTTGTTTTTAGGTGAATGGGGGTTTACCTTAGTGCAACCCCATGTTGGTAATCAAACCTTGATAATGAAATGATGAAATATGGAAGGAATTGATGAATGAAAAAAGCTATGTTACAGCTCACCAAACCCTTCATGGCTTTCCTTAGAGGACTAAAGACTAACACATCTCTGTAAGGATTGGATCTTACATGAATTGACTTGATCACTCTGTTGATTTGATGCTTGAATGCTTGAAACCTACATCACAATATTAGCTCCAAAACATGACATGAACATGCATGAACTTTGACATGATAATATGAATTTGATTGTTGTTGTAGATAATTGATAAATATTATCTTCAATGCACTCTTGACAATAATATTTTCTCTTGTGAAGTTTGATTTATGGGTGTTAATTTTGAATTGATAAAATAATTATGTATTTATAGGTGTTTATCTAATTTCTCAAAAATTAGATTCTACAAGATGACATTTGAAACTTGAATTTGAATCACTAAAGTACCACCAAAAATATATTAAAAATTGGGTCCTCGAACTTAAAGGGGACCCATTTTCTCTTGCCTAGGACCTAAATCTAGGACACTCAATTTCCAAGGTATTTAAATTAATGTTGGAAATTGTTTAATGTGGGTTTCCCTTTTGAAAAATGGAAATAATAAGGCTTTGGAATATGTAATTTAATCAATTAGAAGCTTAATTAGGTCCAATTAATTAAGGGGATGGAAACATAGTGTGAAATTGTAAAGGTACATATAATTTCCCACACTACATTTAGCCCCCACTTTAGTGAGAGTATGATCCCATGCTCAAAATCACACTAAAGTAGAAAAATAATTCAAGAGAGGTCTAATTGTACAATTGTCGATAATATAGGATGAAAAGGATCAAGGAGGTTGCACGAGTCCATAGGATGAAAGATGCCATGGAAAAACAAAAAAGGCACAAAGAGACACATGCATGCAACAATCACACAAGATACATAATCATACAGTATCAAAATTAGTGCAAAATGGATGAACAATCAAGTTGTATTATGCCACATCCATCAAACACTCTCTCATAGCTCCATTTGAAATCAAGTTGTGTTATGCTTGATGGCCATGAAAAATGCACTCACAAGGGCTAGTGCAGTCCAATATGCACTAGGTGAGCCCCAAGGCAATAGGATGAGAAACACATACTAGGTCTACAAGGTGTGATCTCATAAAAAGGTGGAAGATGGTCCAAAGTCATGCCAAGTCTATACGTTCCCATATGTCAACCATACCAAAATTTATACTCCCTGATAAATTTGATAAGGTACCATACAAAATGGTCACAAGTTTCATGAAGCTAGCAAGCTGCATTATGCTATACTCTCATGACATAAAAAGCACCACTGGAAAGAAATTTGTGTTATGCTTGGTGGCCAGGAATTAGTTTAGGATAGTCAAAGGGGTTTTTCTTAGTTCATGAAAGGTATCACTTTAGGGAACATCAAACTTGATATCACCACCAAGAGAGGACTAGTCGAGGGATAAAAGATTCACACCTTAGGGAATGCAAGCCATAACATTATCACCAAGAGGAATGGCATATTCCAAGAAAGGTCACACTCTTCAAGGACATCAAAACAAATTTCACCACCAAGAAGACACAGCGCATGAATTGAGAAGACCACGCTCTGAATATGTCATGTCATTATGCATGCAATAAGTGGGAGGATTAATTCCCCCCACTTTAAAGAAATTGTTAAACACCATGTTATGAGAAATTTCTTTAAGTATAAGATGATAAATTCCAATGTATGAGAGCTTATTTTGAAAGCCCTATACCAATTATATTTTTTCGAAATGAAGCTACATCATGGAAAGTAGGTTTCTCCCATATGCAATCCTAAGATAACACATAAGGGATCTATGGATTTGGGGCTAGTGTATGTCTTTGCTACTTTGATATAATAGAGTTTGGAACCATCATCATTCCCAAAATACTCATAGAATAATGAAAACAAAGGAGGAATGACACATATAGAGTGAAAAAAAATAAGAAGCCTTTTAGGCCAACATGGAAGAGACCTAAATGTCTGAACGCCTTGCATCATCCCTAGAAGGAAAACACAAGACAAGTGAAAATTTAATGGTTACGACATAGAGAATAATGTAGATACAAATAGAAGAATGTCATGACGGATTCACTTCATTTTTATCCTTGCACCAATGGAGTGACAAGGGTCATCCAAATTAGGCTCAGAAACATAAATACACACCAATAAACACAATACAAGGGATCACATTATTCACATGAAATCACACAAATAACATAAATAGATATAAAGCTAGTATGACACATGCAATCTAACCTAAATCAATTTATCCACATCCCAATCTTGTTCATCATATATGGAAGGAAAATAACTAGACAAAGGGGAAACAATAGGTTTTGTACTAGGAAAATCACCAAGTTCAACACATCTAGTGATGAAATCTTTTAGAAGGATCATCATGGTTGTTGTCATCTAAGCTAATGAAAGATTAAAATAACAAATTCAGCTCATTATGCACTTCCTCATCAATATTAAAAACCTCACCATCATCATGTCCAAATTTATCACAGAAAGAGGTCTAATGATAATTTCCATAGAAGCTTTATGTTTTTGTTGTGGTGAACGTGGAGAATTATCATGATTTTTTGGAGTTATATTTGATATTTGGTTGTTGTTTTGTTCTTTTCTTCTAGCTGATGAGCAATAGCACAATGTCTTCACCTACACTCTTTATCATTTTTATTTCTTTTTGCATAATTTTCAAGTTGTGATTGTGTAGGAGTGGGTTTATCAACCATTAGTTTATTTTTTTCTCAAAAAGGAGGAATGGAAGGAACCATCAAGGGTTGGTCAACCACTTTCTCTTTAGGTTTATAAACTTGTTTTATCTTAGGAGACACAATTAAAATTTTATGGTTATCTCTTCATCTCTTATAAGAAATAGGTGGAGGAATCATGGTTGATTTTTCTTGGTTACTTGAGAGATTTTGGTTCAATCATAGTTTCATCAATGACGGGATTCAATCATGGATTCAATAATGTTGCTAAGAGATCATTCTGCTATGCGCTTTTCCTTCAAATTTTGGTAAGATTTAAAAAATAATTCCTCACGGGGCTTAATAGGTTCCATGAGCTTGGGCCAAATTAAATCCAAACAGAAACTCCCATGGGAATACAAAGGATTAAAACCATTGTATTGATGCACAATGAAAATTTCATTTCCAAATGGAAATTTTAAGCATTTATGTACCACCGACAAGATGAAATCCATGGAGCATAGCCATGGGTAGCCCATCTTCACACAAAAATGGTTTGATGACAAGATGATGGAGAATGGGGCATTTAATTTCTTTAGCCCAACTTTTAATGGGAGAGTGATCTAACCTATTATAGGGAAATAAAAACATAATATCCCATTCTTAGCAAAGTTCATGCACAAACAAGAATTACTCAGTGATCACATTCTCTACACACATGGGATCAATTAATATCCCATTGGTATGATTTTCATTGATTTTTTTGACTATGTAAAGAGGACCATCGAGTGCATGTTTAATAATGGCATTTTGTGAGAAAGAAATGTCAGGAGACAAGTTGGTTTGGACCTTACAAGGTTGAACATCAATGATTTTGACCATAGTTTTTATATCATCCTCATTATCAAATGTTATTATTAGTCATATCTTGTGTGAACTGTCAACATTCATCACATCATTCTTTGTGTCACTAGCTCTAACAAATGAGATGTTATAATTTGGCATTTGATTGGTAAAGATTTTCAATTTTTTGTTGGGTGGGGCAACTGACTTATTTCCTTGATCATTAACATCACCAATTTGGATATGATTAGTGAGGTCTTGTATAATATTTTTAAGATGCATGCATCGTTCTGTATTATGTCCATTTTGATGGTGATAACAGAAAAATGATTTTGTATTATGGTTCGGAGGTAAATGCTTACTAGTATCAAGGGTTCTAATGGGAGGTAAGGTAATTAGATTCTTACCCAATATTTGCAACATGATGGCTCAAATATTGGAGGGTTGGAGTTAAAAATAGGTCAAAAAAGGTATAGTAATCATGTGTACCGGAAAGCACATGGGTCCATATAGTGACCAAATTCCTTTTTTTCAATGCATCTGTGATGTTAGTGGCATATATCTTAAAAAAATAAAAATGTGCAAAAGCATGTGTGCTAAAAAAGAAGAGTACCTAAATTTGTAAGATTTTTCATAATCTTGCAACTATTTGTATATGTTTCTTGCAACAATTTTCACAAAATCATACCAGAAAGGTTGTTTCTTTTTTCTAAGTTTGAAACCCAAACCCATTTGAAATGCTTCCACATTATCATCTCAATCTTAGCCACAAAAAAATGTGAGAGTTAAGAAGATGTATTGCAAGACCTAATAAATGTTTTTAAGGCCTATGGGGAATTTAGGAAACTCTATATGTTTCTTTTCCTTCTTCATCTCATGATTGCAAAAACTGAGTTGGTTGTTCCTGGTTTCCTAATAAAATTCTAGTCTCTTCTTTGAAAATATTTCCACCACCTTTGAGTTGAAAAAGACACATAACATATCCCTAATAACTTCCATATTGATAATAAATTTTAGCTCTTTGCCTTGAATGATCCTATCATGTGGATCAAAATTCAATGCACAACCATCCACCAATTTAGGGTATGGATGCACTAATGGTACCATATATTGTGGGAGACAGTAGTGGCATAGTTGGACACTCATAGATTCAAGATCTCTCTTCATTTTATTTTGCATCCTTTTGAAAGAACCTTCATGGAGGCCCTTGGGGTTTGTATGTAGTTTTGAGTCATGGATATCATGAACAAAATCCAAGACCAGAGTTGAGTCCATGTTTTTTGTCTACTTTAGAAATTGAGTGTATGTAAACACTAGTTTAGGTGGCATAAGAGCCTAGGAGTATTATTTTCTATCAAAAACATCAGTAAATAAATATGGAGTTGATGCCTCTTTAGCACCAACACCAGAGGGTGTCCCTTCAACTACCATTGCTTCAAGTTCTCTGGAAACTATCACTTACTTGCTTAATTTTACTACTTTTGCACTGCAAACTCTCAACTTCACTAAAATTAACACTTTAAAATCTACATTTTTTTCTCTTTTCTCATCTTTTGCTCTTTGCTCATGCTCTACTTATAAATACGGTGATAATATGAATGAATTAGGAAAAAGTGTTTAAAATATTTCCAATAAGACAACTCATGTGAGTTTAGTTCCATCCTTTTGGGAAAAAAACAACTTGTTGATGGAAAGGGGTAAGGTACAACTCAATACACCAAAATTTTGGGAAATGTAACATGAGAAAAGAGAATGGGGAGGATTCCACTTGTGTTTTAATTAAAATAATCCTGAAGGCAACTGAATTAAGGGCCTTTCTCATGATTATGTCAAGAAGGACACACTAAGATGGAAAGACACTTGGAAAAAATCCAAATATCTTACACACACACTACCTCCTAAATTAATTTCTCAAGGCCTTTGAACCCAAACTTATACAATTTTTGTATGTCATATTCCCCACTTGATAATTTTTTCATATCATCATATAGGTAAGCATCCAATTTCACTCGTGTGTCTCTTGCCTGAATTTTCTATAAATTTGTCTCGAGTTCAATGCATAAATCATTATAAGATTAAAGAAAGTTCATTTATACTGTAAGTAGGTGATTATGGGTACTCCCATTAGCCTAGTTAGCAAGAAATTACAACTGGATTTTTTAAGAGAAGTTTCAAGCCATAGGGTAAATAAAATGACCAAGTTGAAGAATCATATGGTCATAACTATTGTTAAGTTGGTCCTAGGGGAGGACTTCCTTTTTGAAGCTAATTGATATAGATTAAATATTGGCATTGTATCTAGATTTGTAGCATCCCTCTTTGAACTAAATGAGTTGAAGCCCCATATTATAGAGGTCACTACAACTATCTTTTGTAAAGATTATATGGTGCCAGGGCTTGAAGAGATCATATATGTAGTGGTTTCAGCACTGGGAATCCCCACTACAATGGACCTGAGATGATTCATTGAAAATGGTGAGGTGGTGTCATGGATCCCTTTTCTTTTTGGTTTTCGAACAACCATGGTGGAACGACACTATGAGAAGTTGGCCCCTACATATTCCTTTCTACTAAAGGTGATGTAAGTAGAGACCATCAAGACCTTGTGTACCCTCCTCAACCTATGATAGGTCATAATGTTTATAGAGCATGAATTCACGAAAAAATTCTCTTTTCCTTTTTTGTTCTCCTTTTGTCTGTGTAAAGATAGGCCTAAGTTCCTAATATTATATTGTAAATTATTTTCAAATATAAATGAATATAGTCTTTTGCATTTTGTGTGTAATCTCCTCTAGAAAATTTTTGCACTTTACAATTTTTACATATGGTACAAAATTTACAAAATTCACATAATTTACAAACAAAAGTCTCATAAGAGATTAGGAATTAATTTTAAAAATTTAAATGGATCTCGTTCACTAGAATCTCAATGGAATTTCTTTCTAAGTCTTCTAACTCAAAAGAGATACTCTCTTTACATTTGGAAACATGAAACGGTCCCTCCCATAAAGCATAAATTTTTGCATGTTGAACAGGCTTAGCGATGCATTCGTTATATTTTAAAACCAAGTCGCCTTCTCTGAATGCAAGGTTGGATGCCTTCTTATCAAACCATCATTTGAAACTCTACTAAAATTTTGTCAAGGAATCATAATCCTTATCTCAAGATTCCTAGACATTAAGCAATTCTTCCAACCTTACTTCGATGCCACCATTCTCCTCCACTTCCAAGGACTTAAAAAATTATAGTGTTGGGATCTCCATAGAGATGGACAACGCTACATCCTTTATGTAGACCAACTCATATGGCGATTCTTTCAAAACTTGCTTCAGAGTAATCCAATCAGCCTATAATGTTGCTCATAAGTGCCTATGCCATTATTTTTGGTGATCTGCACCTATCTGCTTGATCAACTAAATTACAATTTTTTTTATGGATTTCATGAGTCCATTCCCTTGCAAATAGTAGCTTGATGAATTCTTCAAGAATATCCCATGCTTTAGTGAAAACTTAGACATTTTGGATCCTACAAAAGCCCGTGGATTATAAAAAATGATGTTTTTGGGAGAACTAAACCTTGCCACTAATTCTTTGAGGAAATTCACAATTTCATTTTCGGTGGAATTCTTCAATGGTATTACCTCTATCCATCTAGTAAAATATATTTTTGTGCTTAAGATCCATTTGTATCCTAAGCTAGAAATTAGGTTGATCATCCCAATGAAGTATAGGCCCCACCATGAAAATGGATCATCAACCATGATTGGAATTAGGTTCATGGAAAAATTCGTATCTTTCCAAATGAAGAACTAACATTTCTAGCATCTTTTGACCAAACGATGGAAATTGATGAATAGATTAGATTAGAATTATCCAATGTGTATGATCTTTAGGGCAATGATATTTTCTAAGAAATGGTCACCTATAAAGGTTGTAATGAAACTAGTCTAATATCCTGTGTGCTTGCTCTTTTTCCATGCAATGGACAAGAATTCCATTGAAGTTTCTCTTGAAGAGCACTCCCTCGATCAGAACATAACCCATACCCTGCAATCTATAAAACATCCTCTGATGCAATGAGAGATTAGTCAGATACCTCCTTGGCTACATGAAATCAATTCTATCTTTGACCCATGAATCTACAACTTTGAATTTATTTTAAAAGACCTCCTTTAAGGCATCTAATTGCTTTAGGGGTATTTTGAAAGATTTCTCTTCCGTCAAAGCTTCATTTTCCTTGGCTAAGTATCCACAAAGTCCTTTTCTTTAAATCACTTTTCTAGGTCGGACCTCTACATCATACTCCAAGATCTTTTTAATCTAGTTTTCCCTCTTTTCAGTAGTTTCTCCTTCCATTATGTATTATTGCGCCCTCTAATGTGCTATATGTATCATTATTTTATTACTTTCTATCAAGTATCAAAACTTCTTGAGACCTTTGACTATGAAAGACTATTTTCCCACAAAGTTATATTTGGATTTATATCCCTTTGGGGTCCTTGAGTGGAAGGCAATGGGATTTTCTCCCTTCCCTTCTTCATCTTTTTGTGTTAGCACTACCAATATACTACGCTCACCTCTATACACATGCATAATGAAATCTTTATAAAGATCTAGATTCACTAGCACCATAGCCAAGGAGATAGATTGCTTGATCTTTTCAAATACTATCCCTTTTGAAGTGCATTTGAAGGCTTGATCCTTCTTCAACTTGAGATTTATGGGTCTAACTAATCTAGCAAAGTTTGATCTAAATCTATTAATGAATTTTATCTTCCCAAGGAAATATTTCACTACCTTCTTATTTATCGGTAGGGGAAACTCTTTGATAGCTTTCACTCTCTCTGAATCAATGGAGATCCCTTCTTTGGACACAACATACCCCAAAAATTCACCTTGTAGAACTCAAACCACACATATTTTGGGGTTCAAAGAGATCCCAAACTCTTGACACTTTTGTAAAACCTTTTCTAGATGATCAAAATGATCTTCCTTTAACTTTGAAAATATTATGAGGTCATCTAAATAGATAAGAATGATCAAGTTTATCAAATATTTGAAAGCAATATCCATCGTATGCTAGAAGGTAGCTCCAGTGTTTGATAGGTTGAATGGCATCTTTGTATATGCAATTTTTTCCCACTTCATGGTGAACATTGTTTTGTTTTGGTCTTCTTCTTTAACCCAAACCTGATTATAACTTGAAAAACAATCAAGCAATGAAAACATCTCAAATCCTACACATGTTTGGAGGATTTTCTCCATAGAGGGTAATGGTTAATGATATTTTAAGGATTTCATGTTCAAATATTTAAAGTCTACACATAATTGAATATCTCCATTCTTTTTTCAAACAGGGACCAAGTTTGAGACCTAAGTGGAATGCTTAATTAGGTATATGATATGGGATTCTATGAGTTTTTCAACTCCTAAGCCATGAGTGACTCTACTTTCAAGTTGATCGACCTCTACTTTTGGCAGATAGGGTTAGCTCCTTCAACTAGCTCAATTGTTGAAATGCACAAGACAACTAAAAGGGAGGGTGAATTAGTTGTACCAAATTAATTTTACTACTGGCCTTAATCAATTCCACTTTAACTTTAATTTGTTATTAAATATAAACATGAAATGAAGATAATAGAAAGAAACACCAAAGACACTAGATTTATGTGGAAAACCCAATGAGGGAAAAACCATGGTGAGGATTAACTCATAATATAATAGTAATGTGAAACCGGATACAAAGGCTCACTACCAAAAGGCTCACTATCGAGAAAGGACTCACTATCCAGATACAAAGGCTTTGTGCCTATAGATAGGAATCACTATCTAGAATTAGGCTCACTTCCTACGATCAAAGAAAGACAATAAAAAATCCACCACAATAGGTTCCACACATTTGTAGCCTAATCAAAGGATTGCAGACACCATCGACTCACTACTTTCAAGAATCTAACACATCAAAGCACGGTTTCCTTGATTCACTTTCATACACTCTAATTTTCACACTTCTTTCACACACTTCACACTAATACTTCCAATTCATAACATCTTGACTTGTATATATACCATCTTCAATCGTGAAAATTTTCTCCAAGGTTAGCTACACATCCTTTACTTTACAAAATCAAATTAGTTCGGCGACTCAACATTCCCGCGGTGGATAGGAATGAGAGTGGATCAATTACATACTTAATTAGAACCCAAACAAAATCTTGGATCAATCACATGCTTCCTTAATTGATGCTTATTCTTTATGCAACTTGTAAACACCAAGTCAGCCAAACCTAATGAAAACACCAAAGAACTTTGAAGTACATGCATCCATAGTAAGATGATGACACATGGATCACACAACAAATTTCACCAAACACTAGAAGCCTCTTAGAAACCTTCAGATACATCTACAACAACTACAACAATCTTTAACAATCCAACCAGACCATGTAAACACACACAATATCTCTGAAACAAGCCTTTCAGAGCAGAAAACGACAAGCACATTTTCTAGAACATAGATAAAATCAATATTAAACTTCTTCCAGATCCACAAGATATAAGAAAAACCACCAGAATATTATAGAGTAGATACATCTCTCCTAGTCCGCAAAAAAATAGTTATGCCAAACCGCTTCACATCGGTGAACACATCTTTCACTCTCCATCAACCTAGAAGCTAAAACTTAGGATATATTATCCATTGAAGCCCATAAAAAATACTATAGATCTTCATAGGCATAGGATCAATATAGAAAAAATTTAGAGCACATTACTAGAGAACTCTCAAAACACAAACTCACAACTGTCTTCATTGTTTATTAATTTTCTCAAAAGAACTTGACAGCAACACATTTGCAACACCATAAATATAGCTCCATTTACTCTGAACACTTCTATAGTATCACAACTATGCATATACCACCTACAATCACTCTGAACTATGTTTACATCAATGACATCATTAATGACAACACCACCAAACAAATTCATACTTGCAACATCAATAGTATGTTGAATGATATCACAACCATATTCATTTAGATCATCATAGCTCTATGCTACTACTTCAACATACTTCTCACAAAAAGATATCGATCTATCTATATCCCTTTGAGGAATATACTTTCCAACCTTCAATTCTCTACCATTTCTGACATTAAGGTCTGAATAATCTTTGTTGTTTATACCAAACTTTATTTTATCATTCCTTGCATCGTCACAATAAGATAGGTTCTCCAAGGTGATTAACCCTTTTGGAAGCTTATTTATCCTCAAATGAATGATCTAATCTTCATAGGCCTCCTCAATTTTAGGTTACAGTTTCTCTACAAACATGCCAAATTCCTAGATGAACATGGATATCTGAGTATCACTCTCAAACACTTTCGAATTCAGCTCAATATCAAGAATATTTGGCCTAACAATGACCTAGACCAAATGTTTATTAATCAATAGGTCTATCACTAGATCAAATTGAGAGCCAAATATTGCCAGCCAATCTATTTCATCATTCTACTTCCTAGGGGTCGTTTGGATTTCGAAAGCATAAAACCTCTCAATCAAGCCCTAGACTTTATGTTGGTAAGAATGCATGCACACATTATTTATGGCTAAGGTGCCCCATATTTTCTTAATCACCAGCTCTAAATCTCCAAAAAAAAATCTGTTTGATTCCCATTTTCTTTGCAAGGCCTAACCCTTAGACTAGACCTTCATACTTAGCTTCATTATTTGTCCAAGCAAATTGAAAACAAAAATCTTTGAGAGTTCTCTCTCCTATCGAGGAAGTTAGGAAAAAACTGGCTCCTAAACCAACTTTGTATCTCGCACCATCAAAATGAAAGGTCCAAAGATCGAATTCATGACTATGGAAAGATTTAGGATCATCTTGAACCTTAGTCACTTAGGGAATGACTTGATTCTTATCATAAATTACATAAGTTCCTAGACCAGTAGCATGAAAATTTCCAAAAGGATCACTCTCCATGAATTGAGTCAAAATAACCTCTTCCTTAGCACTTCTATTGTTGGTTACTTCTTCATCTTCCAACATCTCTACATAATACATCTCCTTTTGGGTGAAGGAAGTATGGTTTTCCTCAAAATTCACTAGGGCTTCATTCCCTATGTGCTTGGGGTGTAAAGGTTCTGAAAATACTTTCATTTAGCTCCATGCTTTGTCCTTAAGATGAGATGTGACTAATCTAAGGGTAGATATCCTCTAATATTAGCCATAAAATCCCATGACAAACACAACCTAAAAAAAAGGAGAATATCTATTACCACTACTTCTTGAATAATGGTGATTCTTGGACAAGAATATAAGGTCAAAGGAAGCATGTTAATTAGGCCTATGGTTTGGAATTTTTTCCCATTTAACTGCATAACTCCTCTTTCTAGGGGTTCATATTTTAGTTTCAAATCATCAACAATTTTCTTGGGCATGACAGTGGTAATAGCACCATAATCAATCCTAGAATTACGCAATAGTTTATCTCCTATAATTAGAGTCAAAAAAAGGGAGTGGTTTTTAGTTTTCCTAACTCTTCCTTGGTGGTGCCTTCTCTAGTATTCATGAATGTCACAAATTTTTGTCCTTGCACTACAATAGATAGTCCTTTACACTATCTCTGAGTATGTTATGGAGTTATCCCCACTTGGGTTAGTCTTTCATGGCCTTCTAAGGCCTCCCATAATGGAGAATTTTATTCCAAGATAGCTAGAATGTCCCATAGAGACACGTTAGTGGGGGCCTTCTTCAATTGTCTGACCATGTTAATTGATCCTAGAGGTGATATCTTTGGCTTATAGGTGAATGCATCTTTTGGATTTTGAAAGGGTTAAATCACTATAGACAAACTAGTAATCTTCTCCACAACTACTTTAGATTGCTACCCTTGAGGAACAAAATCTTTAGTAATCCTCTACTTAGAGCGAGTGTTATAGTTTGATTGAACTTGTGGATTATTTGATGTTGAAGCCTCATTAGAAATATTGTGTTCTTGCCCTCCATCTAGGAGAAGAGCACATGATCCATGGTAATTTCTACTTCTTGTTCAAGAGACATACCTTGCATCTGAGAATTGAGCATGGAACTCTCTACTCTGGGAGAATAGTAAGCATATACCCCTACATTCGGTGAGATGCCATGGATTCTTTGATTTTCCACCTTTTGTTGCAGATTACGTTTCAGACAATTCTAAGGCATGTGTGCATCATTACAGGGGAAAAACCAAGCATTTGTATCATCCTCCGAATTGTTTTGGCATGCAACCAGGTCTCTATTGAGATTAGATGATATGGTTTATAGTAGAGTAGGAACCAATACAATTTGGTTTGAATATTGTGGTTGGTTATAGGTAAACCCACAAAAGTTGTTTACAATTCTAGTGAGGAAGGAAAAGTTGCAAAAAATGACCCCATACAAAAAAAAATGGTTTTTGGGGGTTCTAACGAACTTTTGGTTCGAACCCCTCTTTGAGTGAACCCATTTAATGATGGGGCCCATCATTCCTAGAAAAAATCCAAAAGGGAAGTCTTGTGGAAAGGGGGTTTGCTTGAACCCTGGTTCGAGTGAATCCCCTTGGTTCGCTTGAACCCCCCTTTCCCCCCTTTCTCCCTCTCAGGCACCAAAAAAGTCCATAATTTTGTGCTTCAAAGCTCGGGTTAAGGATGAAAATGGAAGAGACTTCATAGACCCAACTGGATGATGGTAGTCCTTGGAACAAGTTATCCAACGAATATAATTTTAATATATTTTGGTTTTATTATGTTTTTTTTTTTTAGTTTTATTAAACATAGGTTTTTCACCGAAAATCAAGCTCTATGTTTTGCACATGTGAAAAAATAGAAAATTATCAATTTTTTTTATGAAAAATATGAGTGGACCAGATATTGAAGTCCTTCATCCAACAAAAAAAAATTCAATTTCAATACATACAAAAAAAGTTACGCGTTATACGGTCCACCTATGTCTGAATTGTAATTAGTTTGACTTCAAAACTTGATTAAGGAAAAAATATTCGAAAAAACATTATAAAACTTATTGGAATCACTAGATATCATAGTTACAAATCTAACTTAAAAAAAAATAGAATTTTATCCTTCATGGAAAAACATTTATGCATTATACGATGAGCATCACTCAAAAATGTTGTTTACTGAAAAAAACTAGTTTTCAAAGGAGATGGACAAATAAGTGCAATATGATTCCAAAAATTTTGAAAAAAATATATTTAGAATCTAAAAAAATAATATCACAAATCATTAGTGTGCATCATCTTCAAATTCCTCATGGTTTAGCTGCTATAGGTGCCTAAAACTGAAGATTTAGAAAAAAATATTTCAATGTCCAGTTTGGCCAAAAATTGTAAACCAGTACTATGGGATCACCATTATTTACTCTACCACCTCCCTAGTATTGATTTTATTGAAATGATGGCCTCCCTCTATGATAGCCTTGAAAGGGAAGTCCCTAAGGAATTTATTGTTAACCCTCTCTATTAATAATCTCATTGGAGAAGGTTCATAATAGGTTCTTCATGTCATTTACCTCCATAGCTAATGAAGAGGAAGAAGATGTGCTTGTCTAGACATTAGGATATACATTTATAGAAGGTAGAGGTGTAGAAATTCTAGGAGTGACTTATTCTTAAAACTAAGTTGATACTTTTGGGAACACTAGCATTGGTGGTCTAGGAAAAAGTTTTCTAGCATCAATCAAGTTAATTTCAGCTCTCATCACCAAATCATATGCATCTAGCCAAGTGCTGCCCCTGAGCAACTAGATCATGACTGCTATGTAAAATTTGAAAGCCTTTAAATAGAAAAATAAATTCCATATTTGTGGGTGGTTCAATGGTTATTAGGATTCTTTTCCAAGTTTTGTGAAACTTGGTGTTAAAATATGTGACGACTTCTTACAGTGCTCTTTTAATTGTTATCGACTACTGCAGTAAGGATGAGCAGTCTCCATTTTTAGAAATATTTCTCAAAGAACTATTCTAAGTTGGTCCTAGGTACTGATAGAGTTAGGAGCTAGAGATTTATACTAATCTTGAGCCTTGACTTTAAAGGAGGCTACAAATAACTTGAGCACCATATTTTTCTCTGTGATATTGTGTTTATATTTCGGTGACATCTTGAAGATGCCTTGTTGGTGTTTTGAAACCTTCCCCAGTAAACTTAGAGAGAACTTTTAGAAAATTTGAATGAATCAAAACCCATACCATAGGAGGAACAGGGGGAATGAGTGGGCTATCACTATTCCATGCTAATAAGAATATGGGTACCTAAGTGGCCAAGGAAGTTGTGGTTGAGCTTTCTACACAATAGGTCACGTAGCTCTAGCATAGGCTATAGTCATTAAGGGAGGTACCAATAAGTTTGAATTTTTGATTGCTTGTAACATTGTAACTGACCTAGCTGGCTTATACACTTGCTTGCAATTAGTAATTAAAATGGTCCCACCGGACATGCCAAAAAATTACTGTTTCTCCTTAAAAGCTATAATTATAGGAAACAACCTTATGGGAAGTTCAGTTGATAGGGGGACAAATTTCACTCCAATGGACAACCTCTAGGGTTTGGGAAGGAGAGATAAAGAAGGAAAAAAACATAAGAAAAAATAATCTAAGGCAATGCACCAAATCATTTACAACATTTCAAATTTTCCCTTCAAATAACTAGAAGTATAAACTCCTAATAAATGAGTATAGAGTGCCACAAACTCTTCATTGTTGAAAAGAGAACAAAATGCTTAAGGTCGAATAGGCACAAAGCATAGAATTCAAATATTTTTGTGAGAAGCTCCCACTTAGGCTCACCCGAGTATGATGTGACTTGGTTATTCTAGTAAAAATTTTAAACCCTTGCAAATATTTTTCATTGACAAGCATAATTTGATAGCTAACCATAAATTATTGCAGGAAAATAAATAGTACAAGATATGATTCAATAATCTACAATCTTATCCTAGAAACCATAAAAGCTAAAACTCATAGCAATAAATCATTAACATCCACTCATAAATGACACAGCACATGAATGTTACCATAAACATAAATAAAACACATAGTAAAGATGAATTGAGCACAATCTGATATGTTCTACTTTTATTAATCAATTGAAAGAACATAAAATGTTAAGGTCTACAAAACAAGATATTCTTTTGATTGATTCTCTAAGTCCTATTTTTATAAATATGGTGAACCCTTTTTACAAAATTCGTGTAGGCGTATAGATAACAATACTTAGGCTTAAGAAATGAAAATGCAACTAAAAATATTCCCCACTACTCATCACCTGCGGATCATCATCATGGTGATTGTTGCAATCATTTCTCCAACAAACATCATGCTCCTAATTGCATGGTTATTCTTACACTTGTATAGTAAATTATTTCTTGTTGTAACTTCTCGAATGAGTGGGCTTTGAGTATGTGTCACAAAATACTGTAGCCTTGACACTTTTCACTCATTTGGGCCCTTCCTTGTGGTTTTTGGCCTAGTTTTGCTTAGATTCAATGGTGTCTTGTAAATGTGTTGTGAAGTGTTGTAACTCACTTTCAAACTTTTCTAAGACCCATTCATAATAATTCAGCTAAACAACCTCTTTCTACCCCTTACCAAGCCTTATTTAAAAGTGTTGTAACAAATTATCACACTTTCCTAGGCTTGTCATCACCAAATTAACCCTTTCTTATGGCATAATGACCCTTTAATGCACTTATAGGTCCTACTTTAGTGTGTTTTGGAAGACAATCCTAAAAAACATCATTAATCATACTTTAATTCTTGAAAACCACTCAAAATTGTCTAGGTGGACTAAGTCGCCACCTTGCGTGACTTAGTCCCATGTGGCATAAAAATAAAAATTAAATCAAATTTCTAGCAAGATTTTGTCTCCTAAACACTAAGGTCGGCCTATGATGAAGTGTTTTTTGGAAATTAGGGTAGAAAATGTATAAATAAAGTTTTTTACCATTATTTTGACTTGAATTCTACCCTAATCTCTTATGTCCTCCATTATATTCTTCTCAATCATGCATCTCTCATTATTCTGAAGCAAGCCAGGGTTTGAGAATTCTAAGTCATCAAGAACATCTTTTCTGAAGCATTCAAAGGTTGATTGCTGCAACAACTCAAGATCAATCATCATGGAAAGGTACTAACTCCATTGTTTCATGTTCATAATTCATAACATTTTCTATTCATTTTGGTTTAGTTACCTAAAAGGGGTTTGACCAAGGCAAACCCCCATGCCCAAACAATAAACAAGTTTTCCCTCTTTATGTGAATTTTAGGTCTTGTGTGTAGATTTGAAAAACATCAAAGGTGGAAGAGTCTTCAAAAATGTGTCAAAGCCCTTCAAGGTTGAAAAAACCCTAGGTGAAGCTTGGGGAACACTTACATACCAGATTTTGTAGTTTTAGATCCGAAAGCTTGTTAGGAATAGAAGTGTAAACCAAGGACTACAAATTGCACCTTCTAATTTCCTGAAACCTAAAAGTGGACTAAGTCGCCATCATTCGTGAATTAGTCCCACTGTCAGGCCTAAAAATGGTTTTTTGTAGATTTGAGTACCCTTTTACCAGAAACCTGTTCCAAAAGATTTTCTCAAAAACTGTACGAAGTCGTCCAGATTGGCACAAGTGTCCCAGTCAGCTTTTGCATCAAGTTTTTTAGGATTCCAAACCTTAATCTAATTCTTCTTCATATTCTAGGTGCACTCCTTCTTATTCTTCTTTCTATCTTGTATTGCATTTTCTTCAACCTATCTCTTTGCATGTTACAATGTGTCTTTAGACAAGTTGAATTTTCTATGTGTTTAGTCTCTTTTATCTATTTCCAGAATTTAGATCATTATACTTAGACACATTCACACACCCACTCACATCCCCCATCACACTTACATTAATCTTTGAATGTAACATACAAATTTTTGTATCATCTTTCTCTCCTTTTAGGTGAAAAACCCTAGAAGTGTTAGAGGACCCAAGGTGGTACCAAAATCCATGATACATTTTGGTGAACTCAAACTTTGAATACCATTCTTTTTTGTTTTGCAATCCCTTATCCCCCTAGATTTAATTGACATTGCATTTTTCATTTATTCAATTGCATTCTAGGGTTTCACATTTTTGCATGCATGAAAGTGCATATAATTTTCCTTCTTGCATCTCAAATCATTCCCAATCATAAAAATTCTGCATTTACCTTTCCTCTTCTCATCATACAACATTAAAACCATCCAAAATAGTTGCAAATTTCTTGAAATTTTGAAAACAAAACCTAACTGGGACTAATTTTTTCCATTCTGGGTGACTTAGTCTTTGTCCATATTTTTAACTATCTATTACAACATCAAAAACCTTATTTATGTGCTTTCTTAGCCTCCTAGTATCATATAGTATAAGTCTAGAAATTTTCAGGAACATTGGTTTTAGGCATCTTGCTCAATATCATCAATTTAGGGTGTTCATCCTTGACATCATTTCATCATTAAATCTGAAAATGCTTTCATTTCTAAAATATTGCATCACATTGATAAAATTACTTTTCAATTTTGAATATACAATGTTTTTATTCATAAAAATTTGCATGAGTTTGATAAAAGTGCTTTTCATTCTTGCATGTACATTATTGACATTCTTAAAACTTAGTATATATTGGATAAAAATGTTTTGTATTTTTGCATATACATTGTTTATATTGCTGAAACATTGCATAAATGGTTGCATATGCTTTTCATTTTTGTTTAAACAATTTTAATAGCTTAAATATCTAGACATGCTAAGAAACATTTCCTATCCCCTAGAAGATACAACTTTGGACATTCCTAACGATCATATTAGTTCTTATCCTGGTATCTCTCCTATTAGTGACGAAGATGTTTTGGTAGAAGAACCAATCAATGAGATTTTTGAGAATCCTTGTTGTTTCTCTCCTCTTAAATCTCTTAGTGGAAAATACATTAATAAACAAGACAACACAAGCATAACTAATCATGACCATAACATTGGATCTTCTCCTATTATTTCTCCTAGTTGTGCAAAAGATACTTTGTTGTTAGAAAACACAATTAGTGAAGGTCATGAGAATATTAGTTGTCCCCCTTCACCTAGAGTAACCCCTACTATGCAAGAAAATTCAACCATTGATCATTCCCCTATTTGTGATGAATTCATTTTAGAAGAAACAACCTTTGATTGTCAAGAGAAGTTGGTTTGTAGTTCTCCTAAAACCCTTCCTCCTAGGGAGGATATCAGGATACACCATAAGGATACCATTGACAATAATAATATTGTATCCTTCAAAGAAAATAAAGAGACAACCTTGGCCTCTCCCTTTCTCAAGGATGTTAATATTATTCAACCTCAACTTATTGTTTAACCCCCTTCAAACAAACCTTAAACTCAAAACAAACCTGAACTCATCCTTTACCCATGAAGCATAATGTGTCACAACAATCGATTTCTAAGACCATTGCTCACAAATTACACAAGAAACAATCCATGCCAACAACAACCAACCCCAACCTCCTTACCTTTACCTAATCCCATATTACCTGTTGCTCCTTAATTAAATTCACTCATTAGGGAGTATGACCTTTTTGCCCAACTAAGGAATACTCCTACCAAGATATCATTATGTGACCTTATTCAAGTCTCCCCTCACTATCACAATATGATGAAAAATTCCCTACAACAAGTTCCTATACCTTCTAATATGATTCAATACTAGCTATTATTCACATAATCAATTTTGATATTGTTTTTCACCAAAGTGATCTTCCTCCTTTAGAAGTGGAAAAATAAAATGAATCTTTTGTAATAATATCTCAATACAACACAAAAGGGATCAAGTGAGCTCTTGTAGATATCAGCTCTATCCTTCATGTGTGTAGTGTGAGCCTTTTGGGTAGGCTTGGAATTGATCGATCAAACATCAAAATTGATTATTTATCTATTCAAGGGTTTGATAGCATCACAAAGCAACCACTCGGTGTGATCACTATACCTCTTACAGTTGGAATGGCCACATTGGAAACAAATATCCATGTTATGCCTCATGAAATTTCATATAATATTCTCTTAGGAAGACTGTGGATTCATGCAATGAATGGAGTTCCTTCCACTCTTCATCGTAAGATGAAGTATATCTACAACAACAAAGTCTACACGCTTGAAACTAATCATGAATCTAATAGTTGCTTGAACATTGAGAAAAACAAAGAGAATCATTTCAACGCCTTAACACCAACCACACAAATGTAACCCATACAACTAATGCCCAAGTAGATGATGATTGGAGTTCCTTAGAATTCACACCAACATTAATGGATGACTACAAGATCATACACAAAGACTCTGAAAAGGGAATGACGCTCTTGTCAATACAAGACTCGGTCAATCCTTTGAAATCATCCACCTCAACTAATTTAGACAACAAAGTAACCAACAAATCTTCACCCGATCCAAAAGCATTGAAAAATATTTATGTAAAAGGTTATGAGCTTATGAAACAATTTTGCTATAGTGGAAAAGGATTTGGTGCTAATGAAAAATGTATCCACAACCCTATCAAGCCTCACACGCAAACAACTAATCACAGTCTTGGTTATTGTCCTTTGATCGAAATAACCAAGTCTTCCATCAACATAAACACTCTCCCAAACCATCCCTCTAAAAAAAACTTAACACTAGTTCCCTGTAAACCAATCGACACTAGCGGCCCTTATCCTTTCCAACAATCGAAACAAACAAAGAAGTCTTTGCCTAATAGCAATGTCATCTCACAAAACACTACTGATTTGGATTTTACACACTCCTCTGTAGGAGCGTACAAAATCTAAGAATCTATAGTGCCTTGCGTAGGTATGGCATCTTTTACTAAGAAAGAAAATTCTCTGTCACACAATAAAGGATAACCTTCTACCCTTGATCAAGAGGGTATCTTGTTGAGACTCCTCCAAGATCACTTGATCTCCCTTCCTCCAAAAACATGAAAGAAATTATATTCCAAGAAATCCTTTTGTGCCTATCACAATGTCCATGGTCATTCTATTAATGAATGTAAGGCCTTGAGTAGTAAAATTCAACATCTTAAGGAGCTTGGTGCTCTCCCTTATGTGGGGGCACCTAATTCCTCTAATCGATACTGATTTTCACTCTACCTTACATCTTATCAATCACTTCAGCTCACTCTTGTCCTGCACTAAGTGGGGGCAAGGGATTGGGTAGCCTTGTCCTTGTATGTCACTTGTCCTTGTCTCTTTTGACTAGTTATTAAACTTTCATGGATATATAAGAGAAAGCTTGGGATGTGGACCACATGTCTTAAGTTGACTCGCATGTGACATACTACCTTTTTCATGACGCAACTTATCAAAAACATCTAACTTGGCATAGGGCTTTCCAAAAAAGCTCTCATGTCTTCCTCCTCTTTTACTTTAAATAAATTTCTCATAATAATGGTGTAAGTGTGTCACCAAAAAGTGTAGCCTTTGACACTTTTCACTCATTTGGACCCTTTTCAACCCCTTTTTACCCCTTTCTAAGCCTTGTGCCAAATTTTTGTAAGGTGTTGTAATACATTTTCACACTTTCCTAGGCTTATCATCACTAAATCAACCCTTTCTTATGCTATAATGACTCGTTAATGCAGTTACAAGCCTACTTTTAGTGTGTTTCATAAGACAATCTCGACAAACATCATTTACCACATGATAATTCTCGACAAGCAATTCAAAATGCCCAGGTGGACTAGGTTGCCAGCTTGGGAAACCTAGTCCCATGTGGCATAAAATTCAAATTTAACTTAAAATTCTTTCAAGATTTTGTCTCCTAAACCCTAAGGTTGGCCTGTATGGTGTTATTTTCAAAAAATTAGGGCACAACTTGTATAAATAAGGGTTTTTCTCAACTTTTTCACCCTAATTCATCATTATTCCAACTCACACATTCATTCTTCATCTCGCATCTCTCCTTTTTCAAAAAGACATCTTTTTTGAATCATTGAAGGACTAATTGTTGCAACAACTCAAGATCTCACATCATGGAAAGATTTAGGTACATTGAATATAATTGAAGGCTTTGAATACTTGTTGAAGACCTCTCCTTTCTTGCAAAGTCTAAACATCCACCAAAAGTCACTTTCAAGCTCAAAACTCGAAGTTTCAAGAGCGAAAACCTATGTAAAATCGAAGTGCGGACTGAGGGATTTCATTCCCCTTAATGAAATTCTAGAAATCTAGAAGAGGACTATGTCACCAAAAATGGTGACCTAGTCCCACTGGACAATCCTTTCAGTGATTTTTACATATTTTGGTACCCATTTGCAAGAAACGGGCTCTAGGCTAGTTTTCTCAGATCTGGGACTAGGTCACCTAGATTGGCACAAGTGTCCCAGTTAGCTTCTCCAACATTTTCATTAGCATTCCATACCTCCATCTGATCCTTCTTTAGATTCCAAGTGCACACATTCTATCTCACATATTTTTGTTTAGTTTAGTGTACATTTCTAGGTCATTTTGTACATGTTTGCATATCATTATGTGCTTTCTAGCACTTTGCATTTCAATAGTTTAGAATTCAATAAATAATTTCCTTTTCAATTTTCTATATTTATATCATCACACACAGATCACAAACCCCTAATCCCCCTCTTGAATGAACCCTAAAATGAAAAGGTGTGAAAGAGAGCCACAATTTCTCAAACAAGCTCCTAGGTGAAAAACCCTAGGAACCAATTAGGGAATCCTCTTTCCCCTTTTTATTTTTGGTGGTTCATTTTGGTGAACCCGACATTCCTACACCCTTATTTTCTGATTTAAATTCCTTTTTCACCCCAAATTTAGTTGCATTGCATGTTGCATTCATTACATTGCATTCTAGGGTTTCACATTTTTGCATGCCTATAAGTGTATATAACTTGCATTCTTGAATCTCATATCATTCTCATTCATCCAAAATATACACCTACCTTTATTCTTCAAGTCATCCAACATCATAACCATCAAAACCTAGTTGATTTTTTTTGGAAATTTTCAAAAAACCCTAACTGGGACTAATTCGCCATTTTGGGTGACCTAGTCCCTTTCTAGATTTTTCACTGTTTGTCACAACACTAGAAACCTCATTTATGTGATTTCTTAGGCTCCTAGTATTATATAGTATAAGTCTAGAAAGTTTCGGGAACATAGGTTTTATGCTTCTACCTGAAAAACATCATTTTAGGATGGTCCTTCTTGAAATCATTTCATCCTTAGTTTTGAAAATGCTCACATTTTTTCAATTTTGCATCACATTTATAAAAGTACTTTTCACTTTTTCATATACAATTTTTATATTCATAAAACTTTGCATTATTTTGTTAAAATATCTTTTCATTCTAGCATGTACATTTTTTACATTCTTAAATCTTAGCATATATTGGATAAAAATGTCTTGTATTATTGCATATACATTGTTTATATTGTTGAAACATTGCATTAAATGGTTACATGTACTTTTCATTTTTGTTCAAAAAATATTAGTAGCTTACATAACTAGACATGTGAAGAAAAATTTAATCTCCCCTCCCTATGAAAGTGTTGTAGTGAAAGAAGAAACAACCTTGGGCATTCCTAACGATCATACTTGTTCCTCCTAATATCTCTCCTCTTGGCGATGAAGATATTTTTATATAAGATTCAATCAATGAGAGTTATGAGAATCCTATTTTTTTTCTCCCCTTACTTCTCTTAGTGGACAAGACCAAGAAAACACAAACATATCTAATCATGACAATAACATTTATTTTTTTCCTAGTATTTCTCCTAGTTGTGAAGAAGATACTTTGTTGTTAGAACACACAATTAGTGAAGGTCATGAAGATCCTAGTTGTCACCCTTCACCTAGAAACACCCTTCCTACACACGATAATCGAATCATTGATCATTCCCCTCTTAGTGATGAAGTCCTTTTAGAAGAACCAACCTTTGATTGTCAAAATAAATTGGTTTGTAGTTCTCCTAAAACCCTTCCTCCTAGGGAGGATATCATGATACAAGACAAGGATACCATTGAAAATAATAATATTTTATCCTTAGAAGAAAATAAAGATCCACCACTAGCCTCTCCCTTGCTCAATGATGTTAATATTATTCAACCTTAACTCATCCTTTACCCACCTTCAAACAAAACTCACACTCAAACCAAACCCGAATTCACCCTCTACCCACCTAAGAATAATGTGTTGTAGTAACCGAGTTATAATACCATTGCTCATACACATTACACTAGAAACAATCCATGATCACCCCAACCAACTTCAACGCCCTTACCTTTGCCTAATCCCATATTACCTATTACCCCTCCCTTAAATTCAATCCTTAGGGAGTATGATCTTGTTGATCAACTAAGGAATACTGGACTACTAAAATATATTAATGGGATCTCATTCAAGTCTCCCCTCACTATCACAGTATGATGCATAATTCTCTACAACAAGTTCCTAAAACTTCTAATTTACACAACCCAATGACATAGGAGCTATTATTCACAAAATTAATGTTGATATTATTTTTCACCAAAGTGAGCTTCCTCCTTTGAAAGTGCAAAAACAAAATGAAGCTTTCGTAATAATCTCTCAATATGAAAAAAAAGGGATCAAGTGAACTCTTGTAGTTACCGGCTCTACTCTTAATGTGTGTAGTGTGAGCCTTCTGGATAGGCTTGGCATTGCTAGATCAAATATCAAACTCGATTATCTCTCTATTTGAGGATTTGACAATGTCACAAAGCAACCACTCGGTGTGGTCACTTTATCCCTTACAGTTGGAATGACCACATTGGAAAAAAAATTCAATTTTATGCCTCATGAACTTTCATATAATATTCTCTTAGGAATACCATGGATTCATGCAATGAACGAAGTGCCTTCCACTCTTCATCATAAGATGAATTACATCTACAACAAAAAAGTGTACACACTTGAAGCTGACCCTGAACCTAACAATTGCTTGAACATTGAACAATCCAAAGAGAATCACTTCAACACCTTAACACCAACCACCCAAGTGGAACCCACACAACAAAAAAATAAAGAACAACATCTTGAGAAAATCATGAAGCTCTTAAATGATGATTGGGATTTCTTAGACTTCACACATCCTTTACTAGGAGAATCCAATATCATAAACAAAGACTCTACAAAGGGAAATGTAGTCTTGTCAACACAAGACTCGACATATCCTTCAAAAACATCCATCTCAACTACTTTAGACAACAATGCCAACAATGCATCCTCACCCAATCCAAAAGTGCTGAAAAACATTTATGAAAATGTTTATGAGCTAATGAAACAACTTGACTATAGTGGAAAAGGATTTGGTGCCAACAAACAAGGTATCCACAACCCTATAAAGCCTCACATGCAAACAACACATCATGGTCTTGGTTATTTTCCTTTTGAAATTATCAATCCTTCCCCCACACCAACACTTTCCCAAATCACCCTTCTAACCCAACCTTTGATAGCGCTCCTTTGTAATAATTGACACCAATAAAGGAATATTTTCTTAACACCAATGTCATCTCACAACCCACTATTGATTTAGATTTTACACAATCTCATAATCTATAGTGCCTTGAGTAAGTATGACATCCTGTACTAAGAAAGACTCTTCTTTGTTAGACACGAATGAATCACCTTCTCCCCTTGATCAAGAGGGCATCTTGTTGAGACTCCTCCAAGATCACTTGATATACCTTCCTCCAATAAATTGAAATAAATGTTGCAACAAACATTCCTTTTATGTCTACCACCGAGTTCATGGTCACTCCACTAATGAATGTAAGGCCCTGAGTAGAAAAATCCAACATCTTAAGAATTTTGGTGTTCTTCCTTATGTGGGGACACCTAATTCCTCTAATAAATATTGATTTTCACCCAACCTTACATTCCCTCAATCCTTTCGGCTCCCTCTTTTCCTACACTAAGTGGGGGCAAGGGGTTAGTTAGCATTTTCCCTCATATGTCACTTGTCGTTGTCTCTTTTGATTACTCGTTAACCTTTCATGAAAATATAAGAGCACGCTCGGCATGTAGAAAAAATGTCTTAAGTTGACTCGCATGTGACATACACCCCTTCTTCATGATGCAAATTATCAGAAACATATGACTTGGCATAAGGCTTTTCAAACAAGCTCTCTTATCCTCTTCTTCTTCTACTTTAAAGAAATTTCTCATAGCAATGGTGTTAGCAACCACTTTAAAGTGGGGGCATACATCACCACTCACATTTCACTATGTGATTTTATTTTTCTTGTGATTCCCTCTCTTGGAAACATTAGGTAAAATTTTACCCACAATGAGACACTGCACTTTGTCATCTGTTACAAAAAAGATGAGACCATTTGAACTTTTCCTCTCTTGGAGACATTATGCATGATTTTCCTTAAGATGAGACATTTCATGAACTAAGAAAAATCCCTTTGAACATTCCTTTTCAAAATAATTTCCTTTTGTGGTGCCTTATCAAAGTTATCAAGAGGTATAACTTCGATATGGTTTGAGAAGAAAGCCCAACTAGTGGCATTACTTTCCCTATAGCCACCTTTGTTTTTCACCTTTTGGACTTTTCCACCTAGCCTACAACGATAAGTTTCTTTGCCCCAGAGTGAGTACACTTATTTTTGGACAAATAGCCTCGATCTGATCCACAACTAGTTGGACAAATGGTCGAAGCCTGATCTAAATTTTTACTTTCTTCCTTCTAGTTCATGTCATTTCATGATCGTGTATCTCATTTTGCTACAAATCATTCATCCTTTAATGTTTTCTCTTGCATTGATGTCTTTTTGACTTAAAATCTTGAATCTTGGGGGCTTGATTGTCTTCTTCATCTTTGTCATTATTCGCCATCTCCATTGGGTTGCTTTATTTTGAGTTTGAATCAAGTTCATCCTCTCACTAAAGTGGGGGATAAATATGTTGCCAAAACGTGTAGCCTTTGACACTTTACACTCATTTCGACCCTTGCCTATGGATTTTTGACCCTTTTCAACCTTTTTTTACCCCTTTCTAAGCCTTGTGCCAAAGTGTTGTAAGGTGTTGTAATACATTTTCACACTTTCTAAGGCTTATCATCACTAAATCAACCCTTTCTTATGATATAATGACCCCTTAATTCACTTTCAAGCCTTATTTTAGTGTGTTTCAGAAGACAATCCTGATAAACACCATTTACTGCATGATAATTCCTGACAAGTAATCAAAAACTCCCAAGTGGACTAGGTCGACACCTTGGCTGACCTAGTCCCATGTGGCATAAAATTCAAATTTAACTTAAAATTCTTTCAAGATTTTGTCTCCTAAACCCTAAGGTTGGCCTGTATGGTGTTATTTTTTAGGAAATTAGGGCACAACTTGTATAAATAAAGGTTTTTCTCATCTCTTTCACCCTAATTCATCATTATTCCAACTCACACATTCATTCTTCATCTCTCATCTCTCCTTCTCAATAAAGCTAGGGCTTGAGCATTCTAGGTCAGCAATACATCCTTTCTGAAGCATTCAAGGGTTGATTGTTGCAACAACTCAAGATCTCTCATCATGGAAAGATTTAGGTACATTGAAGATCATTGAAGGATTTAAAAACTTGTTGAAGACCTCTCCTTTCTTGCAAAGTCTAAACATCCACCAAAAGTCACTTTCAATCCCGAAAATCAATGTTTCGAGAGTAGACACCTATGTAGAACCGAAGTGCAAACCAAGGGCTACCATTCCCCTTTCAAAAATTCCAAAAATCTAGAAGAGGATTAAGTCTCCAAAAATGGCAACCTAGTCCCACTGGACATGCCTTTTAGTGATTTTTACATATTTTGATACCCATTTGGCAGAAACGGGCTACAGACTAGTTTTCTCAAATCTAGGACTAGGTTGCCCAAATTGGAACAAGTGTCCCAATCGGCTTCTACAAAATTTTCATCAACATTCTAAACCTACATCTAATCCTTGTTCATATTATAGGTGCACACATTCTATCTCACATCTTTCTGTTTAGTTTAGTGTACATTTCTAGGTCATTTTGTACATGTTTTCATATAATTACATGCTTTCTAGCACTTTGCATTTCAATAGTTTAGCATTCAATAAATAATTTCCTTTTTAGTTTGTTGCATTTAGATCATCACACACACATCAAAAACCCCTAATCCCCCTCTTGAATGAATCCTAAAATGAAAAGGTGTGAAAGAGAGCCACAATTTCTCAACCAAGCTCCTATTTGAAAAACCCTAAGAACCAATTGGAGAATCCTCTTTCCCCTTTTTATTTTTGGTGATTCAGTTAGAAACTGATTTAAAGTGGGGGCGTAAATTGACACTCACATTTCATTGTGTGATTTTATTTTTCTTGCAATTCCCTCTCTTTGAAACATTAGGTACAATTTTTCCCACAATGAGACATTGCACTTGTCCTCTCTTACAAACAAGATGAGACAATTCACACTTTTCCTCTCTCAGAGATATTACGCATGATGTTCCTTGAGATGAGACATTGCATGAACTAATAAAAATTCCTTTGAACACTCCTTACACCATTTACAAAAGTCATTTTCTTTTGTGACACCTTATTAAAGTTATCAGGAGGTATAACTTTGGTATAGTTTGAGCGGGAAGCCCAACCAGTGGCACGAATTTCCCCATAGCCACCTCTATGTGTGTGAGTGCATACCAACCATGAGTATATGTTTCTCACCTTTCGGGCCTTCTCACCCGATAGACAACCAAAATTCTTGTCACCCCAAAGTGAGTACACTTCTCTTTGGACAAACTTCCTAGATCTAATCCACAACTAGTTGGACAAGCGGTCAAAGCTTGATCCACCTTTTTACTTTCATTATGTTCTCCCTTCTAGTTCTTTCCTTTACATGATCATGTATAGTTTTTTTCTTCATATCATTCACCCTTGAATGTGTCCTCTTGCAGTGATGCCAATTTTTTTGGAAACAAGCTACACTGAGAGGGGGGTAAATTAGTGTTGTGCAAAAAATAACTTTATTAACTTTTATCTTCAAAGAACTTGTAAAATTCAACCAAAATGCATGAACAATAAGAAAACAATAACAACACCATAACATAAGAATTTTTACATGGAAACCCTATTAGGGGAAAAACCACGGTGGATGGCCAATCCACAATATGATCTAAGTATACTCAAATGAAGTTTACAATATGGGGAATTCATTTGCATCCAGGCACACTACCTAGAGATCACTGCTTAACGAAGACTCACTGTCTTACAAAGAAAATCAGATTAAAACCATCTAAGAATTTGAACTGAGAAAATAGCATCTACATATGCTTTATTACAATTCCGGTTAGGCTCAATACTAGATCTTCTATCCTTCAGACTGATTCTGCACTTTTTTCTTTGTTCTTCTCAAACTCGCAACACAAATCCTTTATGCACAAGTGAAACTGTGCATTATCACTCTTCTTCTCTACTCTTATTTGCAATTCACATAAACATACTTCATACATTTCTCAAAATGATGTGAACGATCTCATATATATATCCGCAACTAAGAATTAATCACCCATATGTCGTCATCAATAAAACACAATAATATTTACAATTGTTGGCTCAAATCATGAGTAAAGTATAATGTGCATCCACAACAATCAGCCACAACTTAGTTAGGACCCAAAAAAAGATGCTCAAACACAAACATATTTGAACAATTACTTCCCAAACATCTGTGACATGGTACATTCACGAAGTTGGCTCTAGTACTGATAAAGTAGATAATTAGCCAAATAGATCTTCTAACTCATACATGGATCAATACAAGGCACTGAGATTCATGGATAACACAAAGAATATATCGATCAACCTTCCTTGAGATATGTAGCACAAAATATTAACAAGAAATCTTCATGTGAACCGATAAACACAAAATTGTTGGATGCTCTATTCTTCCTTGACTGTTTGCAATCTGACTATTAGTGTGATCAAATGATAATGCATGGATCCTGTTAGAACTGAAAATTCCATAAAAATCTCTAGGGTTTTCCTATTATTTTCCATAAATTCCATGAAAATCCTAAGTTTTGCTCCATTTAAATCCCATCATTAGCCTATCTTTCTATAATAATTCATTTATTCCCCTATCCATAAAGCCAAAAAATGACACATATATTATACCGCTTTCTTTGTTTGCATTTTATATGTCATTCACTACCTAACCGTGACCTCCCATGATGGGTTGGTGGTATGGTGGTAGTGGATAGGGAACAAGCTTAGAATTTTCATCGCGCCACCACGCATGATCTAAACATAGATGTTGTATCGCAATGGGTGGTTATCAACCAGCCAGGCGAGCAGATCAAAGGTCCAGTGGGGTACCACTGATGGTCATCTTATAGACCGTGGTAGATGGTGGATAGTAGTGGAGGTGATGGTCTAAGACGCCACCATGATACCACTGGTGGTTATCATGATGACCGCGGTGATGCGGTGGTGAGTCAAAACTGACCAGTGGAGATAGTAAATGCCAACCGCTATACCATGTGTGGTTAACGTAGTGACCGTGGTGGCCACAGTGAACAGAGGGAAGCAGGCAAAGGTAACAATAAATGTTTACCGCGGTACCGCTAGGACTAAACATGAAGACCACGGTAGAGCGGCAAGGAAAGCGAATATAGAGCAAACAATTTCGCTATACCATGGTTAGTCAAATGTTTGACCATGGTAGAGCGGTAGGAATAAAAGAAGGCCCACGACAAGGTATAAAGTAAAACATACGGAGTTGGTAAAGTATGAATTGAAATATAAAGGTGGTATAATGTGAAGATATAAATAATGGTGAATTATGTAAAAAATATTTAATTTGCCAATAAGCCAACACAATTAAATATTTTAATTGTTGTCATCAAATAACAATTGGTTGTAACAGGGATATGAAGGGTCATGACGCTTGAGATTTACTATATAAAATATATTGAAAAATCAGTTGTAGAGGCAGATAGTGGATAAGAGGCAGTGGTTAGACTATAGGAGGGAGATTTTTCCCAAGAAGGGACTTGGATAGAAATAATGTACAAAATTTTCTTGAAGTAGAATCAATGGAGATAAATATTTTCAATTGGTGATTTTTCTATCTGGTGTTCAGTTCTTGTGGTGTATAAAATTTATATTCTTTATTTTGGTTGTCTCCAACTTGAGGTCTTTTAAATCATTTAAATCAGCATATCGAGAATATTCCCTGATTTATCAAAATATATTCCATTTTGTGTAATTTGATTAATTGGTGTCTACAAGCCATAATTAAATTCTCTTAATAAATTATAGTGGTTTTAAGATTTATTTTGGATAGTTAAAGAAGAACCTAATAGAGAAACATTCCAGCATTGTTTATGCAAGTCATAGACCTAGTAAAGTTTTATGCCAGCCATAGAATTTTCAGAGTGCCTAACAACTAGAGTTAACCCAATAAGAGGAAACACATATCATTTTTGACTCCATTGCCCATGTGGATAGAAGACACCGATCTTCCACAACCCAAAAATACAAATTCATATCAAAAAATTTATTCAAAAACCTTTCATTTGTGTAGTAGGAGTAGGAGTAGTTGTAGCAATTTTATCTGTCCACTACCCATTGCCATTGTGGATAGATTGATCAACTAGGAAACACATCTTAAATCTGCAATATACACATAGGTGCACCCGCCAAGGTTTTGCAGAGCCTGAAGAGTAGAAGGTTCAACTATATTGGTTGGCCTTGTTAGTTGGATAAAAGCATTGTGAGAGCTTGGAAACCTCTCATGGTTCAAACCTGCATTTTTGAGACCCAACAAATTGGCGACTCCATTGGGGAATTACTCAGGAAGTTTTTTTAGCCTTTCCATTTATAGAGTCAACAAAGTTTCACATTTTTTTGGAGATTCCATTGGGGGTAAACCAAAGCAATCCATTTGATTTTCCTACTTTTGGAAAAGTAGGTGGCAACTTTGTTTTTAATTTGATATATAATGCATGGATGTTGTGAGGCAGTAACATTTTGTCAAGATGTCAGGAGCAGAAAGAAGACACCAAACAATAAAAGAATTGGAAGAAATGGAACAACAAATGTTATACTGGAAACAAAAAACACTACAAGTGAAACAACAACTATTGCAATTGAGAGCCGAATGTGTTCCAGATGCATCACCGAATAGGCCATCATACGGTGAGATTGAAGACACAAATACCAGGAGATATGTGACACCACAAGAACCACATGATACAACTAAGAACTTTGACAATGAGAATAATGTGCTCTATTCACAAGAGAACACTTATGCACCACAACCATTTCATCAAATGAATATTCATCTTCCATTTCCTGAAAAAAGATCAATGATCTACCAAAACCCATATGGCCCTCCAAATTTTGTCTCAATTATTGATAAACCATTTAACTTTAGTAACGTCCATGGCTACCCAAATCCTTACCCCTACGATGAGACATAACTACTAATGCATATCCCTAAATTTCATGAAGAATGGAATGAATCAGCTTATGAGCATATGGAACGATTCTGGTATGTCATTTTCAACTTTCAAATTTATCTAGAGGATGTCATTATGAAATTTTTTTCAAGGTCTTTGAGTGTTAGTGCAAGAGAATGGTTTATAATTTTTCCTATGCAAAGTATATCTTCATGGGAGGATCTGAAAGAAATATTATTGAGCCAATATGAGGAAAAAGATGATTATTTACATAATCAAGAAGAAGATGATGATATACATACTCAAAGCCAAGACTCCATTACAAAATTAGAATGTGGAGTTTCCCCCTTTGATTCATTTTTTGATATAAGGAGATATAAGGGAGAATCTGGGAGATCTTTATACAACAGGATGATAGATGTCTGTATGCAATTACCTCCTCATTGTAGTCCTACAAAGCCCATGTTTGTTGCACAATTTCTAAGAGCATCGGAGCCTGAATCAATTTATTGGTCAGAGTCATCAAAACGGCATGCCTTGGATGTAGTAAATAAATTTCTTGATTCCATGCTTGGGATAAAACACATGGATACTAGAAATGACGAATCTAATAGTGATATCATGAATGATCAAATAATGCAGCCAATGGAGGATAAATGTGTCACTAGGATTTATAATGACTAATTTTCAGATTTGGAAGATGATAGGGACACACCATCTAGAGAGTGCATCAACAATATTTTAGAAGTTGAAATAGAAGAAGGTACCATGCCATCCAATAGTGAAGATATGGAAAGTTTCTCCTGCATAACAGACTGTGATTCAAATTGCGAGGGTGAGGTTATGGATGTTGATATACAATAGGGTGATTATCAAGAATTTGGAGAAATAGCAAAAGATCTAGATGAAACATGTTCACTCAACAGTGAGCAAGTTTTAGATTTGTTGACTCTTGAATACCAGAAGTATGCACATAGAGATAATTCTGAAGTTGTGACTCCAACATATATCTTCTTTGACTGTGAAGATACTATGTGTAACAATTCACATAACCCCATGTGCATCTCTCATAGTGATGAAAAGTTTTTTGAAGCTAATCATGAATCTATTTGTGTCCAAGAAGAGGTATGTGACTTGAATGACATTTTCCTGCAAGAAAAGGGTACTGGTTTGCATGTCATTGATGATGAGTGTCCAACATTTGTTGATTCAAGTATGTATAAAGAAGACGACATGGATCATATGTATGTGTCAATGCCAACCTATGATAGAGAGGAAGTAGAAAGTAGTTTTGATTTTTTTGTTTCAGAAGATATTGATGAGATGGAATTGTAGATTCCCATGTGAAGCATTCAAATTTCCAAGTCCCCGTACAATTGCTTGATCATTCACCAACATTTGATAATGGGCAATATTTTGTTGTATGTGGATACACTTTGTATGCTGGAGATGAAAAAGATTTTTCATATGATAATAAAAATAATGAAATGAAGAATGGTGAAATGAGTACAATTCAAGCTGAACATAATGATTTTCTGAAGGTTTTCAATGATAGTCTATGCAACAGGGCAAGTGGAATGGACAGTTTCAAGAAAAGCCTAATGAGCTCTAAATAGAATAAGGTCTATGACAGAGGAAAGTGTGGGTTTTTATTTTTTGGGTGGCCTAGGGTCATCCTTTGTGGTTTGATTTTTAAACCATAGCAGGCACGAAGGATTAAGGATTGCCAGTGCATGGACAATTCTTAGCAATGCCTCTTCAATCATTCTCTTCCATGAACAATAGTATAGGGTTTTCCCATCCTCTATTTTCCATCCTCCATTTTTCATCTCTGCTCTGAGTCTTTCCCTCCATATTCCATGGCCTTCATTTTTCATCCTTTACTCAATCTACTCTACCAAAGATATTTTGGACTCTTGCAGTGATTTGCAAAATCACTCATCCCCAACAAGAGCCACTATTAGAACTGAAAATTTCCATAAAAATCCCTAGGGTTTTCTTATTATTTTCCATAAATTCCATGAAAATCCTATGTTTTTCTCCATTTAAATCCCATCATTAGCCTATCTTTCTATAATAATTCATTTATTCCCCTATCCATAAAGCCAAAAAATGACACATATATTATATCGCTTCCTTTGTTTGCATTTTATATGTCATTCATCACCTAACCACAGCCTCCCACAATGGGTTGGAGGTATAGTGGTAGCGGCCATGGAAAAATCTTAGAACATTTACCGCACCATTGCGCATGGTCTAAACATAGATTGCGGTATCTCGATGGGCGGTTATCAACCGGCAAGGCAAGCAAATCAAAGGTCCACTGCAGTACCGTCAGTGGTCATCTTACAGACCACGGTGACCATGATAGATGGTGGATAGAAGCAGAGGTGATGGTCTGAGATGCCACCGTAGTACCGTTGGTGGCTATCATGGTGACCGCAGTGATCTAGTGGTGAGTCAGCACTGATGAGTGGAGATAGTAAATTCCAACCGCTATATGATGCATGGTTAACGTAGTGACTGTGGTGGACACGGTAAATAGAGGGAAGCAGGCGAAGGTAACAATAAATTTTTACCATGGTATCACCAAGAGCAAACGTGAAGACCACTGTAGAGTGGTAAGGAAAGTGAAGATAGAGCAAATGACTTCCCTATACCATGGTCGGTCAAATGTTTGACCGCTGTAGAGTGGTATGAATAAAAGAAGGCCCACGACAAGGTATAAAGTAAAACGTATAGAGCTGGTAAAGTATGAATTGAAATATAAAGACAGTATAATGTGAAGATATAAATAATGGTGAATTATGTAAAAGATATTTAATTTTCCGATAAGGCAACACAATTAAATATTTTAATTGTTGTCATGAAAGAACAAACGGTTGTAACAGGGATATGAAGGGTCGTGACCCTTGAGATTTACTATATAAAATATATTGAAAAATCAATCGTAGAGGCAGATAGTAGATAAGAGGCAGTGGTTAGACTGTAGGAGGGAGATTTTTCCCAAGGGACTGGGATGGAAATAATGTACAAAATTTTCTTGAGGCGGAATCAATGGAGATAAATATTTTCAATTGGTGATTTTTCTATCTAGTGTTCAATCATTGTGGTGTATAAAATTTATATTCTTTATTTTGGTTCTCCCCAACTTGAGGTCTTTTAAATCATTTAAATCAACATATCAAGAATATTCCCCGATTTATCAAAATATATTCCATTTTGTGTGATTTGATTAATTGGGGTTTGCAAGCTAGAATTAAATTCTCTTAATAAATCACAGTGGTTTTAAGATTTATTTTGGATAGTTAAAGAAGAACCTGATAGAGAAACATTCCAGCACTGTTTATGCAAATCATAGACCTAGTAAAGTTTTATGCCAGCCATAGAATTTTTAGAGTGCCTAACAACTAGAGTTAAGCCAATAAGAGGAAACACATATCATATTTTACTCCATTGCCCATGTGGATAGAAGGCACTGATCTTCCACAACCCAGAGATAAAAATTCATATCAAACAATTTATTCAAAAACCTTTTATTTGTGTAGTAGGAGTAGGAGTAGTTGTAGCAATTTTATCTATCCACTACCCATTGCCATTGTGGATAGATTGATCAACCAGGAAACACATGTTAAATCTGCAACATACACATAGGTGCACCCACCTAGGTTTTGTAGAGCCTGAAGAGCAGAAGTTTCAACTATATTGGTTGGCCTTGTTAGTTTGCCAAAAGTGTTGTGAGAGCTTTGCAACCTGTCGTGGTTCAAACCTGTGTTTTTGAGACCCAACAGATCCAATCACTGACTGGGGTTGCCATCATTGACAACACCAAAATATATTCACAGTGTCTCTTTCCAACAGTCTCCCCATTTGTCATTGATGACACACTTAGTGAAAAATGACTAAGTGTCGGATCAATACCAACATCAATTACACTGCCCAGAATTTCAAAAACTAAACTCTTCTCCAAAACACAATTCTCCCCCTGAGATGATTATGCATTTTTCACTCTACTACTCTCCCCCTTTGACATTAATGGAAAAGGCGTGAATCCACATGAAAAAATTCAAACAAAATTGTTATGAAAAAATTGCTTATGTACAAACAGGCTTCTTCAACTGACATAAACTTGAAAATATCTGGAAAATATTTCTTCAACAGAGTCAAATTCATTTCCAAAACTCTTTTGAGACTCTCCAATATTTTTATGTAATCACAAAACCAAGTAGGATTTTGTCTCTACACACTCCAAGTTTGTTGGATCACCAACTGCCTTAGCATCTTTAGCTTCTTCTAGTGCACTTGATATTATTTCTATCTTTGGGCCAATTAGGCCTCTAAGTTTACATGCTCTTGCAACAATTTTTTCATTTTCATGCTTCAAGCTCTTTATTTTATCAAGAAAAGATATCACTTCATCTTCTAAATTTCCAACACCACCAATTAAAGGATCAAATGTTTCAAAAATAGTGGCTAGCTATTTTTTGAGATCCTTAACCTTTTTCTCATTTACTTTAGTAAATTTTGTCAACGAAAACATGATTTGTAAATCTTTCCACCTTCGAATAGAGAATTTTGGATATTTAGCACATAGAAGTCTAGAAAATCTTTATCCTTTGTCATCATTTCCTTCAGCCCATTTAATCTTTTGGCACCAAATTCCTTTTGAACTTTAATCATAACTGATTTCTCAAGTGACTCGAAGTGAGTACTTATAGATTTTATGAGCTTCTTTAGTTCATCGGAGGAGGATCCAGTCAGATCTTTGACATGAGTGGGAATTATCATGTCTAGGACTCCAAATGCAAGATTTAGAAGTTCACTATCCTCAATGTGACTTCAGTAATTCTTCTGTAGCTTTTTCTTGGGAAAATGATGCTACCTTCATTTTCTGAATTGAACTCAGGGTAGATGAGTCAATCAAACTCTCAATCAGTTTAGGATCAAAATATTCTTTTTGATCTACCAAAAATTTCTTCACTGCCTCTGCAATGTATCTTGCTTCCACTAGAATTGTCTTTACATCAACTTTCTTCTCTTCAACCATTGCTTCCTTAGTTGCAGGTTCTGACTTATCTTCAAGGATCTCCACTTTCTCAACTAATACACTTTTTGAAACTTCAATTCCCATAGGTGTTTCTACATTGTCCACTTCAAGAGGAATCTGAATATCCTCAACTATATCATGTTTTGCTTCTTCTTCTCCCAGACCATATGAAACATCATGAGTTCCTTTAGGGACAACATCAATTTTGCTTCTTAACAAAACTTTTCTCATAATGTGTTTAGTTTCTTCTACAACTTCTTTAGTTTGACCCATCATCAGCTTATTCACTCTTGTTTTTATTTTGAATTCCTTCTTGGCTTTATTTAGTATTGACTTAATTTCTTCCATAGATACTACTGGACACAATTTAACAAGAATTCTTTCTCTCACTTGCTCTTCTTCTAACCTGGCATTTACTTGCTCTTCTTCTAACCTGGCATTTACTCTCCAAAATATCACATAAGATTTTAGGTAAATTAGGCATTATTTCAATAAGAACTTTATTGAAAATATTCAAATGTTTTATTGTTGCCTCCTCAAGAATTATTTGATCATATTTACTAAAATATTAATACCATTTGCAAAGTGGCTTGAGATTCCCATCTTTAACCATATCTTTTTCAACTTCTTCTACTAACATACCTGGTTGGTTAGTTTTCTCCTTCTTCTTTGCTTGGTCATCTCCACTGAAGGGCTTTCTTTTAGTAATTTTTTTTTCCTTAGTACCTTGATGCTTGATTTCTCTAACTCCTTCATTAGACTTTGTTTCTTTGTCTTCAGAAACTACCACATAGACCCTTTTTCTTTTATCCTTCTTCCTTTTTCCTTCCTTACCAGATCCCTTAGATTGATTTTTCACAAAGATTGGATTTGTTGCAAGGGAGGATAGGGATGCAGAGCTTCTAGTTGACCTAGCTCAGGTAGATGGTGCTACCAGACCAATAGATTTGGTTTTTACTACCTCCTTTTCTATTTCAACTTCTTCTCTTTTTCTTCTAGCTTCTTTTAATTTTTCTGTCGATATGCCCATACTTTCTGCTAAGACTTCCACCTCTTTTCTAACTCTCTTGAATATTACAAGATTTCTGAGTTCATTATGTACTTGTATATTCTTGTCTACATAAGTACCAAATCTCTCTTCTAATGGATCTAGAAGCTTGCTCAATAAATGTTTTGCATACATTTCTAGAATGTGTTCTTCAACTTCATAGCCCATCGGCATGATCCAGACTATTCTGGGATCAACGACTTCCATCATGCATTGATCAATATCTACCATGAAACAAATAGTATCCTTATAATTTTATACAATAGAGGTGGGAATTATTTCTCTAGTCTGCATCATATTCCAAAAAAAATTGAAATACCCCCAAATAGTGGCATTCTTTGTCTTATTGTCTGCAAATTTTTGAAAGAGATCTCTAATCTAAGCGGCTACCAATTTATATTTTTTCCAATGAACCTTTTTGAATCTTGGAACCTCATTCATGAAGTAAAATAATAAGCATAATAGAAAGTTATCATGCTTAAAAGAATTTTTCTTATCCTTCTTGATCTTCCCAAGATTTTCCATCAACTCACTTCTTAGTAACTCACATAGATCATATTTTTCATTTTCCTTTATCATTTGATAGGCTGCATAAATGGTTATACCGGACATAGATTTATCTCAGCTGGAATGATAGATTTTGTACCCAATAACCATAGATGCAAATTTGACATCTATATAAACAATTTCATCAATTGTAATTTCTTTTTTTTTATACTTATAACATGTTTCATCAATGATCATTTGATTCTTCACTGATTTTAGAATCGATAATCCACCAAAAGAATTTAGAACTGTTACAACATTGATAGCCTCATTTGTAATCTTGAAGGGTATACTTAACCACATGAATTCATCATGAACTTGACTCAAGATTTAACGGACCCATTTAGACTCTTCAAAGATGGGGAATTTAACAATCTATGTAAGTTTCTTTTCTTCTAGGATTTTAAATTTTGGCTTCACATAGAAATATTCTCCTATAATGTGATTATTATACAAATTTAACAGTTCTAAGCTTCCTAGCTCTTCAATGTTAGCATGAATATATGCCCTAATATCTTTGGTGTGTAAGACTTCGTACGAGATAGATGAAAAAGTGCCTAATGGGTCAATATCAACAAACTTGAAGGGATGCCATTTGAATTTGGGACAAGATTTGTCCTTAACTTCTACTACCAATTCATAAATTTATAGGTTTTGTTGATAAATACCTTTTTTTCGGATCGGAGTTTGTTTGTTGAATCACCTTGACACTTGAATTTTTCCTCAATTCGCCAAATTTTTCTTCAAATCTCTCCAAAATTATTTTCTTCAAATTGAAAAGTGACAAATGAAATATAGAAATGACTTTTTATCACTCGCATTCCTAACCCCTTTTGTCGCAATAAATTATTTTTACCCTAACTCATTCAGATACCCTATTTTCACACATTATGAAAGATAAATCTTTTGTGGACCTCCAATACTACATACTACTTTGTCCAATGATTTCAATAGCATCTATAGAGAATATGTACACTTACTGAACTTATCCACATTTGGTGTTGGTTACTAGTTAGGGGGTTAAGATAATTTCTTGACAGCTCCCCCTAGGCCAAAGGCCTGAAGCTAATTCCCAGAGGAATTACTAGAAGCAAATTCTGGTGCTAGCTCATTTCCTTCAACAAAGGGATTTTTCTTCACCCATTTCTTTTGCATTTGTTGCTTGTTCACATCTATAGTTACTTTTCCTTTTCCCTTGATATCCTTTTGTGTGTTTCTCCTTTGATTTACCGGACCTTTTCTATTCCAACAAAATGTAGCAATGTGACCAAATTTGTTGCAGTTGTAGCACATAACATTTTTCTATTTAGACCAGTTGTTCCACTGATTTTCTCTTGATCTACACTGGTTGGCAATATGGCCAAGTCTATTGCATGAATAAAATTTGGCATATCTATGAAATTTTTTCATCATATTCTTGCATTCATTTGACTTATGACCAAACTTATGGAAATTAAAACAGTGACTTGAGAATGATGGACCACTTTGATTCATCCTGCTTCTACATTGAGTAGCCATGTATCCAAATTTATTTCAACTGAAATAGTATCCATTAAATCTCTAAGAATTAGGTTGCCTTACTGGATACCTTCCAGATTTGTTCATTTGATTTCATTATTTGAATCTCCTTTGTTCTATTCTGGAACATTCTCCTTCTTCATATCCAAGACCTCTCTTGTCACCATTTGTCCTCTAACTACTAATTAGTTCATCAAGCTTGGTTGAGCTAACTTTGAAATTTTCTTTGTACTCATTTGCAGTACCAATTTCATCTCTAAGATCATCAATTTTTTTCAAGTACTTCCTCATTATTTTTAGATTATTCCAATTCATTGTCTAATCGGTTGCATACTTCATATATTTCTTTCAAGGACTGTGCTAAGCTCTCTTCATTCTTCTTTTTGTCTTCAAGCTCCTCGGTCATACTCATCATGATGGATTCTATCTCATTCTTTAGGAAAACATTATCTCTGGTAAGATTTTCACATTCTTCTATCTTTTCCTTCAGGGCTTGACTACGTTGTTCATCTCCAATGCTCCTACCATCATTCTTCTTAATTTGATCATAAGGTTCTTGTCTCTTCTCTCTAGACATTGATTTTGTCTTTCAAAGACTCAATGAATTTCTCAACATCCATGAGGTTTTCTTGCAATTACTGAACTTTAGACTTTGACTGATCAAGATCATCTAGGGCCACCAAAAGTTGCTGTTGAAGACTACTTGAATCCATTGAAACACTTTCCAAGATCTCCCCAAGTTGTTAGACTCATTCTTCTAAGAAACTAGCTTTGGTACCAATTGTTGGAAACAAGCTACACTGAGAGGGGGGTGAATCAGTGTTGTGCAAAAATTAATTTTTTTAACCTTTATATTCAAAGAACTTGTAACATTCAACCAATATGCATGAACAAGAAGAAAATAATCACAACACCATAACACAAGAATTTTTATGTGGAAATGCTCTTAGGGGAAAAACCACAATGGATGGCCAATCCACAATATGATCTGAGTATACTCAAATTAAGTTTACAAGATGGGGAATGCACTTGCATTCAGGTGCACCAACTAGAGCTCATTTCTCAACGAAGACTCGTTGTCTTACAAAGAAAATCAGATTAAAACCATCTGAGAATTTGAATTGATAAAATAGCATCTACATATGCTTGATTACATTTCCGATTAGGCTCAGTACTCTATCTTTTTTCCTTCGGACTAATTATGCACTTTCTACTTTGTTATGCTCAAACTCGCAACATAAATCCTTTATGCACAAGTGAAAATGTGCACTATCACTCTTATTCACAATTTGCATCAACATACTTCATAAACTTCTCAAAATAAAGTGAACGATCTCATATATATATCCGCAACTAAGAATTAATCACCCATATGTCGACATCAATAGAACACAACAATATTTACAATTGTCAGCTCAAATCATGAGTAAAGTATAATGCACATCTACAACAGTCGGCCACAACTTAGCTAGGACCCAAACAAAGATGCTCGAACACAAACATACTTGAATGTAGTTACTTCCCAAACATCTGTGACATGATACATTCACGAAGCTGGATCCAACATTGATAAAGTAGAGAATTAGCCAACTGAATCTTCTAACTCGCACATGGATCAATACGAGGCACTGAGATTCACAGATAACACAAAGCATACATTGATCAACCTTCCCTGAGATATTAAGCACAAAATATTAATAAGAAATCTTCATGTGAATCGATGAACACAAAACTGTAGGATGCTTTTTTCTTCCTTAACTATTTGCAATTTGACTGTCAGTGTGATCAAATGATGATGCATAGATCCAATTATCAACTAGGGTCTCCATCAATGACAACACCAAAATATATTTGCAATGTCTCTTGCCAACAAATTTAACTTAGAATCTTGAATCTTGGGGGCTTGACCACCTCCTTCATCTTTCTCATTCTTCACCATCCAAATTGGTACCACTTGGCTACTTTAGTGTGAGTTTGAAGTAAGTTCACTCTCTCACTAAAGTGGGGGCTAAATATGTCTCAAAAAAGTGTAGCCTTGACACTTTTCACTCATTTGGGCCCTTGTGGTTTTTGGCCTAGTTTTGCTTAGATTCTATGGTGTCTTTTAAAGGTGTTGTGAATTGTTGTAACTCACTTTCACACTTTTCTAAGCCCCTTTCATCATAACTCAGCTAAAAAACCTCTTTTTACCCCTTACCAAGACTTATTTCAAAGTTTTGTAAAGAGTTGTAACAAACTCTCACACTTTCCTAGGCTTTTCATCACCAAATTAACCCTTTCTTATGATGTAATGACCCCTTAATGCACTTATAGGACCTACTTTAGTGTGTTTCAAAAGAAAATCCCAAAAAACATCATTAATCATACTTTAATTATTGACAACCACTCAAAATTTCCCAGGTGAACTAAGTCGCCACCTTGGGCAACTTAGTCCCATGTGGCATAAAAATCAAAATTAAATCAAATTTCTAGCAAGATTATGTCTCCTAAACCCTAAGGTCAGCCTATGATGAGGTATTTTCAACAAATTAGGGCACAAAATGTATAAATAAAGGGTTTTCCCCTCATTTTGACCTGAATTCTACCCTAATCTCTTTTCTCCTCCATTTTATTCTTCTCATTCACTCATCTCTCATTCTTCTCAAGCAAGCTAGGGTTTGAGCATTCTAATTCATCAAGAACATCTCTTCTGAAGCATTCAAGGGTTGATCGCTGCAAAAAATCAAGATCAATCATCATGGAAAGGTAATAGCTCCATTGTTTTATGTTCATACTTCATAACATCTTCGATTCATTTTGGTTTAGTTACCTAAAAGGGGTTTGACCAAGGAAAACCCTCATGCCCTAACAATCAACAAGTTTTCCCTCCTGATGTGATTTGTAGGTCTTGTGTGCAAATTTGACAAAGAATAAAGGTGGAAGAGTCTGTAACAATTGGTCAAAGCCCTTCAAGGTTGCAAAAACCCTAGTTGAAGCTCGGAGAACACTTACAAACCAAATTTTATAGTTTCGGATCCGAAATCTTGTCAAGATTAGAAGTCCACCTTCAAATTTATTGAAACCTAAAAGTGGACTAAGTTTCCATCATTGGTGAATTAGTCCCACTACCAATCCTAAAAAAGGGTTTTCAATAGACTTGAGTACCCTTTTTCCATAAAGTTGTTCCGACAGTTTTTCTCAAAAACTAGACTAAGTCACCCAGATTGTTACAAGTGTCCCAGTCGACTTTTGCATCAAGTTTTTTAGGATTCCAGGCCTCAATCTAATTCTTTTTCATATTCCAGGTGCACTCCTTCTTATTCTTCTTTTTATCTTATCTTGCATTGTCTTCAACCTATCTTTTTGCATGTGACAATGTTTCTTTAAACAAGTTGTAGTTTATAAGTGTTTAGTCTCTTTTATCTATTTCTAGCATTTAGATCATTACACTTAGACACATTCACACACCTAATCACATCCCCCATCACACTTACATTAATATTTGAATGTAACATACACATTTTGGTATCATATTTCTCCTCTTTTAGGTGAAAAACCCTAGAAGTGTTAGAGGACCCAAGGTGGTACCAAAATCCATGATACAAAGTGTTATTGGTGTGTGCATCTTCAAGCTTCAACACATGATACCTTTTGATGCCCTTCAGCTACAAAGACAAACAATAGTGCACTTTGCACTCTCCTTTGGCCCAAAATATGTTTGGACTTCTTCCCAACTGACAAGTGGCACCTTCCAACATCCTTTGAGATTCCCTTCACCTTTCCCTTTTAATAAACCTATGCCCTAGACATGTGGCACACAAGTAGAGATTGCTAAGGATTTCCTTAATGTGACCCTCAAGAATTTTTGTGGTATCAACACCTGATGCCTTCTGTTGGCCCTCTGTTTTGAAGAACAAGAGCCTTTATAAAGACCACGTGGTACCTTTACAAGAGTAAGAGGTCATGATCTTGCAAGAAATCACATTATGCTGACATGTAGCACTCTCTGAAAATTTATAAGAAAATAATTTCTATAATTTTGTGAAATACTGAGAAAATGAAACAAAATTGAAAGAAAGGTTGTGTAGTATTCCAAAAGAATGAATAAATTGTAATAAAAGAGAAATTGCAATGAAAATAGCTTGATCATGAGTTGTGGGAGATTTAGTCTACAATGAAAAATACTCAAATAGAGATATACATTGAAAGTACAAATTTGATATATTATTAAAAAGGAATAACAACACCACAATATAGTTCTTGAAAAAATTGGTAGTTTCAAGAAAAGTAGGACTCAAAAAGGAGTTCATATGTGCTTGAACAAGCCCTCTAAAGATCCAAAAATGGAAACTATGTAGAGTGACCTCTTATAATCTATGATTTTTGAAAAATAAATTCAAAATATTAAAAAATAAGAGCACCATGAGATAGAGTATGAAAAAATACCCCAAATAAAAATAAAATCTTGAAAAAATGATTTTGTATGGACAAACTATAGGCCTTTGAAGTTAGAGTACCAAAATGAAACTACTAAAAGAGAATGAGTCCGATTTAGAGGTAAAATTGATTACATAAAATGATAGAATATGTCAAAAACTAACAAAATATTCCTTGGTGCCTATATCTATACTAGCAACCCAAAAGGTAGCCTTTTAATGACTAAAAATTGATTAAAAAAAAACAATCACCTAAAAATAGAGCCCATAATACGCTAAATTTATAGAGAACATTCTTCGCATAATTTTCAACGGTGAGAAACCGATAGGCCATATGGAATTATGTACAATCATACGAATGGATTCTACCTCATTTTTTCCCTCAAAAAAATCTTAGAAAAAAATTCTCTACAAAATACAAAATGTTATATATCAAAATTTTATCTATTGGGTAGGTTTTGAGTGTAATGGTAGGGTTTATTTAGCTCCATAATGTAATATATGAAAGAAATTTAATGAATGAAATACTCTTGATTTGAGAAATTTCTTACATATTCATAACTTTGATGTCATGTTGAAGTTGGAAATTTGACCCTCATAGCCCAATACCTACACAACAATAATAATCCTTTTATAAGTTATTTAAAATAATATAAAACTATGCAATATTTTCATACAATATGTGTGAATCCAAACATCTTGTGATTACACCCCTTGAATATATAGAAGAGAGATGAGATGAGAAGGTACATGTAGAATATAACCTCATCCATGAGTGTAGGACATGTGTGTTGAAATTTTGAGCATATTGGTATTGTCATTGATGTCAACAAGCTTCTGTTGGCATTGGTATCAACTGTATGTGTTGAGAGAGATTGGTGATGAACAATTCGTGTTGTTTGTTCTTTGATTTGTTGTATTATGTTGTCATCAATTAAGCTACTAGTGTTAACCTCTATTGTTACTTTAATAAGATTTTGTCTATGGTTGTGGTAGTGCTGAAGATGTTGTGGATGTGTCTCTAGTGCTTGGTTTCCAAGTGATTTTGATAAAATTTGATAAAAAGAGGAAATAGTGTGTTGTAGTGGTGTTTTGGGTTACCAAGAGGTGTTCTGGTTTTGCTCCTCATTTCTTCTAGGTTGAAGATTTACCTATGGCATTTGGATATGTTGGTGAGAGATGTTCAAAGATTTTATATTCAAGAGATGTCTAATGGATTTCTGTACAATAGAAGTTATGCTCACCAATGTGTGATTGTGCATTTACAGAGATTCCTAGGAGAAATGTTTTTGTCCTGCATTTCTCTATAATTGTGCTTTAGGTCTTGCAATTCTGAAGGTGTGTTGATGGTGTTAGTAGTTTACTTCCTATCAAGAGGATTTTGAGGTTTGGTTTTGTTGGCAAGAGACACTGCTAGTATCACTTGGTGTTGTCATTGATGGAAACCCTAATCGATGATCAGATATGCACACTATCATTCGATCACATCGACAGAAAGATTGAAGATTGATCAAGGAAGAATAGAGTATCTGGTAGCATAGTGTTCATCGATCTATATAAATATTTCATGTTATTATTTTGTGTTGTGCATCTTAGGAAATTATTTTTGGTATATTATCTCTATTACTACTGAAGCACAGTGGGTCTTATCAATTTGTGTGGAAGTTAGAAGGTCTGGTTGGCTTATTCTTAGTCTTTCTTGTATTGGAGCTGACTTCAAGAATGCATTATGTCATAGATGTATAAGGAGTAATTAGTTAAATTTTTTTGTGCTCGATTACTTTTTTTTGGGTCCCCTCTATTTCCTAACCAACTTTGGAGGATGTGCATAAAGATTTAATTAAGGATCTAGTCGACAGTGGTAATTGTTTTTGTGTTCTATTGAAATCAACAAAGTGTAATTGAATTCTATGTTGCAAATATATATACAATATTTCCTATATCATTTCAATGGATGTAAGAAGTGTGTGGTGATGTGAATTGTGATTAAAAGCATAGTAGAAGAGCAATAATGTATAGTTTCACTTGTGTATAGAGAATTTGTATTGCGAGTATGAGCAAAACAAAGTAAAAGTGCAAAATTAGTTTGTAGGACAGAAGATGGTATATTGTGCTTAACCGAAACTATAATCAGGCATATTTAGATTTTATTTATCTCAGTTCAAACTCTCACATGGTTTTAATCTGAATTTCATTGTAAGGCAGTGTGCTTGAATGCAAGTGCATTCCCCTTATTGTAAACTTCATTTGAGTATACTTAGATTAACTTGTGGATTGGCCATCCACCATGGTTTTCCCTTGATAGGGTTTCCACATAAAAATCCTTATGTTATGGTGTTGTGTTCATTTGCTTCATGTTTATGCATTATGATTGAATGTTGTTAATTCTTTGAAGTTAAAGATTTATAAAGATATCTTTTGCACAACATTGATTCACCCCCCTCTCAGTGTAGCTTGTTTCCAAAAATTGGTATCAAAGCTAGTTCCTCTGAAATAATTTTAACAACTTGGGGAGATCTCGAAAGGAGTTATAATGGATTCAAGCAATCTTCAACAACAACTTTTGGTGTCCCTGGATGATCTTGATCAGTCAAAGGTTGAAGTTCAGAAATTGCAAGAAAATATCTCAGATGCTGAGAAATTCATTGAGTCACTGAAAGACAAAATCAATAAGTCTAGAGAGAAGAGAAAGGGACTCTGTGATCAGATTAAGCAAAGTGACAACAAGAGAATTGAAGAAGAACAACTCAGTCAAGCCCTGAAAGAAAAGATAGAAGAGTGTGAGAAGCTTACCAAAGATAACACAGTTCTAAAGCATGAGATGAAATCTATCATGATGAAGCTAACCAAGGAGATTGAATACAAGAAGAAGAATGGAGAGAATCTAGAACAGTCCCTAAAAGAAAAATCTGAAGTATGCAACCGATTGGATGATGAATTGGAAAAATCTAAAAGCAATGAAGAGGCACTTGGAAAGCAGATGGATGATCTCAGAAATGAACTTGCTACTACAAATGAGTATAAAGAAAAGTTCAAAGCTAGCTCAACCATGCTTGATGAACTAATTAGTAGTCAGAGGACTCATGGGGACAAGTGAGGTCTTGGATATGAAGAAGGAGAAAGTTCCAGATCTGAGCAAAGAAGATCCAGAAAAGGAAATAAAATGAACAAATTTGGAAGGTATCAGGTAAGGCAACCTAATGTTGAGATATTTAATGGATACTATTTCAATTGCAATAAATTTGGACACATGGATACTCAATGTAGAAGTAGAATGAATCAAAGTAGTCCATCTTTCTTAGGTCAATGTTTTAATTGTCATAAGGTTGGCCATAAGTCAAATGAATGTAGAAATGTGATGAATCAATTTAATAGAAATATCAAATGCTACACATGCAATAGACTTGGCCATACTGCTACCCAGTGCAGATCAAGAGGAAATCAGTGGAACAACTGGTCTGGAAAGAGAAATGTTGTATTCTATAACTACAACAAAACTAGACACATTGCTACATTTTGTTGGAATAGAAAAGGTTTGGTAAATCAAAGGAAGAAAATGCAGAAGGATATCAAGGGAAAAGGTAAACTCACTATAGATGAAGTCAAACAGCAGATGCAAAAGAAATGGGTGAAGAAAGATCCCTTTGTTACTGTTGAATAAAGTGTGTCTGCACTAGAACCTATTTTTGGTAATTCCTTTGAGAATTAGTTTCAAGCTCTTGGCCTAGGGGGAGCTATTAAGAAAATCATTTAACCCCCTAACTGGTAAGTGACACCGGATGTGGATATGTAAAGTAGATGCATAGATGCTCAACAGATGTTGCTGAAATCATTAGAGAAAGTGGTATGCCATATTGGAGGTCCGTAGAAGTTTTACTCGTCTTAGTGCATAAAAATAGGGTAACCAGATGTATTAGGGTTAAAGCATTTATTGTGACAAAAGGGTTAGGTATGCAAGTGATAAAAAGTCATTTCTAATCTTCAATTTTCACTTTGCATTTGGAAGAGAAGAAGTTTGGAGAGCTAATAGGAAAACTTTGGTGAACTGAGGCAAGATTCGAGCATGGAAGTGATTTGGCAATCAAATTATGATCCAGCGAAAAAGGTATTTTTCAGAAAACTTCATGAACTTGTGATTTGGTCAAAATGAATACTCCTCTAGTAGTAGAACTAAAGGATAGACCTCGTCCTAAATTTAAATGGCATCCTTACAAGTCTCTTGAGACCAATCCGTTAGGAGCTTTTTCATTTGTTCTACACAGAGTATTACACATGGAGGATATTAGGGTTTATATCCATGCAAATATTGAAGAATTGGGAAGTTCACAATTGTTGAACTTGTACAATAATCAGATCATAGGTGAAGATTTCCATGTGAAACCAGAACATAAAATCTTGGAAACAAATAAATTCACACAAATCATCAAGTTTCCTATGTTTGAACAATCGGAGTGGGTTTGTTATGTTTTGAGTCGAGTTCATAATGAATTTATGTGGCTTAGCATTCCATTCAAAATTACAAATGAAGAGCTATAAGTGTAGTAACAGGTTTAAACTCTTTTATTAGACTACCTATTCTAAAGTCTATGAAAAACCAAACTGTCATTGATGCTACAGGATCTACATATGATAGAAGAGCAATGATATTAATAAAATTAGTGATATAGATGTCAAATTTTCATCTATGGTGATTGGATACAAGATTTATCATTCTAGCCAAGACAACTCTATGTGTGACATAGAAATTTATGCCGCTTATCAAATGCTGAAGGAAAATGCAGATTATGATCTTTGTGAATAGTTGAGAAGTCATCTAATGGAGAATCTTGCAAGGATCAATAAAGATAAGAAAAAATATTTCAAATATGGTAACTTGCTTGTGTGCTTATTATTTTATTTCATGGGTGAAATTTCGAGAGTTGGAAAGGTTCATTGGCAAAAGGAAAAATCGGTAGTCACACAGATCAAAGATCTATTAAACAACTTTGTAGACACCAAAACAAAGAATGTAGCTATGTGGGGATACTTTAAAAAAATTTAGGCTATAATGCAAGCTAGGGAGAGGATTCCTACCTCTATTGTAGAGAATTAAAAATATTCAATTTTCTTAATGGTGGATGTTGATCAGTGTATGATGGAAGCTATTGATCTGAGAACTATCTGGATCATGCCCATGGGGTATGAAGTTGAAGATAACATTTTGGAGATGTAAAGCACAACACCTGCTAAGAAAACCTCTGGATCTAGCAGAAGAAAGGTTTGGTACCTATACAGAGAAGGACATACAGGTTCATAATGAGGTCAAGAAACCTATGGTAACTAAAAGAGTTAGAAAAGAAGTTGAAGTTCTTGCTAAGAGTATGGGCATATCTGCAGAACTACTAAAAGAAGCCAGAAAGAAAAGGGAAGAGGTTGAAGCAGAAAAACAAGCAACAAAGGAGGAAGATAAAACTCAATTAGCTAACCTCCGATAGCACAATATTCTTGAGTAAGAACAACTAGAAGTTCTACATCCCATTCAACTCTTGCAAAAAAATCCATCCCTATAAAAACCGAAGCTAAGGGATCCAATAAAGACTTGGAAAACAAAAGAGAACAAGAGTGTATATCACAGTTTTTGATGATGAGGAAACTAAGTCTAATGAAGATGTCAAAGAAATTAAACATCAAGGCACCAAGGCAGCAACTGTCACAAAGGGAAAACCCTCTGGTGAAGATGTCCAAGTGAAGAAAAATATAAAGACTAGCAGTTCAGGTATGTCAGTTGCAGAAGTTGAAAAGGAATTAGTCAAAGATGGCAATCTCAAAGCTCTCTATAAATGGTATGAGTCTTTTGATGATTCTGATAAAATAATTCTTGAAGAAGCAACAATAAAATATATGAATGTTTTCAATAAATTTTTGATTGAAATTATGCATAGTCTACCCAAAAGTCTATATGACATTTTGGAAATGAGGATACTTAATGCCAGAAGAAAAGAAGAACAAATGAGAGAAAGGATTCTTATTGAACTATGTCCGGTGATGTATCTAGATGACATAAAGGTATTCTTGAACAAGGCCAAAAATAAATTTAAAAGCAAAACAAGGGTTAACAAGCTAATGATTGTTCTAACTAATGAAGTCACAAAATAAACTGAGCAAATTCTAAGGGAGATACTGTTGAATGAGATAATTGATGTTATAGATGAAGAAACTCATGTTGATGATGCCCCATCTAGTCCAGAAAAGGAAGCATAAGAAGAAAATTTGGGTACAGCTGAGGGTTCACATATTCCTCTTGCAGAGGACAACACCGAAACTCCTATGGAAGTTGAACAACCTGGAAATGTATCAGTTGAGAAAGAAGAGATACCTTAAGGTAAAGCAGACCTTTCAACTATGGAAGAAGTGATTGAAGAAAAGAAAGATGATGTAAAATCAATTCTGATTGAGGCAAGAGACACTGCTGAGACCTAGTGAAGAAATTTTTGGTTGAATAGAAAGAGGAACTGGATTTGGATTTGATTGAAGGTCCCATTGACTTGTCCACCTTAATTCCAATATAGAAGATGAAATTAGCTTCATTTTCTCAAGCCCAAGCTAGAGAAGAGCTAATAGAGTCACACATTGAAGATTGTGAACTACTAAATCTTGCATCTAGAGTATTGGAAAAGATAATTCCATCTTATGTGAAAGATTTGACTTGTTCCTCCTCTAGTAAATTAAAAAATCTTATAAAATCGGTTAGTACACACATTGAGTCACTAGAAAAATCTGCTATGGTGAAAATACAAAAGGAATTTGATGTCAAAAGTTTTAGTGGATTGAAGGTATTGATTGGCAAAGATAAAATTGTTTTAGCCACTTGTATAAAGAATGTACAAAATCATTTATCAGAAGATGGTAAGATCTACAAATCATGTTTGTGTTATTTAAAATTCACTAAAGCTAATGAGAAGGAGATCAAAGATTTGGAAAAGCAACTAAGTACTATTTTTGAAACAATTGATCCTCTAACTGGTTGGGAAGACATAAAGTGAAGTGATGTATGTGCTTAACAAAATAAAAGGCTTAAAGTATGAGAATGATAAGATTGTTTCCAGATCATGTGAACTCATAAGCATAATTGGTCCTAAAATTGAGATAATGTCAAGCGCCCTAAAGGAAGGAGAGGACACTATAGTATTTGGTGATCTGGCCAACTTGGAATCCATAGAGACACAATCCTACTTGATCCATGGGCACATAATAATCATGGAGAGTCTCAAAAGAGTTTGGGATGCAAATTTGATGCAGCTGAAGAAAGATTTTGTAGATATTTTTCAATTTATGTAAGTTTAAGGAGCATTTTCATATAACAGTTTTGATTGATTGATCCATTTTGGTATGCGCACCCCTGCCTTGGCCATTGATTTCAAAGTGGGAGAAGAGTGGAGTGAAAAATGTTTAATCATCTCAAGGGGAGAATTATATTTTTGGAATTTTGGAGATGGTAGAGTAGTCTATCTTGGCACTGATCTGACACTTAGCCATTTTTCACTAAGTGTTGCCATCAATGCCAAAGGGGGAGATTGTTGGCAAGAGACACTAATAGTATCACTTAGTGTTTTCATTGATGGAAACCCCAATTGATGATTAGATAGACACATTATCATTTGATCACATCAACATACAGATTGAAGATTGGTCAAGGAAGAACAGAGTATCTGATAGCACAGTGTTCATCAATCTATATAAATATTTCATGTTATTATTTTGTGTTGCGCATCTCAAGAAATGATTTTTGGTATATTATCTTTGTTACTACTGAAGTGCAATGGCTCATATCAATTAGTGTGGAAGTTAGAAGGTCTGGTTGTCTTATTCTCGGTCTTTCTTATATTGGAGTCGACTTCAGGAATGTATTATGCCACAAATGTATAAGGAGTAATTAGTTAAATGTTTTCATGCTCAATTATGTTTTTTTGGGTCCCCTTTATGTCTTAACTAACTTTGGAGGATGTGCATAAAGATTTAATTAAGGATCTAGCCAATGGTGGTAATTATTTTTGTGTTCTATTGAAACTGCCAAAGTGTAATTGAATTCTATGTTGTAGATATATATACAAGATTGTTTGTATCATTTTGATGGATGTAAGAAGTACGTGGTGATGTGAATTGTGAGTTAAAGAATAGCAGAAGAGAGATAATGCACAATTTCACTTGTGTATACATAATCTATATTGCAAGTATGAGCAGAACAGAGAAAAAGTGCATAATTAGTCTATAAGACAGAAGATTGTATATTATGCTTAACTGGAATTGTAATTAGGCATATTTAGATGTTATTTATCTTAGTTCAAACTCTCAGATGGTTTTAATCTAACTTTCATTGTAATTTAGTGAGCCTTTCCTTTGAGTAGTGAGTTTTAGGTAGTGTGCTTGAATGCAAGTGCATTCTCGTTATTGCAAACTTCATTTGAGTATACTCAGATTAACTTGTGGATTGGCCATCCATCATGGCTTTTCCCTTAACAATGTTTCCACATAAAAATCCTAATGTTATGGATTTGTGTTCATTTTCTTCATGTTTATGCATTGTGATTGAATATTGTTAATTCTTTGAAGTTAAAGGTTTATAAAGTTAATTTTTGCACAACACTAATTCAGTAGCTTATTTCCAATAGGTTCTTCAGAAGATAATTTTTTAAGTAACAATGTTTGGCAGAGTTATCTGAGTGTACTGGGCTTGTACATTCTTCAAGTGGAAGTTGGTGTGGAGTTTCATGGATTTCAAAGTGTTTGAGGAATATTCTAGATCATGTTCAAGCATGGGGTATGGTTTGCAAGTCATCTTGAGTTTGATGAAGCATGTACTTAATTGATTAATAGTGTTTGTATGAGTAGCAGTCGACCTGGTGTTTACACTACATGGAAAGGATAAATACTATTTTTGGTAGCATGTGTTTAAGTGGTGTTGTTAATTTCGGTCTGAATTAAGTTTTGATGTGGTCCGCAGTCACTTGTATATGATTTGGCACTGACCTAATTTGAATTTGCATGATTGAGGTGCATTGCTAACCTTGGAAAGGATTTCAAGGTTGAGGATGGTATAAGTATGAGTTGAATTATTAAAGAAGATTAAGATATATGTAATATAGATGAATACATTTGAACTGTATGATTTGAGTGATGCGAAATTAAGTAGAGTAATGCAAACTTTCAAGTGTTGGATTATCAAATGTAGTGAGTAGAAGGTGTCTGCAATAATTCAAACAGATTGTGAAGGTGTTGGAGATATTGTGGTGGAATCTCTGTTGCATTGAGATCATGTTCTTTGTGTAACATTTCTTATCTATCTTATTTTTGTACTTCGATAGTAAGCCTTGGTTGTGAGCCTTTCTGGATAGTGTGTCTTATTCCATAAATGAGCCTTGTAACCAGTTTTTCAATTACTTATATTGTGAGCTAATCCTCACCATGGTTTTTACCTACTTGGGTTTTCCACGTAAATTCGATGTTCTCTTGTGCATGGTGTTAAAGTTGTTTTAGTTTATGTTATTTTCTTTTGATGCTAAATCATTATAATAGTTTAAGGGTTTAATGAATGTATGTGGATATAGATGATGGTTTTGATGTTTCGATAAGATACAACCAATTCACACACCCCCTTCTCAATTGTCGTGTTTATTAAACAATGTGTTCATGATATGTATGTGTATGGGAAAATTTTGATAAATATGTCATATGCACATGAGATAAGCATCTCAAAAGGTGAGTTCATGTGTCTCAATAACATGAGATGAGACAAAAAGTAAAAATACCTAGGTGGAAACTCAACTAGTATAATTAGGACTCTCCTAGGTAGACGAAAAGCTAACTAGTTTGATAATGCTACTATTTACACTAAGAAGATGTACAAGTGGCAAGGCTAAGTGGAGTAATGGTAGGCATGTTGATTGTAGAGGAAAGAGGCACATGTATATATGTAATTTATCATTTGGGTGATGTATTTCATGAGAGCTATAGGCAATAGCTAATCCATAAAGAGGAAGGGTAACTGAAAAAGGGTAGAAGTTAGATTTTGGGATAATAATGATTGAAAGGGAAAGATGAACCCAAAAAGACCTTTGAGAACTAGTATTCACCCTCAGTATCTTATGTTTCTTCTTAAACCAGATTTCAACTACTTGATACAAGCACATACTAAGTTATTCCATTAAAGTGGAAACATGCAGTTGATTTCTCATCACATTAACACTTAGAGGAGTAGACACATAAAAATGGCCTAGACCCACAAACCGCATTCTTCTATATCATGCTTCATCTCAACATAATTAAAATATTTAATTATGTCCTATAGTCCAATGCCAACTATTAATTAAATAATTCTTAATTATTTAATTAATTCACATCTTTTATTCCTCTTGGCTATTTAAATAAATAAATTACATTTATTATTTAAACATGTTGCTAATTGCTTATGTCACTCTATAATTAAACAAATTCCTAAATTTATTTAATTATTACTTCCTCATGATTATTTAAATAAATAAACTTTATTTATTTAATACGTCATTAATTATTTATGTCTTCTCATAATTAAATAAATTCTTATTATTTATTTAATTATTATCCTCTCCAACTTTCTTTCTAATTTTAAATAAAATCATTTATTTAAAATTACCCACTTTCTAATTTTCCTCCACAATTGAATAATTTTAATTATTAAATTGTCTTAGTGATTTTCTTTCTAAATTTAAATAAAAGCATTTTGTTTAAATTGACAACTTCCCTCTTTCCAAGTAAATAATTTTAAATTATTATTATTTACTGTCACATGAATTCATCATTTTGGAATTGATTTAAAATATTAATTTCAAAATAGCATTTCTCTCCACAAAATAAGTTATTTCTAAAATAACTTGATTTTCTAAATATCTTCTTCTTGTTCAATCTTTATCTTTTGGTTTTTACTAATTTCATCTCAAGGTCACGTTTATTCTCCACAATTGATTTAATTTCTTAAATTAAATCTTGTCCATGCATTTGGGGATCTTTACCCTAACCCTAATTGAGAGTTGTCTTATTGAATCTTGTCCTTTGATTCTAGGGCATTCCTTAATCTCTCATCTCGTCCGTCCATTCAAGATTGCATTTTCTATAAAATAAAAATCTTGATCTCATTTTCGGGATCGATGAATCATTGCGTAATCTATTTTTTATTATTGGCATTCTATCATCTTAGGCTATTATTACTATTTGCATAATAGAAGTAAAATTCTATTTTGCACATAGAGTCATTTCATAAAACCTTCAAAAGCTTTGCTAGGTCTAGGCACATTTAGAGTTTGCTAACAAATCTGAGGGCATCCATCATCAATAGGAAGCTTGAGGAGGTGCAATGGAAGTCAGCCATGGAGTGTAGGAATGGGTGAGATCTTTCTAGTTCTTACATTTCTTTACATTTTCTCCTTTGCATTCTATTGTATGATGTTTTATTAACTTGCAGGTATTACTAATCCTTTGTTGATCTTGCAGAAAAATAACGTCATTACAAGAGGAAAGAAGATGTAGTTTACAAATATAAGTAAATTCCAGCAGCATAACAACATGAAAGAAGAATAATAGAATAATAAAAGACATAAGAGAAGAAATTCCAATATACATGGGGAAAACCCTTTCAGGTAAAAAACCCCACACTCCAAAGCATTAAACCAATGTAATAATCTATAAAAAAAACTATTACAATGCACTTCCAAGCTCTAACCCTTAACATGAATATTTACATCTTGATCTTCTCTAGAGTAAATCCAACAACGTAAACCTACAATGAAAATTATCCTCCCAACTCCTCAAGAAAACTCTCATATTTATAGAGCACCAAGATGGACACCTAAAAAAGAATACTCAATCTTCTACAAACTATCCAATATTTATAAAATCTCAAAAAACATGAGCTTTAACTTAACCTATTAATCCAAAAACAACCTTATCCTCATCTTTGGCATCAATTTCAAGAAAAACAAATTATCCATATCTTGAGTGTCTAAAGTAGATAAAGTTAAAAGTGGCTTTATTCCTCTTTAGCTCTGATATAGAAACTCCTAACCAAAACTCTCACAATATAGGAAGTTTCCTAAATATTTATTCACCAATATGGAAATGTGTGACATCTTCCCCCTAAAAAATAGGACCTTCTAGAGTGGATGCTAACTTAAAAATAGGGATCTTGCCATATCTCATCATCTATCATGTAGGATGCCATCTCAACAATAGGAACCATAAAGTGAATGGAAACTTAAAGCAAGTTCAATACATTAGGATAAATTAATATACACCTAATAATCAATTAATTAATGCTAGGACTCAAAGGTTGAGACACCTTAATCCCAACAATGATAATATTGTTATGAGGGTGGGTGGTGGTAGGAAAAATGATGAAACATAGATCAATAGAAATAAAATTGGAAGTAGATGCACTAGTCATAATAGATGAATCAATCTTAACACAAATTACTTAAGAGCCTCTAATCCAAATGAATCATTGATTAACATATTACGAAAAATATCAACTAATTATGTGGGAGGTTCTATTATGACCAAAGTAGTAACTTTATTTGCAAATGCTTGGTTGTTCATATAAGCATCATGGTCACAATCCTCATTATTCTCAATGTGAGCATCATAACATATAAAATTCTTAATGGATGGGGCTTCCACTGTATGGTTTCAATGTGTATCCCTTCACAATGGAAGATTGGGATCTCAAGTAGTTCATGGAATATACAAATATAGGAAAATAAAGATAAAAAATGTTCTTTTTGATTGAAAAAAGTATAAATAATAGTAGTATATAATATCTAAAAGTGAAATCTTAATATGGTAGAAAAAGGTGGGTAGGGTGATTAAAAGATATTTCACAATAAAGCTCAAAAATCCTAATAGAAAATTACATAACAATATGAATACAAAATAAAACAAAAGTGAAAATGTGAGTCAAATCTTGGAATAAGATGTAAAATTAGGAAAACATAGATTTGAAAACCCTAATTATTATAAAAATATATTTAGAAGAAAACTAGTTCATGTGGGATTGATTGTATTCACAAAAATGTAAAGGAGAACAATAATTTTCCTAAGATTAGTCTAGGCTAATTAAATGAAATACTTAAAAAAAATTCAAGTCAATGTAGACTAAAAGGTAAGAGATATGGTATTTTTTGTGGCTCAATGTAATCTAAAATGAAATGCTAATATAAAAAAAAATGCAATGGATACACACACTTAGCTCTATGAATTAAGAGTCAATGATCTCTAATGTGACATTGAATCATGAATCATCTCTAACCTTGAAATATAACCTTTCTAAATTTTTGAATTGCTTTAGATCTCATGTTGGACCTTCATTTTATCCACTTGAGGTCAAGTCTACATTTCTTAGGGTGTTTTTTTGTATCTATTAACATCTTCTTGCATATGAATTTGATCCTACTCAATGTATGTCTTTTCTCTATGTCTTGTCTAATTGATCTTTACCTTTTCTACTCAATTTTTTATATTTGAAATTGATAGTATTTAAACATACTTTATAGAATTATTTTCATGTCATAAGGGGACATGTTCACCTAGATCAACTTCTAGAAAGGTATATAAAAAATTATGACAACATACAAATACCCATAATTACGTGCACAAATTTAATACTCCTTGCAATGTGTCAAACTAAAGTGTTTCACTATATTAATTACTCCTTGAATACTTCTAAAATATGAAAAGATATACCCACAATGATATATGCAAATTTAATACTCCTTATAATGTACCAAATTAAAATGTTTCACTATATTAATTACTCCTTGAATCTTTCTAAAATAAATAAATAAACCAATAATATACATAAAATAAATACAAATAAATACCTACACAATAGTAGATCATATAACTCGTATAAATTGAATTGAGAAGTACGCACCAGAAATGAAATTAATAGATCTTTGGAAAAACCCAAAATTTGATGGTCTATTTGACCATTTTTTTCAATTATAGATCGTATATTACAACTTTAAGTTTATAAGATCATATAATTTGACTTGCTATATTTTTATATGACTAAATAGATGACACTTTAAATTATTATGAAACTGTAAAAAACCATTATAGGTAACTATAATATAATATTTTAATTTATAATATTAATATATATCATTTTATAATAATTTTTTTAGCTTTTCAAATGATTTTTTTTAATATGAGTTTAATTTTTTTGTTAATTGTAATAGTAAATTTAAGATTTTACATTTATTACTAATAATTATCATTGTTTTCTAATAATTTATATTCATTTTTAAAATATTTACAAGATATCCACGTGACTAGTGGATAGGGGTCCAATTTTTGTTATAGCACTTGTGCTTATAATACTCAATCTTACCACACATTTATACTATATATTGTAAATAAATAGTCCACATGTAAATAGAAAAATAACTAAATGTTGGTAAAAAATAGACCCATACTTGAATACATGAGAACCTATGAGTGTTACATTAAAAAAACATAAATACATTCATGAAGAAGTGAAATAAATATGTTTGTCTCAAATAAAATATCATAACTATCTACTATAAGTGTGTCATTTATAAAATAAAATGTTCATTAATAAAATAAGACGTTTATATGAACAATATTGTTATCATAGTGAAAAATATTGTTCTTAGGTGTACAACTATTGGGGTAGCAATGTACAAGTGTTGGAGTATTTTATGTTAATAGTTTGTCTTATCATAAATTTAAAAGGTGAGCACAATAAATACCATGACTTTTTCCATTAAATGTAAAGGATTTTCACAAAGTTTTAGTGTCAATTATTAGTCCATTTTTGTTTGATATAAGTTGAATTTTAAATAATTATGTGTTGTTTTTATAACAACAAATAGTTTTTTGTGTTCAACTATTGGTCCATTTGTATTGAATATAAAAACTAAAAATAACAAAGAGTTATGGTTACCAATAGATATTTGGTCCATTTATGTTGCATATAAGTTTTATTTTAAATAAAAATATGATATTCTACAAGCAACGAATGATATTTTTTTGTTCAACTATTAAGGGTACCATGATTAAGTTTGGGTCGAATCTTTAAAAAGTCAAATTTTGGACACTTCTCTCATGTGGCAAGTTGCATGATGAATCACACTCCCGAATCTTAGTTATAGATAGATAAGAGGCTAGTCCACATTTCAAAAAAAAAAAAAGTCCTTCAATATTCACGACAATTGCTACCTGCTCACAAAACCAGTAGGCACAACTATTGACCCCTCTCCCCTATTAATCTCCCCTATTAATTTTTTTTTTGACAATTTATATTTTCATTAAACATAAAACAAAAGCCATTTAATTGAACCGTCATAAAATAAATTGAATTCCAGAACTGCTGACAACCTTGGACAAATTGAATGTTACCTACTCACTAGGGCGTTTATAATGTACGTGCAAATCTCGTTAAACAACAGTGTCACGTGGGTCTCAAACATGCCCAATGGCTACAGACAGATTTATATTCTTTTTATTCACGAACTTATCCTTTGAATCATCATGTCGGGAAGCTTTTCCCATTGATTGTTTCGGGTGTCGTATCGAAAAGCACTTCAGGAAGCTTTTCGGTGAAATTTATTAGCCCTCCACTAACGTACACGAATTCTTTCATTTGAGCACAGCAAAATCCCCTGCAGCATTTTCCAGGGGGAAATTGAACGAACTTCCAGGTGCATGCTCTGATATCGTATGAAGAAAACTCATCTTTGCTCTGATTGTCTGGTGGTAGGAAGATCTGATTATTCGTGGTTGTGCTACAGAGATTCATGTCAATAGAAATAGCAGAGAGGGGATTAGCTAAAACCTGGGTCTGAAGGCTCAATTAATGGTCGACTAACAACCATTCTGTGTTGTGTTGAGTGGCATGCACGTACTCTCCGTCAAACCTGTTGTCAAACACTGCAATGAAAATATAATATTCTGTTGGGAGATTGAGAGAACGGCGAAGAGATTTAATGCAAGATTTGTCTTTGAATGCATTCATCCAGGCGCACGAGACGCAGGAGGCGATGGCTCTGTTGCGACGAGGAACCCTCACAAGGCACTGCCACGCTACTTCGTCAGGCAGAGATGGGAGCAAACTGGATTCATCCATGCTGCAAATTTGGCTGTTGCCAAGCCCATTCGTGTTCTTGCAAAGGCCGTCTTCACATATTTATTGATTGGGAGACAAATAAATAAACTCTGAACACTTTTTTCACATTTCGGAATGGTAGTTATGACATGTTGATTGCAAAGTTCGTGGCACGAGGATTTAAAAAAGAGTGAAAAAATTAGATAGGGAGGAATATGGGTGAAAGGCCTAATTTTGGGCTTCTCAAGTTAGTCCTTGATAATGATTTTTTATTTTTATTACATGGTTTATTTAGAAAATTCATTGTTTAAATCTAAAGCTTGGGTTTCTTTTCATTAAAATGTTTTATATTAATCTGTATGGATGTCACAATCTAAGGAAATAAATTGTATTTAAATAGATAATTTAAAGTGTATAATGAAGTAGTTGTAAAAAGTGGAGTGTATTTGTAAAAAGTAGAATGTATTGAAAAAAATAACGTTCAAATTTTATGATATTAAACTATATGTTCTTATATAGTATCTTTAGGCTACAAATATATTGCATGAGTGAAAAAAGTCTTAGCAGTTTTAATCAGAGGACCATGCCTACCATTTCTGTGAAAAGATCTGAGTTGAATCAAGATAAACTTGTACATCATCTAAGAATATGGTATCCCTGCAATACGGACAGTTTATCTACTTCAAACCACAAACCCTTAAAAAAGGAACAAAACATGAGATAGTGGGCATGAAACCAGAAACTTGTAATGGCCACACCCGACCATTTAAATGGTGGCACAATCAGATCTTGAAGCGTCTCCCATTGAATTTTTTCGGGTGTAGTGAAGAAAATCACTTGTGGTGAAATCTAATTAGGATGTTGCAGTTGTACAGACTTCCAAGTTGTATGAGAAAAAGCCATATTTCTGTTGATAAACTTGCGATAGGAGAATTCGTGGATACAAATTTAAGAGGGGATTGGATAAAACCAGGGATCGAGCATTAGCAATTTCGTGTTCTACACGTAATCATCACCGCACCCACTGTCAAAGACTGCAATTCAAATCCAACATTCCAGCGCAGATATTTAATACAAAGATTTAATTAGTCAATAGGCATTTGAGTCTGAAACAAGTCTCATATCTACAAACCACTATTGAGTCGTCCGAAAACAAATCAGCTGCCGTTTAATGTAAAAGTCTTCAAAATATCAGATAAAATTCTCCAAAATATCACTTATTGTAATGACCTAAATATCTTGCAAGATTGAAACACTTATTAATTGTACCTGCAAGTTAGTTAAACATCAACAATGAAATGCAAAGAAGTTAAAAACACAAAGTAATGCAAGAAATTGGAAAGATCTCACATATCCTTTGACTCCATGATTGATTTTCATTATACCTTCTCAAGCTTTGCTGCAATGATAGATTGCCCTTAGATTGTGTGTGAGCAAACTTTTCTAATGCCTAGCCTTAACAATCCTAATATGCAAGCAATAATAAAATAAGCCTAAGATATGATATTAAATGCCTATAGTAAAAGTATCTCAAGTAAATGAACATGGATCCGAAAATGAGATCAAGATTGTCATTTTATAGAAAATGCAATCTTGAACGGACGGACAAGATGAGAGATTGAGGAATACCCTAGAATCAACGGTCAAGATTCAATAAGGCAACCTCAATTAGGGTTAGGGAAAAATACCCATAGATGTAAATAAGATTTAATTAAATGAATTAAATCTAGACTGAATGTGACAGTGGAGATGGAATTAGTAAAAATCAGAAGACAGGAGGATGAGATTTTAGAAAATCAATAATTTTGGAAATTACTTGATTTGTAGAAGAATATTTCCCTTTTTGAATTAAATTAATTCAAAATAGAGATTTTGTAAGGTAATCAGTAATTGATTTTTGAAATTAATTACTAAATGAAGAATCAGTTAACCAGTGAGATATTTTTAAATGATTTGTTTTATTTAAAAATATAGAAATGTCACATGGCATAATTAAATAATTATTTAATCTAGGAGAAGTAGTTAATTAATTAAATAAATAAATGAATTTATTTAATTGAGAGAGGATTTAGGAATTAGTGACACATTAAGTAAATATATTTTAAATATATTCATTTAATAATCAGGAGGATATTAATGATAAGGATTAATTAAATAAATTGATGACTTTATTTAATTATTAGAAGACTTTGACAATTAGTGACATATTAAATTAAATAAGTAAGATTTATTTATTTAATAATCATGAAGAATGAAAGTTTATGAATTAATTAAATAATCATGAATTATTTAATTAATAGTTGAATGTGGGTTAGGGACATAATTCAAATGTTACAATTATGCTAGGATGGAAAATGGTAAAATAATGTTCGCAGACCTAAGTCATTTTTAGGTGTCTACATTTGCCCCTCTTTGTCATAATGCAGCTTGTCGTATTGTGGCAAAAAAAACAAGTCCAGAATATGCCCTAGCGGAGGTACGGAATGCCTATGCCCCCTCGAATTTTTTTTTGAATTTTGACCCGGGGTCAAAAAATTTGGAAAATATCCCGATTAGCTCAGTTAATGACTAGATAAGTAATGGCGTGAATGATTTCGAAAACGGAGGACGCCAAGTCAACCAAATGTCAGTCAAAGTTGGTCAAATGAGCCTCTAGTACAACCTATTAGGTCAAAACCCTAATTTTCAGCCTATAAATAGGTTGAAAAGGTTAAACCAAATGTCATTTTCTCATTTGTTATATAGAAATTTTTAGAAATCAGAGCTCTGAGTGAGGATGGTGATCTCTACGACTACACACCGTGGATATCGTGTGCGTTCATTCCGACGACCCAAGGGCGCAGGTGCACCAGTAAGTACCCTATCCCACTTGTCAAATTTTAAATTTCTTGCATTTATGAGGGTCAAAAGGGTGGGATTCAAATGCGGTACGACGCAAGTGCTATCGTGAAAGTTGCAATCGCCTTCGTGTTTGCCGCATTTGCTTACATTACGACGCAAGTGCGATGGGTAGACTAGGTCTATTTTGTGCGATTACGCATTCGCGAGGGTGAACGATGCATTCGACAACTTGTGACGCAAATGATAAATTTGTGATGCATTTGCTTATGATTTGTGACGCAATTGATAATTTTGCGATGCATTTGATAATGTGAGATGCATTTGACAAGCCTGACGATGCATTCGTTGTTAGATCATGCATTTGATAGATTAAATGACACCTTCAATGTTTGCTTGTGCATTTTCCCTTTAGAATGACACATTTGATATATTGCAACGCATTTGTCTTGCCCTGAGCCGCAATTGACTGGTTGTGACACATTTGTGGTCAACGCAATGCAATTGAAGTTGACTAGAGTTGACTTTTGTTGACTTGTGCTGAGCTTAACTTTTCTGTACCCTTGACTTGCCAGTAGTACAAAACTTTCCATAATGCTTCTCAATATGTTCTAATCTTTTTCCCTTTCCTTGTGCAGAGTTGGCTTGTGCCCATTTATACACAAGAGTTCCAACCAGCTACTTATGCTTTCCGAGATCATCTCAGTGATAGATAGAGGCAGCGACTGATGGCCCTAGGCCTATACCATGTCACGTATATGCCCATTATTCGGGAAAACAGAGGTTTGCTTACTGCTCTTTGCAAGTGGTGGCATCTGAGACTTACTCGTTCCACCTGCCTACTAGAGAGGCGACTGTGACTTTGGAGGATGTTTACCGCATTCTCCACATTCCAATCAATGGAGAGAGGGTGGTCTATTATCCACACCGAGGATGACAGGTTTTGACAAAGAGGTACGAGGGTACCGATGGTGCACAGTTGGCTTTGGATGGTTACAAGATCGGCTGGGATGTTGTGGCTGACCGATTTCCTAGGTTTGATGCCATACTTATGACCCTGATCGCCGGATTGCTAATCCCGGATCGTGGTGGTCACGGATTTCCCATTGGATGGGGGGATGTTCTTGTTTGTATGAGATCACAGAGGACTATTTTTGCTTGGGGGCCATGCTTGTTGGCCATGTTATACCATCAGTTGCACGAGGTAGTCTACCTCCAGGGGCATAGTATCAGCTGCGGGACCACCTTGCTTATGATTTGGGTATGGGAGCGCATTCTCATTTTTTGACCACCTGTACAGATGCAACAATTGGGTGATAGGATGCCCTATGTTTATCTATATGCAGGATCAGTTAGCTAAACTCGTGTTGGAGATACCGGGTATTGGCGTCATCGGATAGACACGATGATCAGTTTTGTATGGAGGCCATAAAGAGATTGTGCCCAGTGGGCAGATGAGGATGACCACTTGTCTTTTTGTAGATAGTTTTGATATCTCATTGGCCACACTGTTTAGACACAGCAGATTATAGAGATGTACCTGCCCCAGCGAGTACTACGACAGTTTGGGGAGCAGCAGATTGTGCCAGTAGGCACAACACAGTATGCTCAGTCTTCCAGAGAGACCATGTGGGGGCCGCCCATATCAGTGACAGTTGCAGAGCAGCAGGTAGATAGTTTGGTAGCAGTTCAGTGGGCTTGGAGGGGGGGTCTAGTAGATGCGGGCACATCGACCGAGTTTGACACCTGGTGGCAAGATCACAGACCCATTCCTTTGACAGATCCAGATGGTCCACCGCCCATTGATCGGAGATCAGTTATTCTATGAGTACCGAGGAGAGGTCAGGGTGGCAAAGATGGAGGGAGAGATGGAAGAGGTGCCAAGGGTAGAGATGGAGGCAAGGATGGAGACCGAGACGGGGGAGACAGAGGTGGAGGAGGTTGGGGAGGTGGAGGAGGTGGAGGTGACGATGGTGGTGGAGGAGATGGAGGAGGTGGGGGAGATGGCAAGGGTGCTAGGAGGAGGAGAGATGATCGAGGGTGGAGGCAGCCTAAGAGAGTGAGATAGAGAGTGGGTGGTGTACCATTATCACCCATTCGAGAGGAGGGGGAGGAGAGAGAGCTAGAGGTGAGAGCCGAGTAGGCTAGAGGAGGTGAGGAGGAGGTGGAGGTGGTATTGAAGGAGAGAGTGGAGGTAGAGGTGGCGGTGGAGGAGAGAGTGCAGGTGGATCCACTCGTTGGGGGACATCCTCTTGACATAAATGTGGAGGAGGTCCGGGCTGAGGGGGAGAGAGATGAGGAGGATGAGGAGAAGGACGAGGTAGATCAACGGTTGCAGGAGCGCATGATCTTTGGACATGATGAGGGTGATAGATTACCCATTTTTTTTGGATGCCACGGTTGACTAGAGGATTACTGATCTGCAGAGCAGACTAGATGCGGCCTTGTCTCAGAACAAGGCCTTGGCAGCGGAGTTGGAGGTCACTCAAGTTGAGAGGGATTAGGCCATCATTCGGTGATAGGAGTCAGAGTGGTGGGTTACAGAGTTTGTTAGGTTATGTTCGGGACCGACAAGGGATATGGCTTGGGAGCTAGCCAGGATGGTAGAGAGCAGGGGCCAATATAGGGCATTATATGAGTAGGCTATTCCACTAGATAGACGGGACCCAGGGTTGTCCCAATCCTACAGCAAGACAGGTAGTGGCAGCCGGACACACAGCAGCCGGTCTCACAACAGTAGTCATACTAGTGCTGGGGGGTCCACTGCATCAGGGCAGTCTTCAGGCCACAGATCACATAGCTCACACATGCATTCATCAGGGAACAACCACAGATCAGATTATGGTCACCAGTTAGAGCACGGTCATAGGTCAGTGTCCTCAGGACAGTAGACAGAGTAGAGCCAGCCTCTGGTTACTGATCCCACAGGATCTCAGAGTGAGACACTGGAGAGGACACCCATTCAGTTCACTGTTCATCTGATGGATCAATCATAGTTAGCTCACAGTTCACCTCCACGAGATGGAGGAGGGCCATCTTAGGACTTGCTTTAGACATATATATATATTGATATTCGAGCCTGCGAGCTCTATTTTTTAGGATATTATTTGACTCTATCCTGTGACATAACATTTTTTTTGAGATTATATATGCGATGCAATTTTGATGTGGCCTATATTATGTAATGTGTTATGGTATTCTATGCTTTTGTGAGATGCTTATGTGATGCTTTTATGATGCTATGAGATGTATTTCTGCTTATGTTTATGAATGCAATTTTGGATGTGGTAATGTATGTATGCATTGTGTAATGTTGTGATGATGCAGATGTTTTATTTATGATGCTTATATGTTGATGTAAATGATGGTTTTATGAATGGATACAAATGATAACGTTTATGCAATGTGAATTATGGTATATGATATATGCAGATGTGAATATGAAATGATCATGCCATTATGTATGCAACTTTGTTTTTGTATGTCACAGGATATCGTCAAAGAACGCTAGAAGAGAATATGAAGATGGATGTTAGTGCGAAGAAAGATATGCATATTAGTGTGGAAAATAAAAATCCTTAAAAAAGATTTGCTATAGTGCTATTCTAGTTGTTGCTCTTTAATCATCATTGGGCGAAAATATCATGATGGTCGACAAACACTATGATATGACATAGATCAATAGTGTGCAAAGTCGAACCATCAAGTAGATCAACGGTCGTAGACAAGGATGATCATGACTCATGCAAGGAACATAGTTGCCCCTAGTCACTTTATCATGACCAACCACCAGAAAACCCAAACCAATCATGAGACGTCATTGCTTCTCTAAATCCTAATGATAGGACATCCTTGAGAAACTAGCCACATGATAGTAAAAACATACAGTAAAATCATCATACTATGTCGTTGCTTCTCTAAATCCTGAAGTTAGGACATCGTGCAGAAACTAATAGCAGAGTGATAAGCAAACAAGGATAATCATCATGATATGCTGTGGTTCCTAGGACATAAGGAACTAATATCATGATTATTATCAAAAGACAAAAAAAAGTTTGCCAAGTGTTTGCCAAGTGTTTTAATGTTAGGAGCTGATTTAAATGTTGAGCGATATCAAATTCAGGAAGGACACATCCTGAATGACGTTGATATCTAGGAGAATTCATCAAAATATCGGATGATGATGACGATTCTTAGGAAGGACACATCCAAAAGCATAAAGAAGTTGACGAGAGTTGCTCTTCAAAAGGACACATCTGAAGAAGAACTCAAAGGTTTGCCATGATAAATTGTTTTGATAGGATTTTAACTACATGTCATTGCTGACATGTTGAATTGACTGAAAGTGTTGATGAAATAGATTATGGATAGACTGATAATTCAAGATTGACATAAGATTCAATTGATTCGAAGATAGCTTGACATGTGTGAAAATATTGTGCCATGAACCGTAATGGATTGACCTAGTGCGGCCTTGGGGGTCCATCGATTGATGGCCTTGCCTACGTCATGCACTCAGAGACCTCGTAGTTCGACACGACCAATGACATTGTCTAAAGGAAAAAATTTTGAATCATGATTTTATTTTGACAAACCTAGAAGGAATGACTTAATGTCTCAGGGATTCGAAGATGAATCTTGCCTACGTAGCAAATGCATAGAGACAATGTAGTACGGACATGGACAAAAGATTGAATGACATGATCGATTGAATTGATCAGATTGACTTTGATTTTGGATTTTTGACACTGATTTGCATGTTTTTGTATTTTCTCAAGACGTTTTCAGATTTTTAGGTCTTTTTTTAGGACTTTTTCAGATTTTTATGATTTTTTCAGGACTTTTTCAGATTTTTATGATTTTTTTTTCAGGACTTTTTGAGAATGCAAGATCATGTGCGGTACCCACTGCAGTTATATGATAAATTTCTTGCCCCCAGACAAGTCAGGGAATACCCAAGTTCAATGATATGGAGATAGGTAGACGCAAGGTAAAGGTAAGGATATGCAAGGAATGATGTCAACCAGATGTTAACCATGGTCGGAATTGACAGGACTTAGGATGGATGTCGTGAAGTTGTCAGGACTTTATGAGTATGAAAAATGGGAAAAAGGTCGATTTGAGTAACAGTAGATGGCGAAGCAATGATCAACTACACATGGCACCTATTTGCCAGGTTTTCACCATGGTACTTATCCAAAGCGCCTGTTTGCCAGGTTTTCACTATTGGATGAATTCATTTCTTTTTACTATTTTTGCCATTTTTTTATTTTTTTGTGTCACCAAGACGCCTATTTGCCAAGTTTTCATCAAGGGACAATTTTTTTCTATTTTTCAATTTTTTTTGTATTTTGTAGGTTTTTCAGCCAAGCTTTCTGATGCTATGTGTAGAACTTTCTTAGGTGTAAGCTATTGATAGGTTCTGTCAGCTGTTCTCCATCAGGTGTGGCCAACTGATAAGCTCCAAAACCAAATGCGACAGTAATGATATAAGGACCAAGCCAATTAGCCTCAAATTTACCAGGCTTTTCACAGTTTGCATGATTTCTGGGGTTTTGCATGAGAACCAAGTCACCGATTTCAAACTTTCGCACCATGACTCTTTTGTTATAACTTCGGCAGGGACGATTTTGATATGCCTATAGATGATTTAAGGCATTTTGCCATCTTTCTTGTAGCATTTCTAGCTCATGGAGATGAGTATGTCTGTACTCTTCATCATCAATCATTCCTTTCAAAGAAATGTGGAGAGAAGGAATTTCAACCTCAATGGGTAATATGGCCTCAGATCCGTAGACCAGAGAAAATGGAGTGGCTCCAATAGGGGTACAAATGTTGGTACGATAGGCCCATAAAGCAGGATTGAGTTGTAGGTGCCAATCTCGGCCAGCGTCATTGACAGTCTTCTTCAAAATGCGAAGAATTGTTTTGTTGGACACTTCAGCTTGGCCATTACCTTGTGGGTAGTATGGAGTGGAAAAATGGTGTTGGATGTGGAATCGCTCATAGAGTTCACGGACGTCCTTATTTTTGAATGGATTGTCGTTATCTGTGATGATGGATTGTGGGACACCATACCGGCAAATGATGTAATTCAGGATAAACCTGGATATTTGTTTACCGGTGATGTAGGTGAGACGGACGGCTTCAATCCACTTAGTTAAATACTCAGTGGCGGTTATTATGAATTTGTGGCCATTTGAAGAGGATGGATGGATCTTACCCATGAGGTCGAGTCCCCATTGTGCAAAAGGCCATGGAGAAGTAATAGGTCTTAATTCCTATGCAGGTGCATGAATTAGGTCGCTATGCACCTGGCATTTTCGACATGTTCTGACAAACTGAAGAGCATCTTTTTCCAATGTCGGCCAGTAGTATCCCAATCTGGTGACTTTCCTAGCTAAAGTTGGACCACTCGAATGAGATCCACATATACCCTCATGTACTTCTTGTAAGGTCGTTTGGGCTTCATCAGTGTCAAGACAGCGAAGAAGGGTGTTGTCAAAGCCATGGCGGTATAAGGTGTCACTGACGATGGTATGTCTAGCCGCTTTTCAGATAAAGGATTTTCTTTGGTTGTTAGACAGGTTGGGTGGGAGGGTCTGGGTTTTAAGATAGTCGTATATGTCTTGATACCAAGGCAAACCGGGACCAACAATCTCGCACACCATTTTGGACTCTGGAATATCGTATGCAGGCATCAACAGCTGTTCCACTAAGAATTCAAATTGTGACACATTCTTAGGGATGTCTAGAAGAGATCCAATGGTAGCCATTGCATCGGCTACTTTATTCTGTGTCCTTGGGATTTGTTCAAATGCAATCATTTTGAAATACATCAAGAAACTATCCACCATTCTTTTGTAGGGAAGCAATTTCTCATCTTTTGTGTCATAGTCATCATTTGCTTGATTGATGACTAATTGAGAATCTTTGAATACGAGCAATGTCTGAATTTTCCATTTGATTGCTATCTTGAGGCCTATGACCAATGCCTCGTATTCTGCAATATTATTTGTACAAGGGAAAGAAATCCAAAATGATTTAGGAATTGAATCCCCTTGTCGTGTTATAAATAATATGCCTGCTCCTGAGCCGTGCCCAGTGTGGGATCCATCAAAGTATAATTTCCATGGTAGAGCTGGTTCTGCATGAAAGATTGACTCATAAGGAAAATCAATGATCAACGGATGAGTGGCTTGAATTGGTGCATCTACCAGTTGATCTGCTATTACCTGTCCTTTTATAGCCTTGTGCTCTACATACTGTATGTCATATTCGCTTAAAATCATGACCCATTTTTCCAAGCGTCCTGTCAATGCTGCTCAACTCAAGAGATATTTTAATGGGTCAATCTTTGCTATCAGATGTGTTTGATGACTTAGCATATAGTGTCTTATTTTTTGTGCTGCAAAAACAACTGCAAGGGATGCTCTTTCAATAGTTGTGTAATTGAGCTCATATCCAATTAATGTGCGACTGATGTAATATATGGCTCTTTCTTTTTCTTCATGGTCATTTTGTGCCAATAATGCCCCCAGTGCATTTGTCGTTGCAGATACATATAGAATCAAGGGTTTTCCCTCAATAGGTGGCATTAATACCGAAGCTGTTAATAAATATTCTTTAATTTTGTCAAAAGCCATGTTGCACTTATCTGTCCATGCAAAAGGAATGCTTTTGTGTAGTAGATATTGGAATGGTTGACACTTATCTGCCAACTGTGCAATGAGATGGCAAATAGACTACAATCTGCCCTGAAGTGTGCGCAACTCACTGATTCCCTTTGGTGGAGGCATGTCCAGAATTGCTTTTACTTTTGTGGGATCAACCTCAATGCCTCGTCTTGAAACAATGTATCCTAGCAACTTGCCTAAAGTGACTCTAAAGACACACTTCTCTGGGTTCAATCTAACCTTGTAATCCTCAAGCCGTCTAAAGATTTTGTCTAGGACTTTGAGATGATCTTTTCTTGTTAAAGATTTTGCTAATAAGTCATCCACATAATCTTCCATTAGAATGTGCATCATGTCATGGAAGATTGTTGTCATAGCCCTCTGATATGTAGCACCTGCATTCTTTAGGCCAAAAGGCATGACATTCCAATAGTATGTTCCCCAAGGACAAGTGAATGTTGTTTTATGTTGATCCTCTGTTGCAATTTTGATTTGATTATAGCCTGAAAAACCATCCATGAGAGATAGCATCTCATATCCTGCCGTGAGGTCAACAATCATGTCTATGTTTGGTAGAGGGAAATCATCCTTTGGGCAAGCCTTATTCAAATCTCTAAAATCCATATGGATATGGATTTGTCCATTCGGCTTGGCAACAGGAACAATGTTTGATATCCAATCCGCATAATCAATTGACCTTATGAATTCCACATCCAGTAACTTTTTTAATTCTACCTTGACAAGTAGTGCGATTCGTGGGTGCATCTTGCGTAGCTTTTGTTTGACCGGCTTGATTCTTGGGATTAAAGGCAGATGATGTAGAACCAATTCGGGATCCAGTCTTGGCATGTCTGAATATGACCATGCGAAGTTAACTTTTCTTTCTGTGAAGAATTGTTTAAATTCAGGTTTTTCTTCATCTGATAATGATGAGGCCAAGAGAATCATTTTGGGATTCTCTGGTGTAGCTATGTTAACTTCTGTTGTATCCTCAATGAGCATGGCCAATTTTTCCTGTGTTATGGGGAGAAACTCCAATCCTCCATCCTTAGGCACCTCAGAGAGGTTTTCACCTTCGGATGCATCCTTTGTTTTTACTATTTTACTACCAGAAGGTGCCTTGCGGTTTTCACCTAAAGGCATTTCTTTTTCTTTTTTCTTTTTTGTATTTTTGTGACTGGAGGATCACATAGTCTACCCGAAGTAAGCTGCACAATTGAGATCAATGCAGATTCTTGTTTTGTGATCCCCCCATGGAATACCTTCTCTTATTCCCATGAATTCTGTAATTGCTTTGTCATTCTGAAATATTTCCATCATCGTTGGATCTTGTTGGTCCCAGTCGATTAGTTGTGGGTACACAAGGGGGATTCCATCGTCAGTGGTGGTGAAGGATGGGGAGGATGTGGAAAGTGTGCAAATTGATGCCTCAAGTGTAAAGGAAAAGTTGTCAATTTCCACTTCTGTGTCCGATGCAATGGATGGTCCATACTCTAAGTAAGATGAATCAAATTCAAAATCATAATATGGGATGAAATTATCAACATCATGACTAGTGGTAGGCATTTTAGAAGTATGGATAATGGGTTCAGGTAGGTTAGGCTCATGGGTGGGCTCAGGAATGGGGTGGGATGATTCAGGTATTGTTGACGACACTTTATGTTCTTTTGGGTTCCAAGGAATGCTTACCCATTTCTTGTGTTTAGAATGTCGGTCAATAGGGTCAATGTTATATTGCTGGTGGAATCATTCTTCAAAGGAAGGTTGGCTAGGTTCTAAGAATAGTTCATCAATGTCATAGTCATTGATGGTTTTGTCAGATCCCCATTCCCATTCATTTGAGTCTGTTTCGGTTAGGGATTCTTCGCTTGTCCCGACACTTTTTGTTGTCGTTACGTCCTTACTTGAAAATTCATAGATACATTGATCGTCAGTTCCGAGTTGGTTGAACCCTAGCCCTATGTATCTTGGTCTTGTCATTATAATAATAGGAACCCTTCTTCCATTGTCGTTCTTTCCAAGGCCGCTTGTCCCATCAAAACCTTGGGCTTTGCATATATCATATCCTTTGCCATAAAGATGCAATGGTAGTGGAGATAACTCTGTTGGGTCTTTGTAGATCCAGTTATCTATGTCAATGATGTCTTCATCACCCATATCGCCCCACCATGTAAAAACACTTTTTGGTGGAACGTTGAAAGTTACTTTGGGCTCAAATGCAAAATAAGGTCTACCATAGACTTTTGGTGGCTTCGGTATTGTGGTTATACAGTAAGCCGTGTTCAATTTGAACTCTCCACAACCAAGGTCCTGGATCTAAATATCTTTACTTGGGATGGAAGTTGATGGAGATGGTGTGGTAGAAGATGATGGAATGGATGATTTCATGAGTGTCGTTGGGTCAATGTATTTGGATGTGGTGGAAGATGAGGTCTCCCGATTGATGGGTACCTGGTGCTCAGCAGTAGCTCGTAGGTTGGTGTAGTATTGAAATGGATCAAGATCTCCGGGGATAGTGATCTCAATTCCATCAAAAGGGAATTTGAGGCATTGGTGGTATGTGGATGGAATTTCCTTTAAAGCATGAATCCAAGGGCAACCAAGTAATATATTATAGTGGATATCACGATCTAGGACCTGGCATGTGGTATCTATGATGACTGGTCCCACTCAGAGTGGAATTGTAATAACACCTTTAGAAGCGCATTCTTCATCATCATATGCTTTGATGATGATACTTTTGCTAGCATCCACACATGCCTTAGAAAAACCAAGAGCTTTGACCAATTTTAGAGAGCAGATATTCAATCCTACTCCGCCATCTACTAGGACTCGTCAAACCTTATGCTTGTGGACAAATACTTCAATGTGGAGGGCATCGTTATGTGATGGCCTGGGTGAGGAATAGTCGTTGTCAGAAAAGGTGATATGGTGAGGTGAATTTAGGTATCTGATCATGGTCTCAAAATGGTTAACATCGATGTTGGTTGGAACGGTTGACTCTTGCAGTACTTTATCGAGGATGGCCTTATGCGTGGGTAAAAAATGGAGTAGTTCAAGAATGGATATTTGGGCAGGTGTTTTATTTAACTGCTCAACAATGTTGAACTCCGGTTTTGGGGTGGATTGTCTAGCGGATGGACTAGGTATGGTGATCTTTGGTTGATGGGCAGAAGGACCCAGGATAGTGACCTTGCCTTTACGCGTAGTCACATTGCATTCTAGGGCTCTTTTGATGTTGATGGTATTAACAGATTCATCTTCATTAGCAATGCGAAGATTGTTAATAATAATGCCATCAGGATAACTATATGCAAGACGAGTAGTATTATAAGCCAAACGAATGTGGTTGGCTTGGTTGTTTGTATGCTTGGTGCCAAATGAGGAAGCCTTACCATGATCCTACAGTGGGTTTTTGTGTATGGTATGATCTGCATTGGATGTAAGAGATTGACCACCCAACTCAATGGTGTGGTTCTCTATGAGGTCTTGCACCAAATTTCGTAATTGGTGACAAGAGGATGTTTTGTGCCCTTTGGCACAATGGTAATCACAAAATGAACTGTCATCCCACCATGACGGCTTGAATTGAATAGGGTCATACGATTTCAGCTCCTCCAACGTTATGATGTCGTTTTGGAGAAGTTTCTTTAAGATAGTGTCGATAGGTTCACCCAAAGGGGTGTATGTACGTTTTTGGAATTGTCGTGGTTGACGCAACTGCCTTTGATTAGATTGTGCATGATTGTTTTGGAGAGCATTGGAAGTTGGTGTCAATGTAGTTATAGGTGCATTTTGATTGTGTACTCCTTTGATTGTGAGTACATGACCTGTTGCATTTACGGTTTTTGCATCAACTACACTGTCATTTGTGATGTGTTTGTTCTTAACCCAGTATTTGTTTTTGTCGTTTGAGCTACTTGGGTTATTATTGGTGGTTGTGTTGATGGTTTTGCCACCATATTTCAATTCACCTTTGGCAATCAAGGCTTTTTCTAGTTGAACCCCCTTTTCAACAAGGTCAACAAAAGTGGTGCAACAATGGACTTGTAATCCATACCTTAGTGGTCCAAGGAGAGTTTGCACAAACATGATTACTTTCTCCTTTTCAGGTATTTCTACCGGACATCTACTTGCTAAGGTTCTCCATATTTGAAAGAATGGAATGAAAGTCTCTCCTGCATCCTCTTGGGTAAGTTTGCATAAGGAGGCGATGTCAATGTCTATGTCAATATTGTAAGCATAGTTTTCGACAAACTTGTTTGCCAATTCATCCCATGTTTTTATTCCCTTAGGAAAAAGTGAGAACCATTCTAGTGCATGACCTCCAAGACTTCTAGAGAAGAGTCTCATGAGATAAGTTTGCTCGTAAGCAATGTCGATACAACTAGTAGTGAATTCCCTTATGTTTTCAAGTGGGTTTGTTTTGCCTTTATACTTGGGAAAATGAGGGACTACATATCCATGAGGAAATGGTGGCATATACAAGGTTGTGTCAAATGGATATGGACACAAGTCATGTGAAATGTATGACTTTTTATTGGATTGTTGCAAGGTCTCCACTTGTGTTTGAAGAGCAGCGAGTTGGTGAGTGAGTGCTTCCACCATGGGATGCTTGGTAGCATCACCTATGTTGGTGATAGGGGCAGCTTGAGTCCCCAACTATTGAGATGAGATGTGCTGATTTTGAGTGGGTTGCCTGTGGGCAAAGTGAGTGTTGTGATTAGGCGGTTGTTGAAAATGAATGTTTTGATGAGGGATGTGTTGCTACGTATAGACTTGAGAAGCATAAGTGGGAATATGATATCCTGCCATATTGGACTGGATTTGAGGACCTTGCTGCTTTTGACCTTGTTGATTGCCAAGTGGAGTGAAGAATGGAGTGCCTTGTTGATTTTGATCTTGTTGATGCCCAAATGGAGTATATGATTGTGTGCCTTGATTTCCTTGCCCAAATAAAAGATTATGACCTTGAGGAGTGTTGGTGTTTTGGGTCATAGGAATGCTGGTGTTGACTTGTGATAAAGTGGATTGGGTGCCTTGGATGAAAAATCTTCGTTTATTTCTCCCAAATGGGTTAGATGAGTTGGTTGCAATGGCACTTGAAGAACCTAATAGTAGGTTTGCTGATGTACTCATGGAACTAGATGAAGTTCCAAAGAGGTTTGATGTGGTTGCCCCCATTGTTTTTGAAGGAATGGTGGATGTTTGCTGGGGGATGGATTGTGATGTGGTGTTGGTTTGGGAAGATGATCCCCCAATAGATGTTGTATTGGTTGTGGTAGTGATATGACCAAGGGAGGTAGAATTGAGTGTGTTGATGACATTCTGTGAAGAAGCTTCCATGGAGGAATTGTATGATGTTGGAGTGGGAGAAGTTGCTCTAAGAGTGTTAAGGTCAATTCCCTTTGGTAACTTAGCCCCTTGGTCAAGGAGCATAGCTAGGAATCTAGAAGAGTCATTTAAGACTACTTCTTCTACAAAAGCAACAACTTCTGGATGTTGAGCGATAGCTAATATGTCTTCTTCAAGGACATCCCCATTTTGATCCCATCAGATAAATGGTTCAAAAATATGTGAGGAAGATGATGGTATGTTCATCTCACTAAAAGGATTGATTGTGGAATTTTCCATGTTAAAATAGGGATTATTCATGGTATTGGGAAATGAGTCCATGCCAGTTGTGAACTCAAGAAAGTTGTTATCTTGTCCAAAGGAATCCATGAGTCTTTTCTTTTTCTATAGTCTAGTTTCAACCATACAAAGTTTTGCTCAACTTGGGATGATGGAAAAAATGATCTAAATATGAGACTATGTTCTTGGTTTTTTTTGGATTTTCAAAATGATGCTATGAAAAAGACTTGTGGATGCAAGTGGTGTGACACTAGATGGAGATGCTAAAATGATATGCAATAAGCTATCCTAAGATGTACTTACTAGTGAGAGATCTAAAGAGGACAAACTTGGATAAACAATGTTTTCGCAATGATTCAGTTTTGGAGGATCAATGGACCATAGAAGGACTATAAAATGTATAAAGTGAAATCTCCACACTAGACTATTGAGTGGGAAATGCTTCACAAAAGGATTGACAAAATGACAAAGGTAATTGGGTCCAATGATAACCTACTAATGAATGCAAAGTTTGGACAATGAATGGTAAGAGTCAACTCCTAAAATCTGCCAAAGTGAGTGTCTAAGGAGGTGGTGAAGCTACCAATCCAATCTAGTGAAAGTGACCTATTATGAGCCTAAAATGGTATCTAAATATGCAATTATTTTGATGGAAAGTTGAGAAATTCAGAGTTTGGTTTGGACTGTATCAGTGAAGAAAGATCTGATTGACTTGAAGACAGGTTGTGAACTTTCTGATTTTGACAGAAAAGAAATGTTTGCAGTTTTAGCAAATGCGGTGCAACAGAGCAAATGCGGCTCATTGAATCGAATGCGGTTTAGGAAGTGTCGAATGTAAAACAGTGTTGCGAATGCGGTTTTGTGTCTGGCAAATGCAGCTCAGTTAACTCAATGTGGCTTGCTGGTTGCAAATACGACTCTGTAATTGTCGATTGCGTCTTGACAGAGCGAATGCGGCTCCTAATGGCTTAGATGTGGCTCATCAGAGTGAATGTGGTTTTCTAGATGTCAAATGCAGTGCAGCAGAGCGCTTGCGTCGCAATATGTAGTTTTAGGGAAAAACTTGAGCACAGTTTGTAGTTTTCGACCAGTTCTTTTTATTCCAATTTGTGATTTTGTAATTTGTTTGAAGATTTTTAAGAATTCTTGGCAAACATAGAAATCAAAAATATAAAATCCTTGTTCAAATAGACTCACTCTTAAAAGTCAAGTGGGTCATCCTTGCAATCATAGCCCACATCTTAAAATCACGTTGACTCACACAGCCTTGTCACCCCCTAGAGGGTGCCCATGTTTTTGTCTTTTCTAGGTGTGTACTCAAGGTGACGGAAGTGGATACCGAATCCCCTGAGCAAAAAATCCATGGTGATTATATGGTGAGTGTCTTGGGGGGAAATTCTTCCCTCCCCTTGCACCGTGATTGAAAGGATGTCTAGTTACTGACACAGCTGGCTACTACACTAGGTTCTTAGTAAGTCTTTTTGTTCAGTGTGGCAATGGATATACTCCCTCGAGAGACCTCCCAACCTTTAGAACAAAGGCTTTGGGGATGGTTATCTTATCAACTACTGTCAAGTTGGATTTTCATCAACAACTTGCTTTTGATTATAGTGGGTTGGAAACCTTGGCTTTAGGTGTTCCCACTTAGGTCGTTCCCGTAGGGTGAGTACTTTTTCCCACTACGGCAGGCCTTCTAAAGGTTGTATGAAAATAGTAAATGAATAAGTATGAAAGAAAGGATAGGTCTAGCTGTTTGATCACCCAGTAAAGGGGAGAGCATATGCCTATTATGCAAACAAGCACAGTAAACTTTAAACCCAAATGAAAGATTTTTTATTCTAAGTGAAGATATTGCTTCACCAAAAAAAACATGGGGTTTATTTTAATCCAACAAAAATTTAGTGTGGTGACTATCCTAGATTGATAAATTCCAAATTAAAAAATGCCTACCCTAGGGTTGATAAACTCAATCTTTAAGTGTGTCTATCCTAGGATTGGTTCATTTTACCCTTAAAGAAAAAAAGAAGATAACAAAAAAAGCAAAGCTAGCCGTAGTCGCGTCAGATCTAGTTTACAATAAACAAGAAAAATAAATAAAAATAAAAATTGCGTTTTACTAGTCATTTGCGGTGCGAAGTTTTGAATGCAGCTTGTCAAATGCATCACGACAGATGCGGCTCTCTGAGTAGCAAATGCAGCGCAGAGGAATGATTGTGTTGCACACGAATGCAAATGCGGTGCAGCAGAGCGTTTGCTTCGCACTATTTGTCAAATGCGACTTTTCGTACCCTGAACCTGTAAAAAACGTATGGCACCTACAAAAAAGGACGTGTTGGAATGTCGGGTTCACCAATGTAATGACCTAAATATCCTGCAAGATTGAAACACTTATTAGTTGTAACTGCAAGTTAGTTAAACATCAACAATGAAATGCAAAGAAGTTAAAAACACAAAGTAATGCAAGAAATTGGAAAGATCTCACCTACCCTTTGACTCCATGATTGATTTTCATTGTACCTTCTCAAGCTTTACTGCAATGATAGATTTCCCTCAGATTGTGTGTGAGCAAAATTTTCTAATGCCTAGCCTTAACAATGCCTTTGAAGGATTTTAAATTATTAAACTATGCAACTAGAAACTCAATCCTAATATGCAAGCAATAATAAAATAAGCCTAAGATATGATATTAAATGCCTATAGTAAAAGTATCTCAAGTAAATGAACATGGATCCGAAAATGAGATCAAGATTGTCATTTTATAGAAAATGCAATCTTGAACGGATGGACAAGATGAGAGATTGAGGAATACCCTAGAATCAACGGTCAAGATTCAATAAGGCAACCTCAATTAGGGTTAGGGAAAAATACCCATAGGTGTAAATAAGATTTAATTAAATGAATTAAATCCAGACTGAATGTGACAGTGGAGATGAAATTAGTAAAAATCAGAAGACAGAAGGATGAGATTTTAGATAATCAATAATTTTGGAAATTACTTGATTTGTAGAAGAATATTTCCCTTTTTGAATTAAATTAATTCAAAATAGAGATTTTGTGAGGTAATCAGTAATTGATTTTTGAAATTAATTACTAAATGAAGAATCAATTAACCATGTGAGATATTTTTAAATGATTTGTTTTATTTAAAAATATAGAAATGTCACATGCCATAATTAAATAATTATTTAATTTAGGAGAAGTAGTTAATTAATTAAATAAATAAAAGAATTTATTTAATTGAGAGAGTATTTAGGAATTAGTGACACATTAAATAAATATATTTTAAATATATTCATTTAATAATCAGGAGGATATTAATGATAAGGATTAATTAAATAAATCGATGACTTTATTTAATTATTAGAAGACTTTGACAATTAGTGACATATTAAATTAAATAAGTAAGATTTATTTATTTAATAATCATGAAGAATGAAATTTTATGAATTAATTAAATAATCATGAATTATTTAATTAATAGTTGAATGTGGGTTAGGGACATAATTCAAATGTTACAATTATGCTAGGATGGAAAGTGGTAAAATAGTGTTCACAGGCCTAGGTCATTTTTAGGTGTCTACACTTATCATATAGGGGAGAGGACCCACTAGTTGAGCATGTTTCAATAGTTGTGATAGTAGTTGTTTATATAATGCTCAATATTTGTGATAGTAGTTGTTTATATAATGACCAATAGTTGTGAAATGACTACCCATAATTAAACAAAATGTATTCCTTTGATCTAGAAAGTAACCAATCATGTGATGCCACATCAATGCTCAACTACCCATGATGTGAATGCACAAGTATTGGTCAACTACAACTTGACAAAAAGCATGCTGATATGGCATCATATTTGATGATGTGCCCCTGAAACGAAAGCTATAAGCAGGAGACTTGTCAAGTAAGTTGCTATAAAAAACTAGGAGTGATTTGAAATTTCCACATAGGATAATTAGAAGTGCAAAGTTAGGGTGAAAAACTACTGGGTCCTCTCCCATATAAGCCACATAAATATTGATTTGACAATGGATGGGAACATTTTATTTCTATTTGCGGTGTTTTTTGTCAATTTGATGACAACTTCCTTTTTTCATTTGCATTGCTTTATGTTTTAAATTTGTACGCAAATATTTCATAATCAGATAATACTTAATTTCTTTAAGGAAAAAATATAGATTTGTCTAAGTTTTTTTCATTCTATTATTTAGCACTTATTATTAATTGTCTAATCCAGCCACATGCAACTAGATTTTGTAGTGGATCAAACACATAATCTCTAACATATTAACTTACATATAGTTTTCTATCAACATAATCCTTGAACCTCCTTTAGGTGCAAGTGCTAGTTATTTAATGCATTTTGCAAAGCATGTGAAACCGAGGAAGCAATGGTCATGTTCTGATTGGCCATGTTTTTGCTTATATACTGCTTCCAAGATAACCAATATTTCTACTAGAAAACTCCTTAATTTTGATCAATAAAAATAAGATAAATATTTTAACATTTTGGTATTGATTGAGGTGTAAAAATTTTATTTATTTTTAATTAGGAGAGAGGACCCAATACTCCTGCACCCTAACTTCACCCACCTCAAATCGTACGTGTCAATTCAAACAACTCTAAAAAATTTATGGCAGCTTCCTCAATGAGTTGACTACTTAAACCTATGGCTTGAAGTTGGAATCTTCAATTTTGATGTCTAAAATACATGTAGTTGGAAAATGTGTCCAAAAATATCACTTTTAAAACCCGTTACCCATTGTAGTGAATTACCATACCCCATCTTGAGTTTCACTTTTACCAATAATTGATCATATTTTCCCAAACAATGAACACATAAATAGTCGAACTCATCATATAGAGTCCTAAATATGAAGAATCAATATTATTAAATGATACAAGATAACATTATTAATTAAATACTTTTTAACTATTCTTATTGTAAAAGTATCCTAAATTTTTTTAAATAATATCATATTACTAAATAATTGAAATCCAACATCTATTACTAAATTATATATTATCAATAATAAATGCATCTAACCATAATTGACTCATTTCCAAAAGACCTTGTACATATCCATAATTTCTATATCCCTCCATTGTGAAACTTTCGCTCTACTAGTACCACAAGTTGCTTTCTCCATTATAGCAAGCTTCCACAACTACATGTCTGCCATGAGCATAGCCATCATGTGTACTTTGTTTTGTGTAGGGAAAAGTAAGGTTTACAAATTATAGTTTTTTATCTTCTCATAGTCACCTTCATTGTTTTCACTAATGATTTTGTGTTGCCTTTTGTTCTTGTGTCCATCTCTAGCTTGAGTGTTTTGAATGAGTAATGTGGACTTGGGCTTCATACATGCTTAAGGAAAATCTGTCTTTCAACACAACAACAAAACAATGGTTTCGAATCTCCTAGGGCTTTAAGATAATGGAGCAAGCAAGGCATTTTTTAACCTTATTGGGGTTAATGAGCCATTTGGGTCAAGCCCACAATATTGTGTTCCACTTTTTTGTCAAATTAGGACATTGAAGTCATCAATTTTCACCAAATTTTCACTTTACGAAACCTATAGCAACTAAACCATTAATAATTTGGAGATGATGTGAACTAGTGATTTGTGAGGATTTGTGTGTAAATTTCAAATATATATTTTAAAAATAATGATAAATAAGTTGTGAATTTTTTACATGTTTTAATAACTTGCTTTTTATAATAAACAACATTTTTAAAAGGTGGTGTTTATGTTGTAACACATAAATAAATTTATAGATAGGATAAAATTATAATTTTTAAAATATAGATTTGTAACATCAATATCTAGCACATGGATTTTTTTCATAATTTTTTGTTTCATATATTTTTTAATCGATTTTTGAAGCCGAAATAATTATAATTTGGACATAAGTGTATGTTGTAATGCATAATTTGTTTCATATGTATCAAAATTCAATTTTGTTGTTTTCTTTTATAAAACAAAGACATCAATACCTATGACACAAATATTTCTTAGAAGTTTTGTTCTCTATATTTTTATTTTTCCATATGTGTGAAACAAATATTTTGATGTTTGGTGAAAAACCTACATTCACATCACAAGAAGTAAAAAATTAAAAAATATTCAAAATTATTCTTTTTGAAAAGATTATAGTAAGGGCTCACTAGTATAGAAACAACAATGTATGACTAAAAAAACTATTAAAAACTACTTATAAATGATTGAACTTGGTCACTTGACCATTAGTAGTTTATTGCCCTTCATATATAACACGACCAAATTGATGACTAAACCATTTTTAGTCATTTATTGGTTGTTTTGATTGATTGATTTGGTAGTATAGGTTTAGTCATCAATTTAGTCATTTTTTTTCCACTGATATATTTAGTCGTTGATTTAGTCATTGATTGTTGTAATCTAGTCACTTATTTAGTCATTTTTTATTCACTAATATATTTAACTTGTCATTTATTTAGTTGTCGATGTTGTCATTGATTGTTGTAATCTGATCACTTATTTAGTCATTTTTTTATTTGCTGATATATTTAGTCATTGATTGTTGTTAACTGGTCACTTATTTAGTTAGTTTTATTCACTGTTCACTGATTTCTATCAATTGGTAGTATATTTAGTCAATTTAATTATTAATTGATGTCAATTAGTAGTATAGTTAGCCATTTTAATTGACTGATATTTGAGGATTTAAGCATAAAACATAGAAATACACATCAATCATCAATCATCAATTACACACAATAAGATAGCCATTGACAAGGAAAAATCGATGAACTTTATTAATAAAAGAAAGGTGTTCTAATTAAAGCTTAGAAATAAAGTATTACAATTGTTATTTGTTGGAAGTTGAATTACTCTTAGAGGGGGGAGGGGGGGTGAATCAGAGTAAAGTGCAAATTAAACTTTTGTAAAATGACTAAGTGAAACTTTTGATTGCAAAGTGAACTTTTAACAGCACTGAACTTTTAAACAAAATGATTGTTTTGAGTGACTTTACAAACCGTTTTCAAATCATAACATAAATTGTTCATATAAAGGTGACTGAACAATTTTTTGTATAATGCTTTAGATTCACAAGATTCATGACAGACTGAACATTCCTTTATAACAGGTTAAACAATATACATTCATGATAGATTTGAACATTATACTTTGAACTCTTTTAGAATGAAACATTAAACATGAATCAAAGCATTGCACAAAATACTTTTGACATATGACAAAATGAAAACTTAAATAGTTAAGCACATGAACTGAAACACAATTGCACAAATTTCAACACATGACACATTATTTTCCTGAGTGGAAAAACCCTCACAGGGTATAAAAAACCACTCGTAAAATATTCATTCTATTCATTCAAAGAGCATCAACTCTATAACAATGGTGGAGCACCAACTCAACACCGAAAAGAATAAATCACCAACTTCAATAGGAGCACCAACTCCTAGTTTTTTCAAACTTAGGAACAACCATTCCATGAAGAACCAACTTCTTTTAATGAACTACAATTATAGCATCCTATCAGAACCCTAGAATTGTAGATTTTGCAACTATAGAATTTCAACAAAAGACTATGTATATTCTCATTAAGCACACTAAATAATGTTGTGTATCAATATCTTCCTTCAATACAATAATATGAGAATCATAATAAAATATTTTTCAATGTCATACTATTTTTACACAATATGATTGAAGCTTCATATTCCTCTCTCAGATACACTTGAAAATGCTTGAAGATCATCCTTTTAAAGACCCTTCAAATAATAATCTCTATATGCAGTTTGAATAACTGTAAACCAATGCGAGATACGGTTACAAGAGAAAAAACCTAAAGAGTTTTCAACTAACTCTTTCAAGGATCATATGTTTTCATGTATCTTCATCAAAGTTTCTAGATTGGAATAACCAAATGCATGAACCCTTTATTTGGTTGTTAAGGAACAATCAAGGGTATCAAATAACTTTAACAAGTGAAACTTCATTTTTATTTCCTTAAAAAAATGGTCAAAAACCCGTAACTAGTGTTAACTTTAATACCTGTTTAAGGAGAAATGAAAATAAACAAATACCAGAAGAATTGTTCCAAAACTGTCTAGCTAAATTCTTCCATCACTTCTCTTTCCAACTTCCACAGTCAACACTCTATCTTCTTTCACTGTCGAGCTCAGAAATCAGCTAACACGTTTTCATGGTGGCGGCTAGGGTTCCAAACCCTATTCACAACAAAATGAAACAATAGCAACTCTACCCTACATTTCCCCCAAGTCTTTCAATAATCATTTGGAATCTGAACAACATAATACATTTGAATCCGTTGGAAAAGAATAAATCATTAACTTATGGGTAAGTGCAGGATCATGATGGGCCAAAAAGTGGCGATATGTAAGTGATATGATGGCCCATGTGGCTGATGACTTTATTTTTACCCAAAATTGATGAAACGAAAAGGGTTTTTAAAGGATATTCTCAGCTTTCCACCAATATAAATTATGTTTTATGTTGAATTTAATAAATAATTATTATTCATTTTCTATTTGAATTATGACTAAAGTCTTGATTGATAGGATGATTGAAAAACATCTATAGATTTCAAATGATATCACATTTTTTGAATCTGAAACAAGTGTCACATTCTATGCTTCACATACTATAAAATTAAGAAAAGAAAAATTTAATTTCATGAATATTTGACCAAGTTATGGTGGTCAGACATACGTTTTTTTATATTTTTAAAAAGTTGTAATAAAAAATTCATAATTAATTATTTACTTAGAAAAAAACTATAAAAAAATATGCATGACATCGAGACATGAGTCCTCTACTTATATCTAAAATAGTATAAAAAATAATTATCATTTTATTGTGGTTAGGGTGGTTAGACAGACACCTACTTCCTATTTATTCTCTGAAATTTAAGTACTATTGCATTGAAATTTCAGATTTTCACCAAACAGATTTTTTTCTTCTTCAAACAAACCTAGTAGTTTAGAAACTACATTCAATTTTCTACAAATTCTATTCTTACATATTTTTGAAATAATATAGATAACTTATTCAAAATTTTACGTCAAGTTGCTTAACTCTAATTTTCTGAATTTTCATCGCCACTTAAGGGCTTGTTTTTTCCATGATGATCCTGCACATACCCTTTTGATAGTTGTCGATACCTGTGATTTCCACGAAACTTTTAATCGAATTCAAAACCTTTATAATCATAACACCCGATATCACATGCTTAATGTGACTAAAACATAAGCATCAAACCAACTTTAATATGTCTAACACCTTCAAGGTTTAGCATGCCCGATGAAGGCTTGATTTGCTTTTTTCAACAAATACTTTATATCTCTTTAGTGCTTGACACCATTTATGATGCAAAATATAAATATTTCAACATCCTCACCATAGGATATATTAACCATGAAATTGAAATATAAGCTGCCTGAAGCCATGTACTATATGTCTTGAAGACCCCGTTAGAAAAAAAATACTCTATGAAGAAAATATATATAGGTGACCTGGACCTGTAATCTGCATTTCTCGAAACTTGTATTTGACACAATGCCAATTGTAATAAGATGGTAACAGAGAAAAATTTATAAAACATTATAGTTTGCTAGAAAACTATATGCTCAAAGTACCAAGACTATCAATGTACCTATTATCAAAGTACCATCAAGATTGACTTTATCAATGTTACAAACCTAAGAGTTTGTGTATTTTTCATCAAGGACAAATATATTTGAATATAATAGGTTATCAACTTGAATTCACATCATGAGATCATAGTATATGCTTTGCACTGTGACATAAGTCTCAAATAATGAAGAATATCCATATAAGAAACGAAAACTAAACGTTGTACTATGCATTTGCAAATGTATATGTTCAATCACCAACAACCATGTACCTATGATACCACAATACCAATTGAACTTGAAAATCATCTTGACAAACAAATCATCCTAACAAACACAATCAACACCATCATAACCTTAGATGTATACCAAATATCAACTAATGCACAAATAAACCAAAATAAACCAATCTGCATATTATAGTATATATTCTCATATTAGCACTTTTGACATCAAGGACAAACCAATAACAACTGAGAGCCAACATTATTTTCACTCATAAGACTAAAAATTTGAGCTACAATATTGCACAAAAATGACTACAAGAAAGAAACTTCTCCAAAAATCTTCTACAATGATGGAAATGCATGCTTGAAGCCCTTCAATGCAAGCACATGCCCCTTTCATCTCTTAAAACTTCTACAACATGGGAAATCTTCTTGGACCAAGTTGTAATGTATAGAATCCAAGAAGGAGAGTGTTGATTGTGTGCCATATATGAATCTCTCTCCTTCAATGCAGTCAACAATAACCCAGCTAGAATCTTTCCTCCTTTATATGCAACGTTCCATCTGATATGAGCAATATGGTGTTGCCTTTTCTACCATGAACGAAGTTGTGCCTCAACACAACCAAAAAAATTACTATTAGTCTCAATTAAAAAATAATAAAAGTGCATTGTATATTGCAAGTTTACAAAAGTCCCAACACAGCAAAAAGATAAATCAATTAAAAAATTGTAGCCTTGTCAACAAATGCTTGAAATATGCATATTAAACCCTTGATTTCAGAACCTTGTTCAAAGTTTAAGAAATGTAATATGATCAGATTATAGAATGAAGTTGACATTATAGAACTAAGGCTATCAAAACTAACCAAACCGGAACAACATTATCAACAGAAATTTCCTAGAAACCAAGCGCAAGAATGCCATCAGACTTAATTAGACAACAAAAATGTCAACCTTGGTTCATGTGTTGTCTGAGTAAAGACCTACACCATGGAAGAATCTATTTATACATAAATTTCAAAATTAAGTTGATGAGAAAATATCTTTGATATCCAACTAGGAAGCCTTAACATCCAAAAATTACTAACCTGGTGTTTCACAACAAGTTTCCCAACTGTGACATCATCTTTACTTAAGAAACCAGATATTGATCCACTACAATATTGAATCTCATAGGATTCTCCTTCACAAACAAAAAATGATATATATTATTTTTTATCAACTTCCTTAATATCCCCATGTAAGAAGACTAAACTAAATGAGGTTGAGGGTTTTAAGTAAAGTACTATCTTCTTGGTATGTGCTTTACTTTGATGACTTGTATCTTGAATGAAAATAGCAAGCTTGTTGCATTGTAAAATCATTGTTAATCATTGTTACAAAAATAACCACAAAATCCTCTTTAATTAAAATAATCCTTCTAGATATTTCAGTTAATTTCTAAGAGAGCTAATTTCACTATCCAAACAACCATCAATCTATTTACTATATATAATTTTCTAGAATTTAGAATTTGAATGTAATGAAACTAACCATAATTACAAAAGATTTGACACCAAAATGTAGTATAAAATGAATTGTTTGACAGAATGCCTCAAAGAGATGTCATCTCATGGAATGAAATGATATGATTGCAGAATGTGCACAAAATGAATTTTGCAAGAAAGCTCTCAAAATATTTGAACTAATGAAGCACTTTGGAACACCAACATTGTAAGCTTTACTTGTGTTCTAGATGCATGCAGTCATGTAGGTTTAGTGGATGAGGGTTGCACATACTTCACACGTTAGTAACCCTTATTACATTACCAATATAGTTGATCTTTAGATGTACATGGTTGACCTTCATGCCTGTGTTGGCTATCTTAAGGACACCCTAAACATTATTATTGAGATGCTAGTTAAACCTTTGGTTCCTATGGATCATATATGAATATATGTTGAGTATTCTAGCAACATTGCTTTTTTAGTTGGATCCTAAAAATGTTGCAACTTTTTTTCTTCTCTAAAACATATAAGAAGCTAACAATAGCACAAACAATGTAACCCTTGTTGAGCAAAGTAGGAGTGAGATAAGAAGCAATGAATCTTATGCCTCCTCTCATGCACATCTCCTTACCATTCTCTTTCATTATTTACTGAAACACTTCTCCATTTTGGCGGGATACGCCTAAAAATAAGGTTTCGATGAAGGTTTTAGAGTATGTTTATTAAAATGAAAACTCCATTTTGGCGGGCTATGCCTGAGAATAATAGTTCGACGAAAGAAATAGAGTATGCTTATTTAAGTTTTAGATTATTTTGGCAGCTATATTCTTGATTCCTTAAAGGATTTATTCAAATGGATTGTGACTAAATAAATGAATAACTACTTACTCATTTTTATTTGTGTGACTAAATAATTTTTAGCCAACAACCAAATTAGTCATTTATTTACTTATTTATAACTGAGTTGCGAAAAAATAGTAGAATTTAGTCATTTTTAGTTGTTGTGACTAAACGTTTTAGTCATGTAGTCATTTATTTGTCAAATTCTACTAGTGGATACATACTTACAAAAAAAAAAATCTAAATTATTTTATTTGATCCCTCAAAAGGTAAAGAAAAAGTGGGTTTTTGTCAGCATTTTGATAGGTGCAAGGGAGACTCCATTATGGGTATGATTTAAGACTAGAAGGGTTCATCCAAGGGGTTTTGATCTAAGGGGGTCTTATCTAACCCTCTTCAATTAAAATGATTTAGATGGGATCCTTAAAGGCTTAAATCATTAAATTTTCTAAAAAATATATGATTTCATGAAAAAAAATCAAGATGTCCCAGAAGTGGGACACACTATTGTAGTAGCACCCTTCTGCCACTATTTTCTTAAATATCAATGCACACTTTCCTTGTACTTTTGTTTTCTACTTTATGAAATTGCAAAGCAAAAATCTTTGTTAGTGATGCGAGTAAGTTTGGAATGACTTTGTGACCCTTTTTTAATAATGTATGATGATTTTGAATGGTTTTCTATTTCTATTATTTGGGTTTTCTATTTCTACAATTTGGGTTTTCTAATTCTACAATTAGGGTAGCTCCAAAAACCTGAGACCAACTAGATTTTTATTATTACCACTAAGTGTTTTAATTGCATGAAAACTAATTATTCTTGATAGTTGAACAAATTTATGGCCCTAGCTCTAGTAGTAGCCTTGGAACAAAAGGCTACATTTCCTTGGAGATTTACCAAAAAAATTATAGTGTTTGAATATGAGATATCACCATAAGAGAATGTAAATCTTGATGATGCTTGACTTGGATTGAAGTTATAATGTTTTAAAATTTCATGTTAATAAAATTGAGCAAATGTGGCCTTGAGGTTCTAAGGCTTTTGTCACAAATGTGAAGAGAAAATTATATAATTAAATGTTATCCTACTAAACAAGAAATATTTGGGATGAGAAGGGATCGTCAATACATAATAGGACATAATGGTTTGTACTTGAAGATATTATTGAGTAGTAATCTCTGCCCATTAGTCATCTTTACAACACTAACATTGTTCCTACTTGAGATTGTAAATGGAATAGATAAATATTTGTAGCAACAGAAAAAGTAGTCGTTTCCCTTGCTTGCTTAATAATTAAATTTAAAGCAGAATTAGTGATGTCTTGGAGTGGTGTTGTAATGTGTTGTACACATTCACACTATTCTAAGACATTTATTTAACTAAAACATGCCTTAATTGATCATTTGCAAAGGTTTTGTAAATTGTTGTAACACACTTTCATGCTTTTCTAGGATGTATATGCTTCATTGAGCCTACTAGACCCTATTGATGGTGTTTTCTGCATAAAAACAACTTAGACAGAATATGATATCCTATCTATCTTGAAAGGTAAATCTCTATCAACAAGCCTCGAGAGATAACCCCAAGGTCTCTAATGTCAGGTCTTGACAATGAAAAATCAACTCAGTGATAAATGTGAAAATGTTGGTAATCACAAGGGGCCTTACAAATGAACAATGATGGAAGTATACTTTCATCAGATGTAGCAATATGGTGATGATTTCAATCCTAAAACTAACCCAGATTTTAAAAGAAAGATCAAAAGAGATAAGGGTTCAGAGAAAGACATCCTTTCCCAAAGGGGAAGCTAAACCTAAGACCAATAATGTGAATGATTTGACACTTGAAGTGGACCAATCCTTCAAAACTAAGTTCTACTAAACCCAGATTAAATCTGCGGTATCATAGAAGTAGTGCAATCATCTAAGGAATGAAAATATTTTCAAATCATAAGCATCCATACAAGTCAACCTTATCCAATGATTGAAATGAATAAACACCCACAACTAAAATTAGTATATAGAATCAAGGCCCAGGCTAACTTTACACAACAACTTACAATCAGCAAGATGCTAAAAGTATGGACCAAAGATTGTTCTAACACTTCAAATATTAAACCACGGACACCATTGCATCATATCTAACTCTAAAATCTAGCATGCAACTAATACCTTTTAAATCAACTTTAAAAGATATGGAATAACCAGAACCATTCAATGTGAAACAAAACTAGAAAGAGCACCAAAGAACAATTTATTTTCTTATATTGAATAAACCAAATTTGCAAAAATTTAGTATTCTCAATGTTTCAACACTTGCCCTCAGAAAAATGTTAACTCCTACCTCAGCTATACCTATTACAATAATGTCCAACCCTTAGAATGAAGCAAGAGCCTCAATCTATAGGAAAAAGCCTCCAGGGTGACCTAAAATTAAGGCTCACAGAGCCAAGTCGGCCATGCATCCCAATTCGCTAGATTTAGCCTGCCATGCAAGGTTGGTCAAAAGATTCCTTTGAATAAGTCAAAATTAAACTTTAGAATTTGTAAGTAGGGGGGGCACAAGAAATTTAAGACCTTATGTTTCATCCTATTTCTAGAATATAACTGAAATTTTCCAACCTATGCATGTCTGACGTGGACTCCTAGGTGGAATCCTATTGGCTTCTAATTTCCTAGTCAATTCTTTGGCCTTTTCCTGTAATTCTTGGACATCCGCTGGGACTAGAATAAATTTAATATTTATTTTATGACCATTAAACTCTTCCTAATACTATGACATCACCTTATCCCATTCAATCTGCAATTCGTGATATATATCTAGCTTGGAAATGTAATGGTTGCATCCTCTAGGTGGTCTTTTTCTATTGGAGCACTGTCAGAAGGGGCATGAATTTCATGCCACCAAGCCTGTAATCTATCAATGTTCATGTTTTTCTAAACAAACTTCTTTCTCCCAATCATTATCTGCAGAAAACTAATGCAACTGTTGCATATCTCTTTCACCTTTCCCCATAATTTCATTATCTTCTTCAAAATTTTATTGAGGAGTTCTTTCCTATAATTCTAGACTTCAATCCACTCCTTCACCTTTCCAATTTCATTTGGAGAGAATAAATTCAACTTAGCCAATTGGTCCTTGGGTATTTGCAGAACTCTCTCTAACTCTTCAGTAGTAGATTCATCAACCATCTTGCAGTCTGCAGCAAATTATGAAATATGCTCAAGAAAATCGGAAGCATTGATGTGAATTCTGATAATTTTCTCAATTGCTTCATCTCCTCTTTTACTTTCATCCTGAAGCCACCCTTGAGTATTATGAATAGAGGACTTCAACCTCTCGATTTATGAAACTTCCTCCTTAGGCAATAATCCTTCTAGAACTATGCTTTCACCTCAAATAGTCTACAATGGCTTCATTAAATGATGAACATATATATTAACATCATTCAATTGCTTCTTCTATTTTTTTGTCCGATCTTCTCAAAATTGCTTGAGAAGACTCTTGAAACTCCTCCTTTTCCTATTCTCTAGTGGTCAGCCCTAAATTTATAGTTTGAACCTTGTAATCAGATGGCCTAACTTCATCTTTGAACTTACTAGTTGTAGGAACTACCACATGTACAACTCTATTATTGAATTCATCCCGTGTAATATTTGAGACTATTTGTGCTCTTTTCCTTTTCTTTGGTTGCCACCATTGTTCCAATAATCTATTCCAACTTGGGTTCTCCTCTTGTACAATTATTGGCCTCTTACTTACCCTTTTTTCAAGTCATTTTGGAACAGTTGGTTGTTGTGCATTCACCTACAAAGAAGAAGCTTCTTGCCCACCCCTATCTTGTTGTGGACTATCAAAAATCTCTTCCACATTCTTCTCAATTTTAGGTTGATTCGTCATTGATTACTTCTTTCTCCGGATACTTGCATTACTTTTCTTGAATTACCCGAGATCCTACATTTTTGTCCTATGCATCGAAGTCAAACTGTTCCAATCCTTGCATCATGTACCTCCATTCCTCATTGGTAGGAGTAGAGATTTCATCATCCTCTGATTCATGTTGTTCAGGGTTATTGGATATATTACCTTCTTCCTGGAAAGCCTCTTCTGATGTTTGCACATATTGAGGAGGAGACTTATTCCATGTATTCACTTCTTCTTCTTGATAGTCAGTGGTAGGTAAATCTTGCATCTTCTCTTCTACTTCTTTTACTTCCTTTGTCAGAGATTCCTTATGCTTGGGAGGACTTTTCTTACATAATATTGGGGTTTTTCCCTAGAACTATCTATTTCCACAACCTTATTTGAGGACGGAGCATCAGTATCTTCATTTCCTTTTTCAGATTTTGTTACCTTTTATCTTTCTGTAACCAATCTCCTTTTCCTCATTGGTTGAGATGTATCACCTTCTGCACCAGTAGTGCTAACTTGAGGAGTCTTCTTGGATTTGGAAGATGCTTTCTCCCCTTGCTTTTCTTGTGCTTGGCTCCTAGTTCTTCTTTTGACTGACACCGGTTTATCACCTTCCTGTTCTTCACCACCATGAATGGTGTCATCCTTCTCATCTTCCGTTCCCTATTTGGAATGAGATTCAATGTCTCCCATGAAATAATACGTGAACCTAGTGCCATCGGCTTCCAGTTCCTACATATTTTTCTTTACCCATTGCCTTGAATAGCTTTTGACCAGTTCAATTATCTGATCAAGATGTGTTAGTTCTCCTTCTAACCAGTTTATCTATGGTAAAGGTTTGTTCTTGTATGGTTCATAATCTTTTCATTGCACCAAGCCCACCTCATCATCTCCTTACTTGATCGGGCACATCTATTATCTTGTACAACCTTATCATTTTGAGGGACATCTGGGAGAACCTTCTTCTGAGAACTTCAAATTCATCTCTACAATTTTCCCAATAGTCTTTTATATGGTCCTTATGTCTGAATGTTTTGTTGGCCTGCCTCATGGCCCTACCATAGGGTTCAAACCTATCCATTTTGGTATGAGAATACAACTCCAATTGTGTCATCTCCTTGTCAAAGTGTTGAGAACTTTGAATGGAGAGGCATGATTCTAGAGTCCCAATCCTTAATGGAAATTCTGCTCTCAATCCCTTCTTTTTCATAAATTGTTGTAGAATCTCCTCAAAGGCCATCATCTTCCTTGTCAATTCCAACATTAGGAGTTTTTTGGTTGGATATTGTGGTAGTTTAAGTGGGACAATGAGAGATCCTTGCACCTGGATGTATGTGAATTTCAGGAATTGGATGAACCATTTCCCATATTGCTTAATTAAATCCATGGCCTCAATAGTTATTCTGACATGAAGGGAGTTTTGTAGCAACCTTGCAATAAACATGAAGAAAGCATCATTTTCCCTTCTATAGTTGGATGTCATGTACTGTAATTGAGGGTATACATCCCAAATCCTTTCCTTTCTCAATGTTCCCTTGCAATTCAAGCCCTTGTATTTGGTTTTTCTTGCTAACATGTATACCAAATATGATGTCATGGTGAATTTTTCAGTTTCCTGTACACTTCTCAATTGGGCATCCAGGTTGTTGCTTATAATTCTAGCCCAGTGATAATGTTTTTTTTCCACAATTTGTGTGATGGGAAAGAACATCCAAGATTGAAATATGTGAGCTTCTTCCACTCCCATTACCCTTCCCAAGAGGGTTATTATCTCATGGTACTCCATCTTAAAATGACTCTTGTGCAGATGCTTGGGTAAAATAGAATAATGAGGCTTCGACTTCAATATCCATGAATTGTTCACGATCTCCAAATCTCTATTAGGATCTTCATCATAAAACTTAATTGCTTCCTTGATATTTATCTCCTCAATCAGGTGGTGATGTGAAGCAATTTTAAAAACCTCTATAATGGACTCCTTGATGAGGTTTCCCATAACCCTTCCTTGTGGCCCAACTATGATCCTTGTTCTGGAGTCATAGTGTTTTGCACATTCTAGAACCAGCTCCGGGCATAGTTGTGTTCAAGGTAATCTGGCTGCCTGTGTCAGGCCAGTATGAGTGATTACTTGTGCTAGTTGGGTAGGTGCATTTCTATACATTCTTTGATGAAAATCATTATAGTCCACATGCCCAACATTTGTGTCTCCAATCTTATCCCAAGCAGAAGCAGTATTGGATTCCGGCCATATACCTTTGAAATCATACTTCATCCTTTCTTGTCTTCTTTGGACCTCTTCTTGTACTAGAGAAACTTTTGTCTTAGTGGCCTTATCAAGGCTCAATTCACCTTGCATCTGCAAAATAAACCATAATCACTCAAATGCAAGTAACAATATAACACCATAATATTAGTTAGTACATGCTAAATGACTTTGTTAAGTGCAAATCAAGGATACCATTATGAACCCCAAATGATAACACAAGAGGAACAACCCACTTCCTCACAATATTGAAAGATATGTGAATGAACATGTGACTATGAGATCTATGATTACAAGTGATGTATGTAAATGCAATAGACATGCCATTTGACAATATACATGCAAGGTAATCCATTCACAAACTGATAGTCACTTAAACTCTAATGACAATACAAAGTAAGCAACTTAATTCAATTGATCTTATCCCCACATCGTGTGTGCATGTAAATCCTATTGAAATTGATAAGTATCACATAAAATCATCAAATAGATTCCCAATATGAAAACATTTTATTCATCATTGTTGAGTTTTGGAGAAAAATAGAGTGAAGTCGAGTAATCTGAGCTAGCTCAGATTTCTCAGCTGGATTAGAGCTCGGGTAATCCGAGTTGTCTCGGATTTCTTGGGCTTAGCATACCTTCGACTTTCGATGATCAATTATCCTCCACTAATGAGTCCCTCACCATTGTTAACGTTTGAACATCCATCATTTCAAAATTGGGAGACAAATCATCTTCATTTGAAATTCAAGCAATCTTATGCATCTAAGTTCATATTTCATGAATTTCGGGTACTTCATAGAACCTTGTATTACCCGAATGAACTTTTGCTCGATTAATTCTAGCTCACTTGGATTTATCGAAAGAGAGGATGAGTGAAAATTTGCCTAAGTGTCGACCTCGTTTGACATGAAATTGTGAATAGATGGTAAGTTCGGTTAATCCAAGAGGGCTCAGATTATCCCGACAGATTAGGGCTCAACAAATCCTAGATACCTTGAATTAACCAAAATCATCTCATGACTACAAATTCTCTAAGTGTTGGGTTTTTTTGTCGAACACAAAAGGAATGAAATTGAACCCATCCTTACAATCATTGTTAATTTAACACTTTACACAATTCACTTTAAATATTATTGATATCGTTTTACCATTTGAATCCAGCACACATGAATAAGGCATACAAGACTAGGGTTTATGAATCATGGCTTTGAAACCGAGTAGCCCTTCCAAAATCTCAATACAAATATCAGGGAAAGATATGTAAGAACAAACCCAAGGTTTTTCAATGATCTCCATTCATCAAATGCATACAAATTAAAACCTTTTCCTGAATTCTTGAAAACAAACCTATGAACTCAAAATGATGAAGTGAAAATCGATTTAGATCAAAATCCCAAACTTCAATGAATCATCAATTGCAAAAGAACACCAATAGAGCCAAAAATGAAACAAATCCATTCAAAACTAACCAGAGACACACCTTTGAACGGATGCTTGATGGAAAGCATGTGATGGCCAACCGATAAGAAACCCTCAGAAAACCTAAAATGATTCTAAGGAGGAAGCACATCGAAAGGAATAGCTTGATTCAAGGGCATGATAGAGGCAAATTTTTTGCAATCAAGTACTAGGACAACATGCAAAGTTGCAAAATGACTGATCAATTAGTGTTTTATTTCCATAGAAAATTCATTAAAATGCATAATTAATGCTCGACGATACGGTTTAAAAAGTTCGGTAATACAATAGGACGTAGAATTTCAGCTAATCTAAGGGACCTCGGATTATTTGGCCAAATTAAGGTTTCGCTAATCCAAGGTACCTCGAAATAACCAAACTTACTCACAACTTAGCCAATTTTGCCTCAATTTCAAAAATTCCAAGTGTAGATTCATTCTTCAAGAGCAAAGCCATAAGTCAAATGTTGCAAAGAGCATCACAAATGCAGATTGAACATTGAGCACATGGGTGAAGTGAGACCAAGACCAAAAGACCTATCCCTTAAGGGGACAAATTCAAGACCCTACGAAAAACAAACAACAAAAGTAAAGCAAGAAAAGAGGGTCCCCACCTTAACGGGGCATGTGTGCAAAACATTCACAACAAATGGCAACTTCGTTGGAGAAAATGCTCTAGAGCATTTCAATGACAAGTTGGAATCAAGAACCCAAAACTTTGGTTTCAACCCCACATCAAGTCACTTGACAAATAAAGTTTCTTAAGCCAACAGATAACCAAACCTTTCCTGTGTTGGAATCCCAGTGTGTGCATATGTGTTAATTTCCCTCCCTTAGATGCCGAAAGGAACTAAGGTCAGCAAGGTTAAGCTATGTAAAGACTCTAACTTCAAAAGCATCCTGGATAGAGCCTTGTTGCCAACCAGGCATCCATAGCCTTGACGAGGTTATCGTTGTGATCCTCTTGAACATAGGTCGACTGCCAACCAGGCATCCATAGCCCTGATAGAGATATTCAAATACTCTTGATAGGCTGAATTCATTTCTTTTGATATTCAATATTTCTTTGCTTTATTTTCTTTTGATATTCTTTTCTTTTCATTTCAACCTATGAACAATGAAGTTCACACTTAGGCTGAGAACCATAGCGGCATTGAAGTAGAGATAATATTTTTTTCACTTAACCATATTTCCCAAAGAACCTGCAACAACTTTAGGTTTCTTAAGATGTATTCATAAATGTAAGATTCAAGCACATTTGGGAAATACTTAATCCAAGGACTTATTCACTTTAGCATTGAGCACATGTGATATTAAATAATGATTTCCACCATATTGCCCTAGAAGGATGATTAGAGTTTGTAAAAGAAATACTCGAAACAATCTCATATAGCATAATGATTTTTGTACAAGTGCAATGAACCCCAAAGAGAACAGGGAGACCCACAACCCAAAAATGAAAGCCAAAACAAACCCAAACCCAAACCAAAGAAAACCCACATCAAAATCAGAAGTAGAAAACAAGAAAAGAAAAGCAAAATAGGGAAAATGAGGACCAAAAAAAACTATTTATAGAGGGAGGGAGTTGCAAGAAGCTCAATACAAGAAGTAATGCTTCAAATATTTCTCATTGATAGGCAATGAGACATCCTCTCCAATGAGAGTCTTCAAACAGAAAGCATTATCTCCGAATATCTCTAAAATCTGAAAGGGGCCAAGCCAAAGTTTATCAAATTTTCCATGTTCTCCCTTTTTATAATGTGTTTTATCCTAGTATAGGACTAGATCGAAGATTCTAAAAGCCTTAACCCCAGATTTCAGTCAAACCACTTCTTAACAACACCCTGATGTTTGGAAAATTTCTCCAAGGCTTCATCTCTCTTTTCTTCAAGGTGCAAAAGATCAGCCAGACGAGCCTCCTGCTTATCCCCTTCATCATAGTAATCTTTAATGAACTGTAAAGTGGGGATTTTTTGCTGAATGGGAAACATAGGTTCAAAACCATAAACAAGGTGATAAGGTGATAAGGTGACTATTTATGTGAATCCAGTAATGAACTTCCTGACAAAATCGATCTTTTCGAAGACGGATTTCATCTCCTTCTTGCTAGCCGGAGGTTGAATTTTCAATATAGCTTCTATTTGCTCTAGATTAATGGATATACCTTCCTCTAAAATAATGCGGCCAAGAAATTTTCCCTCAGTCACTCCAAAGATGCACTTCTTAGGGTTGAGGGAGATACCAAACTCTTTGCATCTTTGGAATACTTTACACAAGTCTAAAATATGATCACCATTCTTCTTCAAGAAAATAGTTAAATCATCCATGTAGATAATGATACACTTACCAATGATGTATTTGAAGGCAATATCCATGGCCCTCTAGAAGGTTTCTCCATCATTGATCAACCCGAAAGGCATCCTTTTGTAAGAAAAAGTGCCCCACTTTGTGGTGAAGTTAGTTTTGTGTCTATCTTTGTACTATACCATAACCTGGTTATATCCTAAGTATCCATCGAGAAAAGACATCATTTGAGATTCATTAATGAATTTTAGTACTTCATCTAATGATGGGACCAGGTAGTTATCCTTGTCAGAGGCACGGTTGAGATTTTTGAAGTCAACGCAAAGCCTTATCCCTCCATTTTTCTTCTTTAATGGAACCAAGTTAGCAACCTAGGTAGAATGCCTAACTATAAATATAATGTGAACAAATAATAACTTATGCACCTCCTTCTGAATGAGTGGTTCTAGTAAAGCATTAATCGGTCTTTGTCTCTGCCTGAAAGGCTTAGCATCTGGTTTGAGAGGAATTGTGTGTGTAATGATTGAAGTATCATACATCTTCAGGTCTTCATAACTCCATGCTATTGCATCTTGGTATGTATGAAGTGCATCCACAATTCCCCTCTTTTCTACTAGAGTACACATCTTTCCAATGAAAACATTCTTGACATTGTCAGGGGTTCCCATGCTATACGTATCACATTGACTGTTGGTTGAATCCCTCTTACTTTGTGTTTCCTGATCCTTTATCCTATCTAGATCAAATATCATTTCCAACCAGACCATCCCTCTTGGGATTGTATTGGTTTCCAGGTTAATGACTCCTTCAAGGTCCATTTTTGCTTCCTAAGGTTCCACTTCATCAATTATCTGAGCAGTGAAAACGTCAAAACTCATGATAAAATCAAGAATATGCTTATCATCCTCAAACACCTAAAAATTGGTTACATTATCAGGCACTAAGGGGATTGGGGTAAACTCCACAATGAACTCCTTCAAACCTAAAAGTGACAGGGGCTGCAAAGTGTTAGTTACTTGTGCCAAGGCATCGATAGTTTGATTCTTACTCTGGGGTATCAATTGAATGTTAAAGGCATCAAACCCCTCTATAAGATCCCAAACCCTGTGTTTGTAATTAGTCATTCTTCAGTCATGGCAAGAATACTGCTTCCTGACCTATTTAACCACTAACTTAGAATCTCCAGAAACTTGTAGAGTTTTGACATTCTTCCTCAGCGCCATCAACAATCCATGAACAAAGGTTTCATACTCAATAACGTTATTGGTGCAATGGAACTGAAGACTATGAGTAATGAAGAACATTTTACCTTTAGGACTGATTACCTTGAACTTGACTCCAACTCCTTGTTTTGACTTTGATCCATCAAATCTAAGTGTCCAACAACCAACAATAGGTGGTTTCTTGGATTTATCCATACTAGTTCTGTTACAACCAGGGAATTGGTCTTGCATTGGTTGCTTACCTTTAGGATCATCCTGAATTCTCTACACCTCAATCCTAATAGCAGGAGGTGGATTAATGCAGTTCTTTATTTTCTCTACTAAGGTTTGGCATAAACAACACTCTAGTTTCGGATGGAGTGTGTTGTGGACCATGCACCAGTTTGAAAGCAACATATCTTCAAAATTCATACCCCTGCCAAGCTGAGTTTGATCTTCTATGAACTTTTGAATGAACTCCTGGAAGTGGCCCAAAAAAGCGAGTTGATTATCCTCCTAGTCTTCACCTTCTTCTATTGACTCTACCAGTGCTTTGGTACTACTGGACTCCTGAGTGAGATCCTTAGGTACACTATACAACATAAATATTTTATCTGTGTTTGGTTCTATGGGAGGAGCTTCCAGTACGTAATTCCCTAAACTAAATTCTAACACTAATACCTCATTCGAATTATTTTGATATTTAGTGATCACATACTTCATCTTGGGTTCCCTTTCAATCCTGATCTAATTTGGCACTCCTTTCTAGGGAAGCCACATGTGAGAGTGATCAGTTGACACATAACCATTCAGTTTCTTAGTGAAATCCCTACCTAATATTAGACCATATGTATCAGGAATATCTACCACCTGAATGTTAATAACCTATTGAACCCTAGGGTTAGATGCAACTTGCATAGGAATCATATTCAATTCTCCCACCACATTCACTTTTGTCTTATCCAATAGGGTAACCTTTCGTTGAGAGGCAACAAGCGTAATTCCTAATGCTTGACAAATGGAAAACGACATGACATTTGTGGAGGCTCTTGAATCTAGGAGATAGTTTTGCAAGTTCTTCCCAAAGATGTGAATAGAAATCAGAAAAGGAGGTGTCTCCATCCTTCCTTGAAATAAAATCATAGGGGTACCAGCTTGTGCAACTTGGATTTTATCCTTTTCCCTTCCTTTGTCCTTAAATTGTCCTTGACCTTTATCTCTTGGTTGTTACGGACCTGAATTCCTTACATCTGCTTCACTATCTACCCTACCCTAGGAGACCTCTTTGGATTTCAAAGCTCCTAGGATAGAATTCCTAATAGCAAGAACCCTTAATAATTCAAAGGAAGAGAGGATTACCTTCATTTTCTTGAGCTCTTCAGCTACATAATATCCTAGTTGTTCTGTGTTGATGTCATCAAGGGTTTCCTTGGAATGATTCATCTATTTTTCTTTTCCAGCCTCAGCATTCCTCCCTTTTGACAACTTAGACTGCCCTCCTTTCGGAAAATACTAGGTTGGTACATGAGGATAAGATGGGTTATTACTGGTATGAGGATCAGGTGGTGTAGTGAAATTGTTTGGAGGAATTGCAGTAGTAAATGACCCTCTAGCCTGATGACTTCTATTTGGCTTGTTCCTTAAGTCATATTTTCTTGTGGATTGCTAGAACGTATGAACTTCTTCAAAAATTGTCTCTTCCTCATCCAAAGGACCATTGATGTTGTTAGTACCTTCTTGAAATAACTATGAAATTTCATCTCCATTGCATACTTGTTCTAATTTACCAACTGATTCAATTGCCTCTAGCTCTGGTTTGTTTTTCTCACTTCATGGGAATGGAGCATGATTCAGTACCAATATAGGGGAATCATAAGGACCAGACGGTACTAACTCTTAATTACTAGAATTTATTTTTACTTCATACTGAAAAATAGATGCAACAATTTAGAACTCAGGACAATCTAGCTCAGAGTGTTGACTAGTCTTGTGAAGTCTACACCATCTTGACAGTGTTGCCTCTACTAAATATACACCACTTGAAGTTTATTCTTGATTGGTTGGTTGATCTAATGGGGTGGGAACACCTCCATTATTAGGCCTATTATTCCATGTTTTTTTCTTCCTAGGAGGTAGCCTCCTATAAAATCTTGGCACGCTCGAATGTCCCCTATCAAAGCTTTGCACAACTGGTTGACCTCTATCAAAGTTTTGTCCAGACTGTGCAGAATCTTTGTTTTCTTTATTATAATTGGACTACATATTCCTCTGAGTAGTTTGGAGTTGGCTATTCTGGTTCCTTAGATAAGTTACCTCCATGTTCATCTTCTTCACTTGTCTAGTCAATTCATCGAGCCTCTCCTTGTTGAGATTACTATATGGTGCATTTCCTTAATTGTTTTGACGAAATCTTGACAGTATCTTTGAGCTTGAGAACTAGTTTAATACTTTCGAGTTTTGTAGATAGGATGGGAAATTGGACTGTTGTTGTGAGTTGAGGGGATGATTGACGCTTTGTTGAGGATAACCAGTCATTAGTGGGACTTGATTTATTGGAGGACCTGGGTGCGGGACCAATGGTAACTGAGGTGTTTGATTGATGATAGGTATATGATTGAACAAAGGTTGATTAACTACATTCATTTTTCCTGGGTGAGAAATGGGCCCTAATGATGGCATGGGTCTTGACAAGTGTTGTTTCAAATCAGTACTAACTTTGACTACCTCCGTATAAGCGATAAGTAAGGAATTGGGAGGGTTTGGTCTCCATTTAAGGAAGGTGGTTGTAATACTATCAAGGGATTCATAGTAAACTTCCAAAGCAATAGCATCATCCATAGCGTAAGGAGCTTGTAATCTACTGTATGCACATTGGAATCTATTATTGAATGATCTTATGGGTTCATTAATTTCCCTTTTCACCCTAGTAAACTGTAGATATAATTCATTGGAGCTAATGGGAATTTTAAATTTATGTAGGAAGGCAGTTTCCAGCTCAGTCCAATTGTGTATAGACCCTGCAAGAAAATGATTATACCAATAAAAAGCATCTTCTCCTAGGGAATATGGGAACAGTTTGCATGTGACATCTTCCTGATTGATACCTCTATCCCTAAGGCAAGTCTAGAAAATCCTAATGTGCTCCTCATTTGTCCTATTGGGGTCATTGGTGTGGAACTTGGAGTAGAAGTCCTTAGGATTCTTTGGCATGACATTGCAACTGTTAAATGACAGAGGTGAGGGTTATTTTCCAAGAAAGCCATCAGTTGTTGCGATGGAGGTGGCAGTGGTTGATTGATGACTAGTTGAGATTGTTAGGTAGGAACTCCTTCATTGTTAGATGATGAATGTTTGGATGTAGGTGAGAATAATGGGGAAGATGGAAAGGGCTAAGTAGATGAGGATTCTTCCCTATTTCTAGTCCTTGACCTAGTAGGGATCGGTAACTCTTGAAAATCTTCCTCTCCAGGTGTAGATCTAGTTCTTCTTCGAAATCTCTTAGAAGAAAGTGCCATCCCTCCTTCTAGTAGCAATTTGTTGATGATGTTTTCTACACAACAAAAAATTAGACATAATATGATATCCTATCTCTCTTGAAAGGTAAATCTCTATTAGAAAGCCTCAAGAGATAACCCCAAGGTCTCTAATGTCGGGTCTTTACAATGCAAAAACAACTCAATGATAAATGTGAAAATGTTGGTAATCACAAGGGGCTTACAAATGAAAAATGTTGGAAGTATACTTTCATCAGATGTAGAAATATGGTGATGATTTCAATCCTAAAACTAACCCAGATTTTAAAAGATAGATCAAAAGAGATAAGGGTTCAAAGAAAGATATCCTTTCTAAAAGGGGAAGCTAAACCTAAGACCAATAATGTGAATGATTCAACACTTGAAGTAGACCAATCCTTCAAAAATTAATTTTGCTAAACCCAAATTAAACCTGCAGTATCACAAAAGTATTGCAATCATCTAAGGAATGAAAGGATTTACAAATAATAAGAATCCATATAAATCAACCTTGTCCAATGATTTAAATGAATAAACACCAACAACCAAACTTAGTATATAGAATCAATGCCCAGGCTAATTATACACAACAACTTACAATCAGAAAGCTGCTAAAAGTATGGACCAAAGATTGCTCTAACACTTCAAATATTAAACAACGAACACCATTGCATCATATCTAACTCTAAAATTTAGCATGCAACTAATAACTTTTAAAGCAACTTTAAAATATATGGAATAACCAAAACCATGCAAAGTGAAACAACACTAGAAAGAGCACCAAATAATAATGTCTTTTCTTATATTGAATCACCCAAATTTTCAACAATTCAGTATTTTCATGTTTCAACACTTTCCCTCAGAAAAATGTTAACTCCTACCTCAACTATAGCTATTACAATAATGTCCAACCCTTAGAATGAAGCAAGAGCCTCAATTTATAGGAAAAAACCTCCAAGGCAACCTAAAATTAAGGCTCACAAAGCCAAGTCGTCCATGCATCCAAATTTACTAAATTTAGCTAGCCATGCAAGGCTGGTAAAAATATTCCTTTGAATAAGTCAAAATTACACTTCAAAATTCATAAGTAGGGGCCCCTAGGAAACTTAAGACCTTCTGATGCATCCTATTTCTGGAATATAACTGAAATTCACGAGCCTCTGCATCTGTGACATGGATTCCTAGGTGGCATCCTTCTGGTTGTCTTCTCGTGTCCTACCAGCTTCTAATTTCCTAGTCAATTCTTTAGCCTTTTCCAGTAATTCCTCGACATTTGTTCAGTCTGGGATTGGAATGAATTTAGTCTTTATTTTATGACCTTTAAACAGTTCCAGATACTATCGAATCACCTTATCCCATTCAATCTGCAATTCATGATATTTATCCAACTTGGAAATGTAAATGGTTCCATCCTCTAGGTGGTCTTTTTCTATTGGAGCACTATTAGAAGGGGCATAAATTTCATGCCACTAAGCATGTAATCTATCAATGTTCATGTTTTTCTGAGCAAACTTCTTTCTCCTAGTCATTATCTCTAGAAAACTAATGCAATTGTTGTATATCTCTTTCACCTTTCCCCGCAATTTCATTATCTTCTTCAAAAATTTATTGAGGAGTTCTTTCCTATAATTATAGACTTCAATCCACTACTTCACCTTTCCAATTTCATCTGGAGAGGATACATTCAACTTAGGCACTTGGTCCTTGGGTATTTGTAGAATTCTCTTTAACTCTTCAACAGTGGATTCGTCAGCCATCTTGCAGTCTACAAAAAATTGTGAAGTATGCTCAAGAAAATTAGAAGCATTGATGTGAATTCTGATAATTTTCTCAATTGCTTCATCTCCTCTTTTCCTTACATCTTGAAGCCACCCTTGATTTTTATGAACAGAGGACTTCAGCCTGTCGATTTCTGACACTGCCTTCTTAGGAAATAATCCTTCTTGAACTATGCTTTCACCTCCAATAGTCTGCAATCGCTTCATTAAATGTTGAACATATGTATAAACATCATTCAACTACTTCTTCAGTTTCTCCTTTTCTTATGTTTCTTTGTCCAATCTTCTCAAAATTTCTTGATAAGACTCTTGAAACTCCTCCTTTTCCTATTCTCTAGTGTTCGGCCCTAAATTTATAGTTTGCACCTTGTAATCAGATGGCCTAACTTCATCTTTGAACTTACTAGCTATAGGCACTACTACATCTTCAACTCTATTATCAAATTCATCCCATGTAATCTTTGATATTGTTCACACTCTTTTACCTTGCTTAGGTTTCCCCCATTGTTCCAATAATTTATCCCAACTTGGGGTCTCCTCTTGTACAATTATTGGCTTCTTACTTACCCTTTTTTTAGGCCATTCTAGAATAGATGGTTGTTCTACATTCACCTCCAGAGAAGGAGCTTCTTTCCCACCTCTATCTTGTTCTGGACTATTGACTATCTCTTCCATGTTCTTCTCAATTTTAAGTTAATTCTCTCCCTCATTAATTACTTATTTCTCTGGAGACTTGGATTTCTTTTCTTGAATTACCCAGGATCCTACATTTTTGTCCTATGCATCCAAGTTAGACTGTTCCAATTCCTGCATCATTTTCCTCCATTCCTCATTGGTAGGAGTAGAGATTTCATCATCCTCCAATTCATGTTGTTTAGGGTTATTGGATATAGTACATTCTTCTTGGATAGCCTCTTCTGATGTTTGCACATTTTGAGGAGGAGAATTATTCCTTGTATTCGCCTCTTCTTCTTGATAGTCACTGGTAGGTACATCTTGCCTCTTCTCTTCTACTTCTTTTACTTCCTTTGTTAGAGATACCTTACGCTTGGGAGGACTTTTTCTTACATAAAATTGGAGTTTTTCCCTAGAATTGTCTATTTCCACAACCTTAGCTGAGGATGGAGAATCAATATCTGCATTTCCTTTTCTTGCTTTTGTTTCCTTTTGTTTTTTTGTAACCAATCTCCTTTTCCTCACTCGTTGAGATGTCTCACTTTCTGCAGTAGTAGTGCTAACTTGAGGAGTCTTCTTGGATTTGGGACATGGTTTCTCCCCTTTCTTTGCTTGTGCTTGGCTCCTTGTTCTTCTTTTGACTGACACTGATTTATCACTTTCCTATTCTTTACCACCATCAGTGGTGTCATCCTTCTCATCTTTCATTCCATGTTCAAAATGAGATTCCATGTATCCCATTAGATCATACATGAACCTAGTGCCATCGGCTTCCAGTTCCTGCATCTTTTTGTTTACCCATTGCCTTGAATAGATTTTGATTGGTTCAGTTATCTGATCAAGATCTATTAGTTCTCCTTCTGACTAGTTTATTTGTGGTAAAGGTTTGTTCCTGTATGGTTCATAATATTGTCATTGCACCAAGTTCACCTCATCATCTTATACTTGATTGGGCACTTCTATTATCTTGTACAAACTTATCATTTTGAGGGACATCTAGGAGAACCTTCTTCTGAGAAATTCAAAGTCATCTTTGCAATTTTCCCAATAGTCTTCTATATGGTCCTTATGTTTGAATGTTTTGTTGGCCTGCGTCATGGCCCTACCATAAGGGTCAAACCTATCCCTGTTGGTATGAGAATACAACTCCGATTCTGTAATCTCCTTCTCAGAGTGTTGAGCACTTTGAATGGAGGGGCATGATTCTAGAGTCCCAATCCTTAATGGAAATTTTTCTCCCAATCCCTTCTTTTTCATAATTTGTTTTAGAATCTCCTCAAAGGCCATCATCTTCCTTGTCAATTCCAACATTAGAAGTTTTTTGGTTGGATACCATGGTAGTCTAAGTTGGACATTGGGAGATCCCTGCACCCGGATGTATGTCATTTTTGGGAATTGGATGAACCATTTCCTATATTGCTTAATTAAATCCATGGCCTCAGCAGTTATTTTGACATGAAGGGCATTTTTTAGCAACCTTGGAATAAACATGAAGAAAGCATCATTTTCCCTTCTCTAGTTGGATGTCTTGTACTATAATTGAGGGTATACGTGCCAAATCCTATCCTTTCCCAGTGTTCCCTTGCAACTCAAGCCCTTGTATTTGGTTTTTCTTGCTAACATGTATACCAAATATGATGTCATGGTGAATTTGTCAATTTCATGTACACTTATCAATTGGGCATCTAGGTTGTTTCTTATAATTATAGCCCAATGATAATGTTTGTTTGCCACAATTTTTATGATGAGGAAGAACATCCAAGATTGAAAGATGTGAACTTCTTCCACTCCCATTACCCTGCTTAGGAGGGTTATAATGTCATGGTACTCCATCTTAAAATCACCCTTGTGTAGTTTCTTGGGCAACTTAGAATAATGAGGCTTCAACTTCAATATCCAAGAATTGTTTATGATCTCCAAATCCCTATTAGGATCTTCATCATAAAAATTAATTGCTTTGCTGATGTTTATCTCCTCAATCAGGTGGTGATGTGAAGCAATGTTAAAAACCTCTGTAATGGAATCCTCGGTGAGGTTTTCCATAACCCTTCCTTGTGGCCCAAGTATGATCCTTGTTCTCGAGTCATAGTTTTTTGCACTTTCTAGAACCAACTCCGAGCATAGTTGTGTTGGAGGGAATCTAGTTGCCTGTGTCAGGCCAGTGTGAGTGATTACTTGTGCTAGTTGGGTAGGTGCATTTCCATACATTCTTTGATCAAAATCATTATAGTCCATGTGCCCAACATTCGAGTCTCCAATCTTGTCCCAAGAAGAAGTAATCCTGGATTCTGGCCAGATACCTTTGAAATCATACTTCATCCTTTCTTGTCTTCTCCAAACCTCTCTTGTACTAGAGTAGCTTTTGTCTTAGTGGCCTTATCCGAGCTCAATTCACCTTGCATTTGCAAAATAAATCATAATTACCCAAATGCAAGTAACAATATAACACCATAAGATTAGTTAGTACATACCAAATGACTTTGTTAAGTGCAAATCAAGGATACCATTATGAACCCCAAATGATAACACAAGAGGAACAACCCACATCCTCACCATATTGAAAGATATGTGAATGAACAAGTGACTATGAGATCCAGGATTAAAAGTGATGTATGTGAATGCAATAGCCATGCCATTTGACAATATAAATGTAAGGTAATTCATTCACAAACTGATAGTCATTTAAACTCTAATGGAAATACAAAGTAAGCAACTTAATTCAAGAGATCTTATCCCCACATCTTGTATGCATGAAAATCTTATTCAAATTGATTCAAATTGATCACTATCACATAAAATCATCAAACAACCCAATATGCAAACATTTTATTCATTGTTGTTGAGTTTTGGAGCAAAATAGAGTGAAGTCAGGTAATCCGAGCTAGCTCAAATTTCTCGGCTGGATTAGAGCTCGAGTAATCTGAGTTGTCTCATATTTCCTAGGCTTAGCATGTCTTCAACTTTCGATGATCAATTATCCTCCATTGATGAGTCCCTCACCATTGTTAACGTTTGAACATCCATCATTTTGAAATTGGGAGACAAATCATCTTCAGTTGAAATTCAGGCAATCTTGTGCATTTAAGTCCATATTTCATGAAGTTCGGGTACTTCATATAGCCTTGCATTACCTGAATGAAATTTTTCTTAGTTAATTTTAGCTCGCTTGGGTTCACCGAATGAAATCATGAGTGAAAATTTGCCTAAGTCTTGACCTTGTTTGATGTGAAATTATGAATAGATGGTAAGTTCCATTAATCCAAGATGGCTTGGATTATTCGAGTGGATTAGGGCTCAACTAATCTAAGATACCTCAAATTAATCTAAATCATCTCGTGACTACAAATTCTTTGAGTGTTGGTTTTTGTTTTGTCAAACACAAAAGGAATGAAAGTGAACCCATCCTTGGAATCATTTTTCATTTAAAAATTTACACAATTCACTTCAAAGATTATTTATATTGTTTTACCATTCGAATCCAGCATACATTACTAGGGCATACAAGACTAGAGTTTATGAATTGTGGCTATGAAATCGAGCAGCCATTTCAAAATCTTAATACAAATAGAAGGGAAAGGCACGTAAGAACAAACCCAAGGTTTTTCAATGATCTCCATTCACCAGATGCATACAAATTAAAACCCTTTCTTGAATTCTTGAAAACAAACCCATGAACTCAAAATGATGAAGTGGAAATTGATTTAGATCAGAATCACATACTTCAATGAATGATCAATTGCAATAGAACACCAATAGATCCAAAAAAAAAACAAATCCATTTGAAACTAACCAGAGACATACCTTTGAACAGACGTTGGATGGAAAGAATGTGATGGCGAGCCAATAAGAAACCCTCAAAAAACCTAAAACAATTCCGAGGAGGAAGAAAATCCAAAGCAATAGCTTGATTCAAGGGCATGATGGAGGCAAAATTTTCTCAATTAGGTACCGACAACATAAAAATTGAAAAATGACCGATCAATTAGCATTTTATTTCCAAAGAAAACTCATTAAAATGCGCAATTAATGCCTGACGGTACGGTTTAAAAAGTTCGGTAATACGATAGGAGGTAGAATTTTGGCTAATCCAAGAAACCTTGGATTATCTAGCCTGATTAAGGTTTGACTAATCCAAGGTACCTCAGAATAATTGAACTTGCTCACAACTTGGCCAATTTTGCCTCAATTTCAAAAATTCCAAGTGCAGATTCATTCTTCAAGAGCAAAGCCATAAGTCAAATGTTGCAAAGAGCATCACAAATATAGATTGAATGTCGAGCGTGTGGGTAAAGCGAGACCAAGGAAAAAATAACTATCCCTTAATGGGACAAATTAAATACCCTAGGACAAACAAACAACAAAAGGAAAGCAAGAAAAGAGGGTCCCCATCTTAATGGGGCGTGTGTGCAAAACATGCACAACAGACCCATTTCTAAACAAAATGTACATAATGTGTGCCTTGTTTGAGTGTTGTAAAGTGTTTTAAATAACCTTCACACTTATCTAGGTGGTCTTAATTAATTTTGGTTAATTGGAGTTATTAACACCATTTTTATTCAAATTCAGGCCTTAATTTTGACACCTCACAAAAATCCATCCCGACAATCATAATTTAATTAACAAATTGTTTCATTGGGAAAAGTTTGGTCCTAGTAAGTTGATCCAGGACCCATTTTCCCTTAATGGTGAATGGTTCCTCCCTTAATAGGACCCCCCTTTCTCAGTTGATCTCGAATGGGTTTTTATCCTTCTTTTAGCTCCCTGAAGCTTGGTCCTGGAAACTTAGCCAGGACCCATTCGCCCTTAATGGGAAATGGGTCCTCCCTTAATGAGACTCTCATTTTTGAATTTTATTTTAGTGGGAATTTAATTATATTTCTTTCCAAATCTAGCGTCAACATTAATTCTTTGAATTTCTGGGTTAATCTCCTAATTTAGTATAAATAAGGGGTTAATTCACCTAGTTTCATCCCAGAATTTCAAGCACTATAGAAAATTGGAGTTCACAAGAGAATTACAAGGTAGATTTCAAGTGTTTATTGCAGCAATTCAATGTCTCATCATGTCAAGGGTTTAATGCATTCATGTGTGTTGAGCTAAGAAGTTAATGTTGCATTGAGGATCTATTCACAAGCATCATTTTACATACAAGATCTACATTCTTCATGGCCACTGAATGTTAGTATGTAGATTTGATTCACAAGACATCATCCAAGGTGATATCATTTACATGTTTCATGTTTCATGCTTCATTTCATCTTTTGGTTTAATTACCTATTGAACCACCAAAACTATAACACTACTAAGAGGGAAAGAAGATTCCCTTTACTAGGCCCCTAGGTTTTTTCACCAAGGAGCACTTGGTGTAGGAATGACTCTCTCTTTCCGCTTGATGGTTATATGGTTTTTGGCAGTTGCATTCAAAGGAAGGATTGGATTAGGGTTTTGTGTTGTGTGATGAGTGTGGCTGAAAACTGAAATGAAATGATGCTAATCTAATCTATGAAATGTAAACAAATCAAATGTAAACTAAAAGCAAGCTAAACTATATTCCCTAAATGTATGCAAACATAAAGTAAACTAGAAGGTTCATAATTTGTGCACCTGGGAATGGAAATTTGTAAATGAGAGGCCCCAAAATGATCTCAAAATCGCCTAAAATCAGTAGAGGGACACTTACGCCAAGTTGGGTGGCCTAGTCCTCCTATTGGGAAACTTTGTTGGACTGGGTTTCGGGGAAAAGGGTACCTAGAAATACAAAAACCCTTTTTTAGGATTAGCACAAGGACAAGGCCACCAATAGTCTTGATGTCTTGATGTGACTTGAATGGAATGTTTGTACTTTATCAAACACTTTGAATCTTGTTAAATCTAAGTACAACCTACAAAACACATGCAAAGACAAAGAGAATGTTGGGGTTAGGAAATAGGGGTTTGCCTAAGTCAAACCCCTTTGATGGTAACTAAACCCAAATGAGATATAAATCGAAGGAGAGATGCTTGGATGATAAATAATGTAAATGCTCACCAAATCCTTTGTTGTTGTAGTCTGCAACATGCAAGAACTAGCTCCAATGGAGGTTGCTTGTGTTTTCTTATGCTTGATTTCTTTCTTTTGAAGCTTGAGTGCAAGAAAACTTGTGAAGAGATGTAAAAATGAGCTTGGGAGAGAGTAAGAGAGACAAAATGAAGGTGAAAACCATTATTTATATAAAATATTCCCTAATTTCCTGAAAATGCAACATGATAGGCCAACACTAAGGTTTTGTAGGAAAATTCCCGTTAGGTTTTTATCTTAAATTTGAAATTTATGTCAAAAGGGACTAGGTCACTCAAGGTGGTGACCTAGTCCACTTGGACAATTTCAACTGGTGGTTAGGAATAAAATGATGGTAAATGATTTTTATCAGGTTTTTCTCCTAAAACACACTTAAGTCGGGACTAAAAGTACATAAAGGGGACAAATTATCATAAGGGTTAATTAGTGGATGATAAGCCTAGGAAAGTTTGAAAATTCCTTACAACACCTTGACACAAGGCTCTGAAATGGGTAAAAGGGGGTTATTTAGGTGAATTGTGTTAAAAGGGTCTTAGAAAAGTGGGAAGATGTTTTACAAGACTTCAAAACACCTTAGTAAAACACCGTTAGATTATTGTTGAATTGCAAGCTTTCAAGACTGAATCGAGGCAAAACACGACCAAAATCTAAGGGAAAAGTCCAAAATGAGTGAAAAAGTGCCAAAGACTACACTTTTTGGTGACACACCTACAAGGGGTTTGACTGAGGAAAACTCCCATTCACTAAAAAATCAACAAGTTTTCTGCCCTTGAGTGTGTGATTACAGATTTTATAGGTTGAAGATCAAGTTGAACAAGATTTGGAGCAAAATTGTCAAAGTTGCAAAGTTGCTAAAGTTGTCATTCAAAGTGCAAGATCATTGAAAAAGCTCTACAAAATTGCATATAGCCTTCCAGAGCTTGACAATAGGGAATATAATAGTGCAAAATCAAGGAACGAGATCTTGAATTCAATTTTCTGAAACCCTAAAAGGACCCGTTCTTTACTAAAGGCGAATGAGTCCTCCATAGCTCAAAAGAAACAACTTTCTAGCTAGGAACATAGCTTTTTATACTCAAAAAACATCCCCCATGGTTGCTATAATAGTTAGGTTGCATTTTTGGTTTTTATTAGCATCTTATTTTGCATAAATTGAGGTGATTAGGGCTTTGAAAAATAAGTGGTCCATCACTTTGTTAACTCATTTTGGTGAGCCCGACTCATTCAACATTGAAATTTTGTGATTTTTGGAGTCTCCCATTGCATCTTAAGTTAAAATATTGCATTCATTGTATTTAGATTTTCATTGAATTAGGGTTTCTTCTTTTGCATTGAAATCTTGTATATCATATAGGGTTTAGATTTGCATTGCTTTGCATCCTTCTAAATCTGAAAACTACAAAAAAAAATCCATCATTTTGCATCTCATTTAGATCTCATTTAATTGTATTTGAAAATTAAAAAAAAATTCATTTCAAACTAGGAATTGCATTTCAACTTTCTATTGCATTTTTACATTGAATTTCTAGAAAATCTGAAACTGCATTTCATTGTGTCAAACCTAGAACTGAAAGTTATAACTGAGAACTTCAAAATCATTAAAAAATAGTTTAAAAATACCTAACCAGGATCCATTCGCCTTTACTGGTGAATAAGTCCTTGATCGGGTCTAATCTATACCTTTTGGAATCTGAAAAGGCATTAAAATTGACTTTGAAATTCATAGAAAAATCTTAGAAAGACCTAACGAGGACCCATTCACCTTTATTGGTGAATGATTCCCTGTTAGCTACAGATCTTCAATTTCAAGACATTAAAATCTCAATTTTTAGATTTTGTTTGATGGGTGGGTACATGGAAATGGGTAGCCATTTCATGGATACCCTTCAATTTTTTTTTTCAAAAGCCATAATGCGAGCGCGTTATTGCTTGTTAAAAGCAAAAAAAAAGTGAAAACCTATCATTGTTGTTTCGACTATTTTTTTTGTAGCCGTCGCCAAAACCCCGATATTTTTGTGCTCATGTTCTAGGAGGAGAAATTCAACAAATTTCTTCACCAACAATTGCTATTTCTTTGCAACGATGGCACCACGACGAGGAGGAGGTGTGAGAGGTAAGGATTTTGTGGTTTTTGTTTTTAATTAGTTAGTTTTAGGTTGAATTTGATATATATTTGTTTGAATTTTTAGGAGATGCAAATCAACCTACAAACCCTCAAGATCCTCAACAAGAAGACCAACCAAATCCTCAAGATCAAAATCAACCACAACAACAATCTCCTCCACCAATCACTCAACCCCCTCCTGGCACTCAACAAAATTTAATGAGTGAAATTGAGAACAACAAAAAGAAAATTGAGGGTTTGATCAGTAGGTTGAGTGATCCAAATGGTTCAACCGCATAAATAATGAACCTAGCAAACTCATTGAAAGATATGTTAAAAAATGTAGATTCAATTAGCAAACAAATAACTATATGGCAAGATAGGAGGTAGGCGGATAGGGTTTATTATGCAAATAAACTATCATACAAAGATGTAAAGGATTTAAAAATTACAAAAGGTGATTTGTGCTCATTATTCATCGATCCATGTACAAATCAAAATCTTACCCTCAATGCAAAGATTTTTCCTATCCATTGGTTCCACCACCAACAGATTAGGGACCATTTTTATGATAGGTGGTACATGGTCTTCGATTACCCACCATGTAACAATTGTGAGGTCCCGCAATATTTCCTTAGGAAAATATACAATGAGTTCATATTGAACAAAATCCCAAATTATTTTGATATGAGGGATTTCCAGGGGAGAGGTGGGGGGTTAGCTCAGGATAGACCCGTTGCACAGCCGGATCCTACGTGGCAAGGTAGGCGAGCTCTTACTAGGCCACCTCGTGATTAGGTTGTTATGCCTTTCGTTGCAAAGCAAAGTGTTGACATAGAGACATTGCAGGTGATCAGTACTTTGACCCAGAGTGTCATCCATCATACTAGCCCTATTTTACAGCACCATCCAGGGGAGTCTTTGATTGGTGGCCTTCATACACATGTGTGTCAATCTTGTGGGGCTACTTGTTCATATGACCCCACCGACACTCAAGAGATTGGTACACAGGATCCATCTGCAGCTATGGAGATGGAGAGTGCAGCTAACATTTTGCATGAGGCATATGGCATTGATAGTCAGGTAAAATTTAGTGCATGTTCATTGAATTTAATTTATTAAATTTCAATTTTGAAATGCAAGATTAACTAAAAATGTTTTATGATTTTAATAAAATTTCAGGGTCATAGTGTTGAGATTGGATACACCGGCCCCCCACCAACTTATTTCTGCAATACACCTATCATTGGGGTATGTAACTAGTAAACAATTATAAATTTATTGCATGTTAATAGCATTGTTTTACAAATGGTAATTTAATATGCGATTTTGGATGTTCAATAGACTAATATTGGAGGTTTTGATGGAACACTTCCCAGTGGCAATGGATTTACTCAAACCTACACAGAGGTAATAGAATAAAGATTTTAACTAATGAATCAAGTACTTAATAGATTTTTGTAGTTTATATGCACATCATTGATTACGTTGAATAATTTGTTGTTTTATTTTTAGATGTTGCATGCCGAAACACCTATGAATGTGATGAGGGAAATGAAGATTGGTGTGTTATCTGCTATACAATCCTCAATGGCTCCGATAGGAGAGGTATGAAGCAAATTAGTAAATTTCAATTTACATTTGTTGTTATAGATGTTAGTTAGTGAAAAATCAAACCATTATTGATTCACGTAGTTTAATTTCTATTTGTATGGTTTATACAGAGCTTGAGCATGCCTAAGCATGGGAGTGAGAATATTTCCCTCATGGAGAGAGATCATGAGATGGTGTTAAGTGATTATTTTGTCAAATATATCATTTTTTATAATGTAATTTCTATATATTCATGTCTTTACTTCTTATTGTAATAGTTAGAACTTCACCATGAACTAAACCCTAGGAGGAGCAGCAGGAGCACTCCTCGAGCACAGCAAAAATGAGTGACAGACCTATCGCCATTCGATCGAAAGGGAAAGGGAAATAATTTATTTACAGGGCATGGAGAGCAATGAATTTTGATTCCAGAGCCCTTTGTTGTATGCCTACATGGCAGTTTTGTACATATTTTTTATTGGACATATTTGACATTGTATGCCTATATGGGATTCTCGTCAGCCTATATGGCTATTTTGTACATATATTTCATACTTATATCGAAATATATTGATGTATGCCTACATGTCTTTTTGGTTAATACAAATATAATTTTATCGATTCCTATCCATATTTGCATTCTAAATTGATGGTTCAATAGATATTAGTTACGTGTATTCAAGTGTATACTTTACAACTTACGTGTATACTTTGTGAGTTACGTGTGTTTGAATGTATACTTTGTGGCTTATGTGTTTTCATGCGTATACTTTTTATTTGTGCGTATACTTTGTATTAATTTGTGTATACTATGTATTCGTGTGTACACTTTTTGAGGCTTACGTGTTTTTGAGTACTTGTGCTTCCCTTATTGACATGTACTCGCTTTACTTATTCACGTGTATAATTATTAATTGGTTAGCCCTAGAATTGATCATTGTTGTCCTTCATGATTTGTCTTGAATATTAATTGATTGATGCTAAACAACTTTATGTAAAAGAAAAAAACACTTTTACAATTGGCATTCCATGAAATGATTCATAAAAAGATTCCAATATGTTCTTGATGTGTCACTATTGAAATATTTATATATCAACTTTTTGCAATATTATTTCTTGTATACAAAATGGACTCGGAGAAAGCAAGTTATAATTTATAATACAAATAAGAAATGGACTCAACATTGTCCTAGACCCCCGAATAGGTCTATTTAACAAAGCAACACACTATCAATCACTCTTTGAATTGCAAAGCACCATTGGTGATGCAGAGTGGCTCAACCAAGTTGTGATTTGACACAGCTTCTCTCAAATATGCCCACTAAGACTCCAACATTCACTTGACTGAACGATAAGAACTCTCCTATTCCTTTATGGTTTTTCACCAAACCACCACCAAAAGAAAGCCAACTCAGCCCTCTTTCAATCCATGTCAACCTTGGGACCGTACAAGAAAGCTGGAGGTCGTACCAAGTACAGGATCAACAAGTTTGTATCAAAAATCTAAAAAATAGAGAACAGTGAGAATAATTCTTATTAGATCTCCAAAATTTCATCAAAAACCTCCATTCGAGCCTCTCAAGGCTTTACATATCATTTTAAACCCTTCTCTAACTGATCCATGCCCTCAACTAGCTAAAAACCAACTTTCAAAACAAGTAACCGTTGCATTTCAAATTTGTTGCTTTAAGCAACTTACAAATTTGCAACTTTAGACTCCTCCAACCTAATGAACATCTAAACACCTCTAAACCCACACAAATGGCTTACAAATAGCCTTATTACATCAACAAAACTCCATTCTTTCACAATCATATACAAATTCACAAATTATCCTTCAAAGGCTACAAAGACAACTTCTAGTACAAGATTGAAATTTTCATATTTTTTATCACTAGACCCAAAAGTCACCCTAAAACATACCTAATGGTCTTAATTGACCTTATTCAAGACAAAGCATGCTCAAAATACCCACAACAACCTATTCACCATCAAATAATCACTAAAACCACTTAACTAGACCTTCTTCATCAAATGGAGGAACAAGGTGCTCTGTACCAATGATCATATGCTTTTTGTGTGGAATACTCAGACTTCTCAACCATCATTTGTATGTTTCTCTTTTCTAGTGTTTTGCATGCCATCATAAGGGATCGAGTCAGTTGAATGCAAGTCAAATCAATTCCACGTGTTTGGGTGTGCAAGAGGACCATGTATAGCGTAAACCTACCTATTGGGATGTGTTGGAGTAGTTAGTTTGGTCACACGAATTACAAAACAAAATTTGCACCACTTTGCAACTTTGCGTAGCTTCAATTTCACACTTTTTCCATCAGGTGAAAATCCTTCGCCACGGAAAAACCACTCTGAGATAGCCAAAACTAAGAGAGGTTTTTGTAGAGGGGCCCAATGTGATCCTGTAGGATCAGACGATAAGTTTCTAAGCATCATGGTATCTGAGTAATATCATGTTGAAGTTTGCAGCCATTTTGCACTTTTGACCCTTAACGGATTGATCTGGTGGAATGTAGCTCAGAGCGATTCCACATGTTTCGGTGTGAAAAAGGACCATGCCTAGTGTAAACATACTTATTCAGATGTGTTGGAACAATCCTCTTGGTGACATGAGTTGAAGAGAGAAAGTTGCACCACTTTGCAATTTTGCATAGCTTAAATTTGACACTTTTTCCATCAAGTGAAAATCCGCCGCCACGGGAAAACCACTCTGAGATAGCCAAAACCGAGAGAGATTTTTGTAGATGGGCCCAATGCAATCTTGTTGGATTAGATGAGAAGTTCCTAAAAATCATGGTATTCAAGTAATATGATGCTAAAGTTTGTAGCCATTTTGCACTTTGGACCCTTAAGGGATCAATCTAGTGGAACGTAGCTCGAAGTGATTCTGTGTGTTTGGGGGAAAAAAAGAGGACCATTCCTAGTGTAAAAATACCTATTCAAACGCGTTGGAATAGTCTATTTCATCACACGAGTTGCAGAATGAAAGTTGCACCACTTTGCAACTTTGCTCTGCTTGCATTTGATGCTTTTTCCATCAAGTGAAAATCTACCACCACGGGAAAACCACTCTGAGATAGCCAAAACCGAGAGAGGTTTTTGTAGAGAGGACCAATGCAATCCTATAGGATTAGACAAGAAGTTTCTAAGCATCACGATATCCGAGTAATAGCACGCTGAAGTTTGCAGCCATTTTGCACTTTGGACCCTTAAGGGATCGATCCAATGGAACGTATCTCAGAGCGATTCCATGTGTTTTGGTGCAAAAAATGACCATGCCTAGAATAAACATACCTATTCAGATGCGTTGGAGTAGTTAGTTTGGTCACACAAGTTGCAAAGTGAAAGTTGCACCACTTTGCAACTTTGCACAACTTGAATTTGACACTTTTTCCATCAAGTGAAAATCCGCCGCCATGGTAAAACCATTTCGAGATAGCCAAAATTGAGAGAGGTTTTTGTAGAGGGGCCCAACACAATCCTGTAGGATCATATGAGAATTTTCTAAGCATCACAGTCCGAGTAATAACATGCTGAAGTTTGCAGCCATTTTGCACTTTGGACCCTTAAGGGATCGATTCGGTGGAACGTAGCTCAAAGCGATTCCACGTGTTTCGATGCAAAAGAGGACCATGCATAGCGTAAACATACTTATTCAAATGTGTTGGAATATTCCACTTGGTCACACGAGTTGCAAAGAGAAAGTTGTACCACTTTGCAACTTTGCAGAACTTGAATTTGACACTTTTTTCATCAAGTGAAAATATGCCTTCATGGAAAAACCACTCCAAGATAGTTAAAATTGAGAGAGGTTTTTGTAGAGGGGCCCAATGTGATCCTATAGGATCAGATGAAAAATTTCTAAGCATCACAGTATCTGAGTAATAACATGATGAAGTTTGCAATTATTTTGCACTTTGGACCCTAAAGGGATCAATCCGATGGAACGTAGCTCGAAGCAATTCCGTGTGTTTCGGTGTGAAAGAGGACCATGCCTAGCATAAAAATATCTATTTGGATGTTTTTGAATAGTCTTCTTGGTTACACAAGTTGTAGAACGAAAGTTGCACCACTTTGCAACTTTGCACTGCTTGCATTTGATGCTTTTTTCATCAAGTGAAAATTCGTCGCCATGGGAAAACCACTCTGAGATAGGAAAAACCGAGAGAGGTTTTTGTAGAGGGGCCCAAAACGATCCTAAATAATCAAATAAGAATTTTTTAAGCATCACAGTGCCTGAGTAATAGCATGTTGAATTTTGCAGCCATTTTGCACTTTGGACCCTTAAGGGATCGATCTGGTGGAACGTAGCTAAGAGCGATTCTGTGTGCTTCGATGTGAAACAAGACCATACCTAGCATAAAAATACCTATTAAGATGTTTTTGAGCAGTTGGTTTGGTCACATGAGTTGTAGAGCGAAAGTTGCACCACTTTGCAACTTTGCACAACTTGAATTTGACACTTTTTCCATCAAGTGAAAATCTGTCGCCACAGGAAAACCACTCTGAGATAGCCAATACTGAGAGAGGTTTTTCTAGATAGGCCCAACACAATCCTGTAGGATCAAACAAGAAATTTCTAAGTGAAAGGGAATAATTTTTATGTGGTTTGTCTTGCTGCCCCTATAGATTTTGATGGAAAAGGGCATGAAAAATGAGGTTTCACCCTAGGGTTTGATAAAATATTGCATGTAGAGGTTGAGTGATTGTATTCTAAGTTTGTGCAGGTTATTTTAAGAAGTTCTAAGGTGGTGACATGTTTTGGTAAGGTGTGAAACCATTCCTTTCAATAAACCTTCCTTATACTAGCATAAAATAAGGGTTTTGGTTTGGCATGGTGGAGTGAGTTTGTCCTGAGACAAATTGTGGATCTGAGGGTTTGGATACATGATAATTATTGCCCCAACAAGTTAATGGGGTTCTTGAATGTTTAAAGGTATGTTCCTTTTTAAATTAGGCCTAGTTAGCCTAATGAGGACAATGAAGAAGGTCATTTTTGATGCACATGTTCCAAGATAGTCACTGTTGATTTTGAAGTATGTGTTGTAACTCAATAATAACTATCTAGATCAGTCATTTTTTTGTGAAGTCATTTGAGAATATTTCCTCAAAACACCACTTGGAGCCACTCTTTTCACTAGAAAATTCATCATAAAACCCTTTAGTAGAAACTCCACCTTTGTTTCTTGAATTCCCCTACACAAATAAACACACACACACACCTAAAACATCCTAATTCGACCTTACATTCTTTATATCACTTCTCTAATCACCTAATGACCTCTTTGAGACTTTGAATACATTACATATGACCTTTACATGACATTTTTCACATTTCAAAATTCAAATTTTGCAAATTTTCTTATTGAAGGCATTTACAGAACAAGGTGCTACTGCACCAAACATGAACTCCAAAATTATAATATTTGAGTAAATCTCATTATGTAAGTAAATCTCATTACAATACCTTAGGTACTTTGTTCTCACAGATCTTTTACAATGTCTACATCATAGGTGCTCATTATGAGGTTAACTTCAATTGAGTAACTTGGGATTCCCTTGCTAAGCTTCACACGCTCTTTTATAATGGTTTGAAATCAAAATTGATATTTGTCAAGATCATCAAAATAAGGATGTTGCATTGCTTTTTTGTCTGAGATTCTCTTTGATGGCTCATAAATCGGTATTTTTCGCAATGAGCGATCAATCAATTTTTAGTAGTTTACTTACAAATACGCAAAGTAAAAGAGAAAAAGAAAAGATAATCCAAAATGGAAATGAAATAAAAATAGATGGAAGGCACTTAAAGATAGGCATGCAGGTCTCACAAATTAGTCACTCCTAGTCATACATCTTCACTGGGAATTCCAACATACCTATTGCACACAACACCTCTCATGAATAGAGTAAGTTGAAATTTCAAATGCTCTTATAATGTCTACATCATAGCTGCTCATGATAGGGTTAACTTCAAATGAATAACTTGAAATTATCTCACCAAGATTTGCACACACTTTCCTAATGGCTTAAAATCATGATTGAGATTTGTTAAGATCATCAAAATAAGGATGTTGCATTGCTTTTCTAGCTAACATTCTCTTGGATGGCTCATATATCTGCATTTTTTGCAAGGGGACACCAATCATAGTTTAGTATGTTACTTACAAATACGTAAAGTAAAATAAGATGATAGCATTGGCATCAAATAAATTAATGTGCATACAAGTATAAATTAATAAGAACGAATGTGCATATACTTACAAATTAATCCAACGAACCATCTAGGTCTTCTCTACTCTTTATTGTGTCAAGTATTGCCTCATGGTCAGACTCACAGACCTTCCACAAGGTCTTGTTCAAAGGTCTACCCCAATATTTGGTCAAACAAACATTGGATTCCACGATAAGGTTTGAGTAATGAAGAATCTTACGATGCGTGTCAAAGTCCTGAAATAGCCAATGTTTAACACTTGAATGTGGGTACCTTCTAAGCCATGTTCCAGTAACCATAACTAATCCTATAGGGTATTCGATGTTTTCTCCATCTATAGTTGGGGCCTCAAATTTCTTTTTGGCCTCAACACAATGACACAAGTAATAGTTTATTCCCTCTTCATTGTCTTCATCTGTAATAACTCCATAAACATGCCCTGCATTGATATGTGCAAAAAATATCTTGAAATTTGTCAACAATACGAATACAGTACAAAGTAAGATAATGATATGTAATTTCAACAACTAAGCAAGTAGATATATCACCTGGTTGAACTAGATCTGATACATGGTCAAATTCGATCGATGATTCCATCTATGTCAATTCCAATGCCGTCGGAGGGCGATACGTGTGAAGTGGGCTAAGATAACTTGTCAACCATTTATCAACCCACTTCCCTGACTCACAATCATTCCAGGGTTGCATTGTACATGAAGAACAAAATCATGCCATCTTTCGTGTATCGATACTCCATGAACCTGCATTTGAGCTAAGGAAAGAGTGTACCTCTCTTGATCTTGTTACTATACAATAGTATTCATATGGTGTAATGTTAGTATCATCCATCAACCAAAAATATCTATGAACTGAAGATGTACCTTCATTACCTGGACCCATCGAAGATTTACACCACTCGACGATTGATTTTGCATCTATCAACTTTACACTATCTTTATACTTTGACTCTTTTCATGCTAACGCTCTTTTCATGCATGCTCCTTTACCATCATGCTCCCCCTTTCCATATTTGGCCTCACAAAAGTTCCACATATGTTGAACACTTGTAATGACATGCATCCTGTACAACCAGTAGAACATGCACGAGTTCTTGAACTGTGTTGCACAGTTATCAGACCATATTATATGTTGGTCATATTCTATGCCCCTTTGAGCCAAACCACTAAATAAAATCTAGAAGCAACCTTGCACGAACTCTGGAGAATGTGTGTGATCATCACTAATGTAAAAGTGGTACTCCATCAATACCTTCCTTTGGTCATTTGTACTATTAGATGCATGAATGAATTCTATGTGCAAAAATACCAAAACCTATGTGGAGTTGTAATACTGTGACTGCACCTCACGTTGTGGCTATAGAGTGTAGTTCTTTGCAAATTCAACCATTGATACTATGCTTCCAACTGGAAAGGTGTCCTTCCATAGCTTGAATTATGTGTCCAACCATCGAGCTCTTTGGGTATGCATTGCATACTTAGACAATATATTGTCATGAAACATGGACATAAATTGGTACACTGGAATCTTCTCAATAACCAAATCACAACCTTTTTCTTGAGACCCATCTTTTGTAGAATATGCGACTGTTTTATACTTCCCGAACTCTACTAGTTTTTGTCCCACCTCATATGTGCTTTCTATATGTTGACATACTGGCATACAGTGGAAGCCATCGCAACGCTCGCATGAACCATCCAAGCATGATGTCCTGCAGAATATTTTGTCATCCTCTATTTCACATTTAAATTTTGATAAGAACTATCTTGAAGATTTTGGTGGGGCTTCTATGCCACAATCCTACAAAACATCATTAGTATGCAAATCTACACATATAGAATGATAAACATCATAATGATTAGAAAATTCAATATGTAGTCTATGACAACAAGTAGTGCATGTGTAATTTATCTTGACATAAAAACGTTTAAGCGTTTCAAAAATCTTTGAGAAATACTAATTTGAGGATAATCATTTTCAAATTTTCAAAAAAATTGGGTTTGAGTCATATCCAAAAAATGCTTTGGATGTGGCTCACAATTCCGCCGACTGATTCTCCTTCTTACCACATCCCTTTGATTTAGAGATGGCCTTGTGTTATTCTTCCAATACTCTTAAATTACTGTTCTCAAGGCTTTGACAACTTCTTTATCTTTTCGTGATAGTCTCCCTGAGAATGCCCATAATTCATTTGAATCATTACCCTCTATTCTTTGTCCCCTTTGAATGGCTCTTGATATTTTTTTCTACTAATTCCCATTTGTTCACTCGTCTTTCTAATGAGATGAGATCTCTTTGTTTGAGAACTTACCAAAGTCAATGTAATGAAACATCGGGTGACATTACTATCCTTTGAGTGTGAGGTCTTACCCACACTCTCATAAGCATACATTAGATTCTTCACAATAGTGTCTTCACTCGATGCATTCGATGTTCTCAACCCAAGAGTCTTCATGATGTTCCTATACTTTATACCCTACATCATTTTAATAAATAATTGACATCTTGCAGTCTCATTTAGCCTTTCAAAGAATCATTCCCAAATATTATCAGCATATCTTCTACAAGTGTGTGTTGAAATCTTACCTTCCATGTGCTACAAAATCTCATCATCAATATTAATCAAATACTTTGGCTTTCTACACAAAATTATAGGCGGTGTTCTCCTATGTACATACATCTCAACATTAGGAATTTCATCAATATTTAATTGAGGTGGGCTAGATTGTGTACCTTCAATCGAGGGTGGAGAAGAAGACATTCCTTGAGGTTCACATTGGGATGACGGCATACCTTCTTTGTCAAATCCAAGTGATGATGTACTCTCAATTTGAGATGCATTGGATGGTGTCCAACAATATTCACTTGAGGTAGATGGTGTCCCTCCATATTCACTTGTAGTAGATGGTGTCCCTCCATATTCACTTGTGCTAGATGGTGTCCCTCCATATTTGTTTGTGCTTAATGGTGTTCCTTCATATTCACTTGACGTAGAGGGTGTGTCTCCAACTACAGTATTTGAATCTTTCTTATGATGATTCTTTCACATTCGTGTCTTTTGTGCTGCCAATTCTCATTCTCTATTTCACGGTTGAGGTTCCTCTTCAATTGGCTTGTTTTCATCAATCGTTTCCAATTTCTTATTTTCACGATATGTCGCCACCCAAAATCTCTCCTTTTCTTTGAAGGTTTCGTTCTCTTCATCTGTTACTTTCCTCTTTTTCTTTTTCTTTGACATGGTGGATAATTTTATCTATACCATGGTAATGAGATGAATACTAGTTCCTAAAAAATGTATCCATTCAAGTTAATTGAAAAATATGTCATTCAAGGCTTCATTTAAATAATACTTATAATCATCATGTACAAAAGTTAACCTAGCATAGACAAATGTGACATGATTTTTTTCAATCCAGAATTCCTTAAAGAAAAGTGGTAATGTGGCATGCCATGATTGCAAGATAGGCTCAAAATGGAAGCATGGACATTTACAAAAAAATGCATTTTTTGGAAAAGTTGTGAAGAAATAAGTTAGTTAAGAAGTTACAAAAATAGTTAGATACATTGGGGGAGTTGATTTTGAAGTGAAATAAGATAAATATCATTTAATTTACAATCTTAATGAGTGTAATGGCATTGTGAGTGTTTGATAAGTTTATGGTGCAGGAGCACCTTGACAATCTATGCTTCCATTTTGAAATTTGATTCAATTTTGGGTATCTCCATGTTGTAAGAGGGTAATTAAAGAAATTTTCCATGTATGGGAATCATTAGGAGGTTTAATTTTTAAGTCCTATGTGTATTTTGTAAAGTTGTCACTATTTGCAAAATTTGTATAAAGACAAAATTGTGAAAAGTTACAAAAACTATGAAATAGGGAAGGTGAAAGGTCATATGGGATTATTTTCACTTGGAGGCACTTGGAAGTTGATAATACATGTATTTAATTCATTTATAAGGCCTCATGTGCATTTGGAAAGTTGTGGGTGATTGAATATCTGATTTTGAATGAATAAACACACTGTTTTTCAGTATTTTCTTCAGAATTTCATTGTTTCAGGCTCTTGTACGAATTTATACGGGAATGAATGATTGGTTGGATGTTTTTAAGTGTTTTCACACTCAATCACCTCACACATACAATTTTTTTAATGCATTTTTCTTAATGTTTGAGTCAGATATTGCATTTTTTCTCTAAAACTGTCAAACCCTTTGTTAGGGTAAACAGTGAACTTGAGAAACTGTGTTTCTCCCATTCTACTCAGTGAAAGTTCTCAATTTTTGTGTAAAAAATACTTGTGACATGTAGTTTAATATTTAAAAGTTTACCAATCATATGGTGAGGACTAAGGTGTGAAGAAAATATTTTTTCTTGACTGTAAAACTGTGTTTAGACTGGTAAAATAGGGAATTGTGAAGCTTAGAGCTTAGGGTTTATGGAAATGTGTTTGGAAATGAACTTATAATGGATTTATAAGATTTAGCAGGTCAGATTAAAGGTATTTTATGTATTGGTTATGAGGTTTTGTTTTTGGGGGTAGCAAAACCAATAATCCCTATTTTCACTAAGGCTTAGTTAGGCTTATTCTCAGACTGAAACAACTAGTTTACAAGAATTTGCTTTGAAGGACTTAATATCCATCTTCTAATATATTTTTTATGAGGGAAATGGGTGTCCAAAATTATTATCATAGTCTAAAGTGTGTGCATGGTTCAAGGGAGATACATGTGATAGTTTGCAGATGCTTGACTACTAGTAATGTGGACAGTCAACAAAGGAACTGAGTTTGTGTGTAAGGGAAGACTTCTGAAAGGTTTCATTTTTGTTTTACTAACTCAAAAAATATTTCTTAAGAAAATAATGGTTTGGTTGTGCCTTAAGAATTATATTTTGTGTTTGTAAACAATGGTGCCATTATGGAAGATTTAAGACAACTTGTGAAGGGCATAATCATTGATTGATGTTTTGAGGAACCTAGTTGATTGTAATCAGTTATTTTCAAGATTTTCAAGGTGTTTTGAAGGTCCAACACACAACCACCTATTAAATACTAACCTATAACCATGTGTTAACTACCAAGACCTTCATTTGTCTTAAAAATTGCTAACATTGACAACTTTTGCTAAATAAGAAACATTATGCAGCTTTGTTGTCCAAGACAAAGCATCTAAAAACTCTTGAACTCACCCAAAGACCTTAAGACATATTGCCACCAAAGTAGATTTTGAAACATGGTTGTAGGTGCCCTTGCACCATGGGTTTCGAATACTGCAAGGGGAAGCATGTTTAAAGGATGAATTTTGGTGAGATATTTGGAATGTGTATTTGGTTCATTTCAATCAATAACATGTTGATTATAGTGTCTTAGATGTTTGTATAAAGGTTGGTTGTTACCTTCCATGATTTATTGTTATTTTTCCTTATAAGTTGCAGGATTGAGTTCTTGAATTAGTGAATCATGAACGAGTTGAATGGTTCTCAGTTTCTAATCAGCTTTATGCTATGTTACAATCAATTTTATGATGGTTAATCTATTTTTTGAGTCTAACAAAGAGTTGAAACCAAGTTCTAATGTTTTGTGGAAATATGAAATCAAGTGAAATTGAAGGATTTTGACGAAAATATGATTGATTTTGTTTGTTGATCTTCTTCAATTTAAGTTAGGGTCGAAAGTACCCTTGATGATTTGTGGATCCTGGTAGATGCTCTGCATGAAGTTTAAAATGGTAATTGGAAAGTGTAAATAATTGTGTAGTTTAAAATTTACATTGACAATGTAAGGTTATAATGACAAACAAAAATGAAAGCAAACCATAATAGAATGAAAGAAAATGTGTAAAGACTTCACATACCTAAAAAACCAGACTTTCAAATGGAGGAGTTCAACCCAATTATGTAGCCTTAGCCTCTTCTTTCTTCAAACTACACAACAATTTGACTTGTTCAAATGATTGTTCCCCTCCAAACTTCAATTGTATATCAGTTTTCAATGGAATTCAAACTTCAATTGATATTATATGTCTTTTAATGTGGAAACTCTACTATTTCATGCAAAGGTGGTAGAAAGATCATGGAAAAGGTGATGGAATGTGAAAAACATGCTTGCACACTTCACAACATCATCAAAAAGCTACTTTTTGTCGGAGCACGTGTAGAAACAGGAGAATATGTAGACTTTGGGCCTTGACATCATGGGTATATTGAATTTTTTACCATTTTAGTGCAATAAAAAATGCACGCACATTATAACTCGAGCGCATTATTTCTTCCTAAAATGGTAACATATCTACTTCTTAAAAATCCACACGCATTATATGAAATATGGTTTTATTAATATATTTCCTTTCTCCCTCTTTGTCTATACCCTCTATCCTAATAATATATCTCTCCCCTACACCCTATAGTAGAGGAGATAGAGGTGAGTGTGTGTGTGTGAGAGAGAGAGAGAGGGGTAGAGGGAGAGTGGGAGAGAAAGAGGGAGAGAGAAAGGGAGAGGGGGAGGGGGAGAAAGAGATAGTGGGAGAGATGGAGATAGAGAGGGATGGAGAGAGGGGGAGATTTGGAGAAAGAGAGAGTGGGAGAGTGGGAGAGTGGGAGAAGGGGGTAGTGGGAGAAAGATAGTGGGAGGGAGAGAGGGAGAGGGAGAGAAAGAGAGTGGGAGAGAGAGAGGGAGGGAGGGAGTGGGAGACAAAGAGGAGAGTGGGAGGAAGGGAGTGGGAGAAGGGAGAGTGGGAGAAGGGGAGAGCGAGAGAAAGAGAGAGTGGGAGAGAGTGAGAGAGTGGGAGAAGGGGAGAGTGGGAGAAATATAGAGTGGGATGGAGAGAGGGGGAGAGTGGGAGAAAGAGAGAGTGGGAGAGAAAGAGGGAGAGTGGGAGAGAAAGAGGGAGAGATGGAGAGAGGGATGAAGAGGGAGAGGGGGAGAAATAGATAGTGGGAGAGATGGAGATATAGAGGGAGGGAGATATGGACTGAGAGAGAGATAAAGGGTAGAGGGTTAAGAGTTAAGGGTTTAAGGGTTAAGGGTTTAAATGGTTAAGAGGTAGAGGGTAGATGGAGATAGTGGGAGAGATGGATACCCCTATACCCTCTTAATCCCTCAACCCTCAACCCTTAAACCTGAATCCCACAACTCCTATAACCTCTTAATCCCTCAACCCTCAACCCTCAACCCTTAAACCCTAATCCCTCAACCCCTATATCCTCTTAATACCTAAACCCTTAACCCTCAACACCTAAACCCTAATCCCTCAACCCCTATACCCTCTTAATCCCTCAAATCTCAACCCTCAACCTTTAAACCCTAATCCCTCAACCCCTATGCCCTCTTAATCCATCAACCCGCAATGCTCAACCCTCAACCCTTCAACCCTAATCCATCTAACCCTATACCCTCTTAATCCCTCAACCCTCAACGCTCAACCCTCAACCCTTCAACCTTAATCCCTCTACCCCTATACCCTCTTAATCCCTCAACCCTCAACCCTCAACCCTCAACCTTCAACCCTCAACCCTCAACCCTCAACCCTCAAACCTCCCCTCAACCTCAACCCTAATCCATCAACCCTATACCCTCTTAATTCCTCAACCCTCATCCCTCAAACCTCAACCCTTCAACCCTAATCCCTCAACCCCTATACCCTCTTAATCCCTCAACCCTCAACCCTCAACCCTTAATCCCTCAACCCCTGTACCCTCTTAATCCCTCAACCTCTAACCCTCAACCTTTAAAACCTAATCCATAAACCCCTATACCCTCTTAATCCCTCAACCCTCAACCCTTAAACCCTAATCCCTCAACCCCTATACCCTCTTAATCCCTCAACCCTCAACCCTTAAACCCTAATCCCTCATCCCCTATACCCTCTTAATCGCTCAACCCTCAATGCTCAACCCTCAACCCTTCAACCCTAATACCTCTACCCCTATACCCTCTTAATCCCTCAACCCTCAACCCTCAACCCTCAACCCTCAATTCTTAAACCCTAATCCCTCAACCCCTATACCCTCTTAATGCCTCAACCCTCAACCCTAATCCCTCAACCCCTATACCCTCTGAATCCCTCAACCCTCAATGCTCAACCCTAAACCCTTCAACCCTAATCCCTCTACCCCTATACCCTTTTAATCCCTCAACCCTCAACCCTCAACCCTTAAACCATAATCCCTTAACCTCTATACCCTCTTAATCCCTCAACCCTCAACCCTCAACCCTTAAACCCTAATCCCTCAACCCATATACCCTCTTAATCCATCAACCCTCAACCCTCAACCCTTAAACCTAATCCCTCAACCCTTATACCCTCTTAATTACTCAACCCTCAACCCTCAAACTTTAAACCATAATCCCTCAACCCCTATACCCTTTACCCTATAACCTCTTAATCCATCAACCCTAAACCCTTAAACCCTAACCCGTAAACCCTCTACCCTCTACCCTAAACCCTAATCCCCCAACCCATAAACCCACTTAGGAAACTCTCTACCCTAATCTCTCAACCCTATTGACCCTTAAACCCTCAACCCTTAAACCCTTAAACACTCAACCCTAAACCCTCAACCCTCAACCCTTAAACCCTAAACTCTTAAACCCTCTACCCTCTACCCTCAACCCTCAACCCAATACTCTCTACCCTAAACCCTAACCCCTCAACCCTTACACCGTTAAATCCAAGAAAACTCTTTACTCTAATCCCTAAACCCTCAACCCTTAATCTCTCAACCCCTATAACATCTACCCTATATATTGGACCCTAATCCCTCGACCCTATACCATATACCCTCAACTCTCATCCCTCAACCTTAAACCCTCAATCTTCAACTCTCAACCCTTAAACCCTCTATGCTCTACCCTCTACCCTATACATTAAACCCTCTACCCTCTACCCTCTACCCTCAACCCTTAATCCCTCAACCCTCAATCCTTAAACCCTAAACCCTCTACCCCTATACCCTATACCCCTTACATTGGACCCTGAACCTAATCCTTTAACCATATACCCTCAAACCTATACCCTAAACCCTGTACCCTCAACCAAGTAAACCCTAAACCCTTAACCCTAAACCCTTCAACCCTAAGCCCTTAAACCTTCTACCCTATACCCTCAACCAAATACCCTCTACCATTGACCCTATTCCCTCAACCCTCAAACCTTAAACCCTAATACCCTAGAAACCATCAACCCTATAGGTCCTCCACCCTAATCCCTCAACCCTATACCCTTAACCCCTGTCAATTTCTCTGTATCTATACATCTCACCTCTCCCTCCCTCCCTCCCTCCTACCCTCTCTAATTGTCTCTATCTACCTTCTCCCTCTTTCTACATACCTCTCATTCAATCAATCCCTACCACCCTCTCTCACTCCCTTTATCCATCTCTCTCTATGTCCCTCCCACTCTATCCCACTCTCTCCCACTCCCTCTCTCTCCCTCTCTCTCATGTCTCTCCCTCCCACCCCCTCTCTCTCTCAGGTCTCTCCCTCTGGTAACCTACCTAGGTAACTCTCTCTCTGTCTCTCTCCTCTCTCTCTATCTATCCCTCCCACTCCAACCCCCTCTTTATCTACCTCTATCAGGTCACTCCCTCCCAGACCCTCTCCCTCTCTCAGGTCTCTCACTCACACTCCCTCTTTCTCACACTCCCTCTCCCTACCTATCTCTTAAGTCTCTCCCTCTCACCCCCCTCACACTCTCAAGTCTCTCCCTTTGGCACCCTACCTACATAACTATCTCTTTCTCTTTGTCTCTCTCTCTCTCTCTCTCTCCCCCCCCTCTCTCTCTCCATCTCTCTCAATTCTCTCTCCCACCCCACTCTCTCTCTCCCTCCCTCTATCCCTCCCACCCTACCTAGCTAAGTCCCTCTCACTCCAACCCCTTCTCTCCCACTCCCTCTCTTAAACTCCCACTTCCACCCCCTCTCCATCTCTCCAGAATCTCTCTCTCTCTAAATTATCCCTCCCTCTAAAGACATACATAAACACATACATACAAGCATAATACATATGTACATATAATCCTACATCCATAGAAGCATACATACTTACATGTGTAGATACAATCTTACATACATATATGAATACATACAATATATATGCATTGACACATATAGGCATACACACATACATACAACCATGCATACATGCATACATACATGACATACAAGCATACATGTATATACAAACATATAAATATATCAACATACATTCAATATATTGGCATTTAACATAAAGGAGGACATAACGTGAGCGCGTTATAACATGCTCGTGTTATGTCTTAGTTGACATGTTTCCCGCAGAAGCCAAAACCATGTCAAAACTAAAATATAACATGATCGTGTTATAGCGCACTCACGTTATATCTTAGTTTGGGAATTCTCAAGCCGTAGGCTTGGTATTTGCCTTGGAATACCAACCCAAAGTCTTGGAGGGCATTCCCAATGACCAGAGACGTGTTTTTGAAAAATCTACCATATTTCACATAATCGAGTTTGTGCTCACCGTCAGGATTGCACGTGGTTCAATATCAAAAAAATTAAACACATAGGTAATGTTGGGTTCTCTCTTAGCTATCCAAAAATGTAATTTTTTTCACTTTCTGAAAATGTTAAACCTTTCATCCATAATTTATTTTCTTTGTATGTCTTTTTTTGCCAAAAAGCAGTGTTTGGTATTTTTTCGTTATAAATTAACCGTTCATTGAATTTTCAAATAAATTACATTTTTAGAAACTAGAATCCATTCTAAAAAATAAATAAATTAAAAAAAAAAAAATCAGTTAGCATCCAAAATTTGTAGGGGTAGCACAACCAAAATTCTATTTTTCAGGAATTGTCCACTTCAAAAATTAGTAAAAAATCAAATATTCATTATAAAATTATTAGAAAAATCATTCATCAACTACATAGTGTTAGCTAACTTTTGACCATTGCGATTTTAAAAATACTAAAAAAAATTTCACCGTACGAGGGTCATACAAGAGTTGCTATGTTATGTTTTTCTAACAAAAAAACACCAATTTGTGTACATCCATATTTTGAACCCCTTAATCTCAACGATTTTAAAAATAAATTAGTAGTTTAGAAAGTAGACTTGGAGCACTTCAATCCTTTTTTTTGTTCCATCTCAAAATTTTGAGTGTAACTATCCTCAATTTCACGTCCAAGGTCAGTATTTCTTGATTTCAGAAAAAAGTTGTCCACTTAAGTCCCCTTTTTTGGAACCATCTTGGTGCACTTACCCTGATACTATATCATCTTCTACTTCAGTTTCCTGATTTGTTGTTTCATTAGTTTCATTGCATTTAGCTTAAATTGCTTCATTTTAGTGCATTGTTAAAAGCTCAAAATTGCATCAAAATATTTCATTTTCTGCTTATTACATTTTTTAATCAGTGAATTGCATTGCTTAGAATTTGAAAATTGCATTTCATTCTAGGTTATTGCATTGTCCCTTTTCCATTCTAGGGTTTGCACACTAGGTTTTTAAAACTTTTATGATACTTACAACTTGGTGTTCTTTTCATAATACTTTTATAAGACGTAGTTTGAGGCTCACGACATCCCGCGATATCTCACTCATCATGGATCTTGGGTTTCCTAACTCTCTTTTTGATAGTGTTGAGAATCAACCCTCCATGGCTCATAGTTTGCATACTTCATTTCCCATGACTTCATCTCCTACAATCAATGTGCATGATGTCATTGACAAGCTAGATAAACAACTAGAAAACTTACAAGCCCATATCCTTAGTAAGTGCATTGACATTAGCCTAGTTGTGTGTCACAAAAAAGGGTAGCCTTGACACTTTTCATTCATTTGGGCCTTTTACCATGAATTTTGGTTTGATTTTTCTTAGATCTAATGTTGTAATGTGGCCAACACATTCAGATTAGGCCTTGAACACTTGCAAATCAACAAAAACCTAATGATGTCTTACAAGGGTGTTGTGAAGTGTTGTAACATACTTCCTCACTTTTCTAGGAATTTTCTGCAATAATTCACCTAAATAACCCCTTTCCAAACCTTATTTCAAAGTGTTGTAAGGTTTTGTAGCCAACCCTCACACTTTTCTAGGCTTTTCATCACTAAATTAACCCTTTCTTATGATAAAATGGCCCCTTAATGCACTTATAGGTCCTACCTAAGTATGTTTCGGAAGACAATCCCGAAAAACATCATTAATCAACTTTTCATTCCTGACAACCACTTGAATTGTTCCAAGTGGACTAAGTCACCCCCCATTTGGCATAAAAATCAAAATTAAATCAAATTTCTTGTGAGATTTTGTCTCCAAAACCCTAAAGTTGGCCTATGATGTGTTATTTTAAGGGAATTAGGGCATCACATGTATAAATAATGGTTTTTCTCCTCATTTTACATCTCCTACAATCATCATCTTCACAAGTAATCAAGCAATTCATCTTCTCAAGCAAGAATCAAGCATTCAAGCACTCCAAACAACATCCATTGGAGTTGATTACTTGCATATCTCTAGACTTCTTCAACAAGGGCTTGGTGAGTGATTTTACTTGCATGTTATTCAATCATCTTTCCCTTTTTATTCTATTTCATTATCTTGGGTTTGATTACCAACATGGGGTTTGACTAAGGAAAATCCCTATTCTCTAACCCTAACCCTTTTCCCCTCTTTTCATGTGTGCTTTGGAGGTTTGTATGTAGATTAGTCGAAGGGTAAGGTGCTAAAAGGTTTCATCATTCCAAGTCAACAAACCCTAAAAGGAGGTTGAAGACAGCTTGCAAGTTAGATTTTGAAGATTCAAACATGGGTTTCTATCAGAAAAAAAAGTACAAGTGGGTACCTATAGATTATATCCCCGAGTCTCCTAAAAGCTCCAAGTGGACTAAGTTTCCATCATTAGCGAATTAGTCCTGGTACCAGGCCTGAAAAGTGGTTTTTGTGTTTTTGGATACCCATTTTCTAAAAATTGATCCTGGCAAAGTTTCCCCAAAGCAGGACTAAGTCACCCAACCTGACATAAGTATCCCTGTCAACATCAACAACAAGATCTGGAATATTCCATAGCTCCTCTTCATCAACCTTCAGTTTCCAGGTGCACCACTTTTGTCTCCTTCAGTTCTATTACAGTTTGCATGCATTTTAGGTCATCATTAGGTCATTTTACATAGTATTCTCAATACATTTGCATTTTATTACTTTACATTTCATAATTAGTTCATTTCATTACTTTGTAACACTTAGGCACACACCTCACATCCATTCAAACCCTTAATCTTGAATGAACTCCCAAGAATGCTTGTGTGTGAAAGAGCCCATTTCTCATTAGCTTCTAGGTGAAACCCCCTAGGAGATCATTAGGGAATCCTCTTTCCCTCTATTTCATTTTTGGTGGTTCACTTTGGTGAACCCATTCTTAAAACACTTGTCAACTTCCTTTTTTGCATCCTAGGAAAATCTTGCATTCACATTGCATTATGGTTTTGCATTATAGGGTTTTTATAATTGCATTAGTGAAAATCACATTTAGCTTACATTTTTGCATATATTCTCATTGAAAATTTTTAAATTTCTACATTTTCATCATAGGACTGCATCATATAGCCTGAACACATCAAAACCAATCAAAAAAAGCAAAAAAATTGAAAACAATCCCTATTGGGACTAATTCGCCATTCTGGGTGACTTAGTCCTAGTTCACATTTTTAACTTCCTATTACAGCATCAAAAACCTCCCTTTTGTGCTTCCTAGACCTCCTAGTGCCATATACTATAAGTCTGGAAAGTTTTCCTAATCACTTGTTTTATGCATCTAAGTCAAAAACATCATTTTAGGGTAGTCATTTTTGAAATCATTTCAATCACACGCATCATTAGATTTGCAAAATGCTTACATTTCTAAAATTGTGCATAACATTGATAAAAGTAATTTTAACTTTTTATTATACAATGTTTCTATTCATAAAAAATTTCTTAAGTCTAATAAAATTTCTTTTCATTATTTCATATACATTGTTTACATTCTTACAACTTAGCACACATTGGATAAAAATGTTTTTTCTCTTTGCATATACATTGTTTATACTGTTGAAACATTGCATGACATGGTTACAAGTGCTTTTTTTTTTTTTTTTTAAATGTTAGTGTCTTATATATCTAGACATGCTAAGAAACATTTCTTATCCTCTCCCTATGAGAGAATTTTAGTGATAGATAATACAACCTTGGACATTCCTAGAACCAATCAATGAGAGTTATGAGAATCCTAGTTATTTCTCTCTTCTTACCTCTCTTAACAAACAATACAACACAACCATAAGGGATAATGAAAATAACATTTGTCCTTCTCCTAGTATCTCTCCTAGTTGTGATGAAGATACTTTTCTGTTAGAAAATACAATCGATGCAAGTCATGAGTATCTTAGTTGTCCCCCTTCCCCTAGGGAACCCCTTATTAAATAAGACAATTCACCCATTGATCATTCGCCTACTTATGATAGAGTCCCTTTAGAAGAACCCACCTTTAAATGTCATGATCATTTGGCTTGTCATTCTCCTAAATACTCTCCTCCTAGGGAGAAAATCCTGGTGTAAAATCATTTGAACATTGACACATAACCTTCAAACACTACACCGTCCCTAGGTGAAGATAATCAAGTGACATTTGAATCCCCTTCACTAACAAATAATACAAATAAATACAAGATTATTGAGGTTATGATGACACAAGTGGGATCTCCTTTAATTGGTGAGCTTCTTAAGTCACTTCACACTAGTGAATCACACAGAAAACTAAGAGATTTCTTGAAATCCATGATGCAATGTAATCATAACAATGTTTTGCAGCCGCTAAGTTGTAACTTAGTGACTCAAACATATGGGGGATCACACATCACTCCTATGCCATTACCCTTTTCTCAACTTAGAGTCCCTAGTGTAGACTCCTGCTAATCTGTCTATTTTGCAACTCATTCAACTATCACCTATATACAAGTGTCTATTTCAAGAAACCTTGCAAATAAATCAGGAGGAGATCCAATCTTACATAAAATTGAATAATGTCACATCCTCCTCTCATCCCATGCAATAAACCCAATCTGAAATCATGTTCCCTAAACATGAATTACCTTCACTTGAGATTCAAAACAATAATGATTCCTTGATGATAAAGGTGATCATTAATGAAACTTTAGTTAGACACACTCTCATAGACAATGGAGCATAAATTAATTTTTGTAGCATGGACCTCCTTAATAAACTTGGCATGGACAAAAATCTCATTCAACTTAATGATGTTCATATTCATGGCTTTAAAAATGTTGATAGGAAACCACTAGGGATGATCACATTACTATCGAGATCGGACCTTTAGTGTTTCCTACCTCTATCCATATCATGCAAGGACCCATTACATACAATCTCTTCCTAGGGAGACCATGGATTCATGCTATGGAAGTAGTCCCATCTACCCTTCACTGTACAACGAAATTTGTTTACAATAACAAGATATACATGATTGATGTAGATGAACAAAGCTATGAATCAACTAATCACAAAATTTCCAACTCCCCTAATCCTTTCATTCCTAGATCAAAACTTATACAAGTTGATGCTAACCCTTCACCTACAACAAAACTCTTTCGTGATAATTAGGAGTCGTTAGATTCTACACCTCCTTTCAATAAAAAATCAAAAATCTCACCCTCTTGGTCTAATGAGTCATATACCAACAATTCATTTCCAGATATAAGTTCTAGTAAAAATTGGGGTCTTACGTCTTCCTTTGAAGGAGAGTGTGAAATCTCACAACCTACACCAAAACAACCCTATGTTTTATATGCTCAAATTGGTTCTACATCAACAACATTACCTCATGGTGGTGATAGGGGTCATATAACTCCCATCCCTCATGAAGGAACAACACATAACACTAAAAAGGATTTGTGTTCTTGTCCAGAGACCAATCCTTCTTAGAACCACATAACCCCTTCATTTAATGAGGAATATTGTTATGGTATCAGATACAATCTCCCTCCTACACATGGATGCAATGTACACATGACACAAATTGGCATATCATACTCTTTCAAGAAAGATTTAGGGTTTCCTCCCTTCTCTCCATTTTCTTCAAACAATAAACTTATAACATCTCATGGAGTGTGGTGCTCGTCCCTGTGTTGAAGCGCCTAAATTCCTCTCACTGATACATACCTTCATCCTATTTGGCTCACCTTTTTCCTACACTAAGTGGGGGAAAGGGGTTCGTTAACCTTGTCCTTGTATGTCACTTTTCATTGTCTCTTTTGACTAGTCATTAACCTTTCATGAACATGTAAGAGCAAGCTCAAGATGTGGACGACATGCCTTAAGTTGTCTCACATGTGACATACTATCTCTTACATGACACAGCCTTACTTGGAAACATATGATTTGGCATAGGGCTTTCCAAATTGGCTCTCATGTCCTTCTTTCTTCTTTGCATTTTTCCTTTTTCTACTTTAAAGTAATTGCTCACAATATGATGTTTCACAATTCCTTTAAAGTGGGGGCATACATTGGTAATAATTTCTTGTTGCATTTTTCATTTTCATGGTTCTTAGTGCAGCCTTATTACTTCATACGATGTGTTTATCGCTTTGTGGATGACATCGGGTGTGATGTCCTTCATGAAAATGATCTATCTTAGCATATTACATTCCTCTTAGTGGCTTGATGTGACACAAAACATCCCTTAAGTTGTGAATTTTCTATTCTTTGATTGGTCCTCTCTTGGAGAGATTAGACACAATGTTCCCTAAGTCAAAGACCTTGCATGAACTAAGCAATAATCCTTCGAGCATCCTTTTGCATTTTACATGTTGCATTTTTCATTTTGAATATATGGCCACCTTGCATAACACAACTTGCATGCCTGTGGTGCCATCTTGCACTTTTTCATGAGTTCCAAACATACAAATCTTTTCTTACCTCATGAACCTTGAAACCCCTTGTCTTATGTGGCACCTTATCAAATTTATCAGGAGGTATAACTTTGGTATGGTTAAGTGGGAAGCCCAACCAGTGGTTAGAATTTCCCCATAGCCACATGTGTGTGTGTGTGAGTGCATACCAGCCACAAATGTGTTTTCCTCACCCTTTTGGGTCTTCTCACCCAATGGAAAACCAATTTTTTTTTTGCCTTAGAGTGAGTACACTTTTTTTCAGACAAACAGCCTAGATCTGATCCACAACTAGCTAGACAAACTGTCAAAAGCTTGATCTGACTTTCCCTCTCTCTTCATTCTTTCACATCACTCCCTTGTGTGATATTTTGTACTAATGTTTGGTTTGTCATGGGATCCTGATCCTAGGGGCTTGATCATCCCTCTTGATTATAGTTGTCTCATCTTACTAGCATGAGTACATTTGGATCCCTCATGATATGCATGTCTTGGCTACTTTAGTGTGAGTTTGAAGCAAGTTCATCCTCTCACTAAAGTGGGGGCTAAATGTGTTTCCAAAAAGTGTAGCCTTGACACTTTCCACTCATTTGGGCCTTTTCCCATGGATTTTGGCCTGATTTTGCTTAGGTCTAATGTTGTAGTGTGGCCAACACATTCACATTAGGCCTTGAATGCTTGAAAATGAACAAAAACCTAATGATTTCTTACAAGGGTGATGTGAAGTATTGTAACACATTTCCTCACTTTTCTAGGCTTGTCATTACTAAATTAACCCTTTCCAACCCTTATTTCAAAGTGTTGTAAGGTGTTGTAACCAACCCTCACACTTTCCTAGGCTTACCATTACTAAATTAACCCTTTCTTATGAAAAAATGACCCCTTGATGCACTTATAGGTCCTACCTAAGTGTGTTTCAGAAGACAATCCCAACAAAAATCATTAATCAACTTTTAGTTCCCAACAACCACTTGAATTTTTCCAAGTGGACTAAGTTGGCACCTTGGGCGACTTAGTCCCATTTTGCATAAAAATAAAAATACTAGTGGGATTTTATCTCCAAAACCCTAAGGTCGGCCTGTGATGTGTTATTTTTGAGGAATTATGTCATCACATGTATAAATAAGGGTTTTTCTCCTCATTTTACATGTCCTACAATCTTCATCTTCACAAGCAATCAGGCAATTCATCTTCTCAAGCAAGCATCAAGAATTCAAGCACTCCAAACAACATCCATTGGAGTTGATCATGTGAATATCTCCTAACTTCTTCAACAAGGGCTTGGTGAGTGATTTTAATTGCATGTTATTCAATCATATTTCCATTTTCATTCTTTTTCATTATCTCGGGTTTGATAAACAACATGGGGTTTGACTAAGGCAAACCCCTAATCTCTAACCCTAACCTTTTTCCCCTCTTTGCACATGTGCTTTGTAGGTTTGTATGCAGATTATTCAAAGGGAAAGGTGCTAAAAGGTTTCATCATTCCATCCACATCATTGCAAGTCAACAAACCCTAAAAGGAGCTTGAAGACAACTTGCAAGTCAGATTTTGAAGATTCAGACATGGGTCTCTATCTGTGAACCCCAATCCTATACCTGCACAAACACATCAAAAAAACACATAGTTAGGTTCATATGCAAGTGAGAATCAAGATTCCCCATGAAATTTATTAACAATGCTCAATAATAGGAAAATGAAGAACAGAACATGGAAGATAAATGAAATCCTAATTAAGCATGCAAATCCTCAATCCCATGGGGGAATTGGTGCCAATTGTGTGTAGAAATTGGCCCTTTCCCAACTCCTATGATGCAATGTTAATGAGTGATCCACTTTGATGCAAATTCAATCAAGCTCCATGATGAAAAACCTACATAACCTAGCTAAGCACTTGATAAAATGGATGAAAGTATGTATGCTTGAGGATGAAGTTGAGTATAGTAAGTTTACTCAATTTGAGGATGATATTGTGGATCCTCAAATCAATAGAGAATCACTCTATTTATAGATTTGAAGAATGGAATATTGAAGGATTTGGATGAATGTGGGACAAAAGACCAACCAATGAGAGAAGGCCACTTTTCCACAAGTGATTGGAGGAGGAATGAGACATTTTGGTCAATGTGCATGATAAATTCTATTGGATTCAAGTTTGAAATTTGAAAGTGACATGTTTAGAGGGAAGGGAAATGGAGTTAATGTCACTTGGATCAAGGCCATTGAGATGTAAGAGGCATTAAATGCCTTGTTGGATGTACTAATCCCTTTTGGAGGTATTTTTGAATTTGGAGGAATATTCCCTAAATATGCCATGTTCAGGGAAAATAGGAATTTAATAAATAAAAATAAATGGCTTATTGTGCATGTTGCATTATCTAGAGGATGTGACATGGATTAGAATTAAATTAATCAAAGGTTAATTAATTTAATGAGGGATTAGGTGATGTGACAATTTTGACTTGGATTTCAAGGTTTAAATAAATCAAAATGAGAGGAATAATGATTTTAGACTTAATTAAATAAAGTTTGATTTATTTAATTAAAGAGAATGGTGTTAATTTTAAATCAAATAAAGATAAATATATTGAATATAAATGAGATGAATTTAGAGATTAATTAAATAAAATGAATTATTTAATTAAAAGAGGGACTATAGGATTAATTAAACAAACTAATTTATTTAATTAATAAGAGATGATGACTTAATCAGATAAAAGGGGATTTATTTAATTAAGAGATGAAATGTGATGAATTTAATCAAATAAAGATTATTTAATTAAATTAATTAGTAAAGGGGATGATTCAAGAAGAAACAATGTTAGTAAGATCAGGATCAGGTGTGTAGGATCAACTTGTATATTTTGTGTGTCTACAAGTAGTATTATCTAATCCATTATGTCCCCTTGCAATGCTTTCATATGATTCTCTTAAGTTTTGTTCCCATTCATGTTCATAAACTACTCTTCAAAGAATCTCATCTCTCCCCTTTTTGTAGAGTGCTCCCTTGATTAAGGTAAAAGTAAGGGATTTTCATAGTAATACTTGTTTATCATATGTTGTCATATCAGTGGGATATTGACTTGTAGAAAGTAACTTGGATACATTATGAAACTCTTCCAATATCATAGTTATCTAGAATAGATGGGTGCCCAGTAAGTTCTCTTCCTCAACCTCCTTGGGTTCTTTGTTTGTATCAATTCTAGATAAGTAGTTTGGACCTTGATTATTCCTCCTTGGTTTTACCATTATATTAAAATTAAATTCTTGAAATAATAGTAGTCGTCTACATATTCTTCCTTGTATAGCTAGTTTGTTCAATAAAAATTTCAAAGGCTCATGATATGAATTGTGTGGATAGGAGATAGTTGCAAAATTTGTGTAGTGCATAGACCATGGCTAAGGCCTCTCGTTCAGTGGTAATCTAATTTCTCTTAGCTTGAGAAATTTTTTGGTTGGAAAAAGAAATTGGTTGATCTTCATTTCCACATGGTTGGGAAAGAAGTACTCCTATCGCTATTATGAAAGCATCTAAATGGACATTAAAAGGTACTAACCAATTTGGAAATATAAGGATAAGAGCTTCTGCTATTTTTTTTTTTAATGTGTTGAATGATTGTTGACATTGGTTAGTCCATGTAATAGCTTTATTAGTTCTCTTTTTAAGGAGTTCATCTAAAGGGGCTGCTAGGGTGGCATATCCTTTGATAATTTTTTTGTGATACCCAATATAGCTTAGAAATTTCTTAACTTTTGATGCAATTTTAGGTGGTGGTAATTCTAAAATTAAGGAAATTTTCATTGGATTTACCATTAGTCCCTCTTTACATATGATGTGCTCTAGTAATGTGCCAAAGGGTACTGTAAAAATGCATTTCTTGATATTTAGGGATATTTTCTTACTTCTACATTTTTATAGCATGGTTCAAAGTGACTGAATGCAGTTCTTCACTAATCCATGTACACAATCCAATTATTTAGATACACTTCCAAGAAGCTATGTATAAACTCAAATGTATTCACCATAATTTCGCTAAAGATTGTTGGTGCATTTTTCAGTCCAAAGGGAATTATAGTATACATGAATGATCCCCACTCTATGTTGAATTTTGTTTTAGGTTGGTCTTCTTCCTTAATTTGGACTTGGTCGTTCAGAAAACACATCAATAAATGAATATATTTATTTCCCTGTGATAGATTCAAGTATTTCCTTTGTGAAGGGAGTAGGAAAGGGATCATGAATACATGCTTTGTTAAGTTCTCGAAAGTCTACACATATATAGATTTATCTTGTCTTTTTATTTTGTAATAACATATTGATGATCTCTTTAGAATCTTCCATCGGTTTAATAATCCATGATGCTAACATTTTATCTAACTTTGTTTTGACAATTTTCTTCATGTTAGGGTTAAGGTGGTATGATCTTTTCCGATGTGATTTGGTTCCCTCTTTTAGCTAGATTTTCATGACTCCCACTACTTATTTTATGCCTTTCATTTTTATGCATGTTTGTGGGAATAGTTCCTCATATTCTAATAGTAATTCAATGACTAATACCACAACTGGTTCTTCCCAATAATCTCCAATTTTTTCCATTTTAGGATTCTCCCCATGGGATATATTCTCTTCTCTTAACTTTAGGGGTTGGTTATAATTATGGGCTTTAGAATCCTTGTTTAGTTGTATTTGAACCCTTTCTCCTTCCACATTGACCTTATTTTTGGGTCTGGTTCTTCTTCATAATTTTATATTTTATAGCATTTTATTTTAACTAGTTGTGCTTATTTCCCCATCCATTTGATTAGCTTCCAGATCCCTTAGTTTATAGGTTGTGGATTTTATGGTTTCTTAGGATTAGTGCTTTGGAACTAGCTTGAAACTGATCTCCTTGATTTTATTTAGTGTGAAACATATTTATTCATTTTCAACATGTAGTCACATAAAACTACACCTTACTAAACAAGAGCTTAGTATTCTAATGACACAATGGAAATGACCTCAAGGTGTGGGACCTTGAAAAATGAGGTCAAGTCTCCAGAGAAGGTCAAATTCCTTTTCCAAACTAAGTGCAATTATGTTGGTCTAACCCAGCACAAGAAAACCTTATCACTACGCTAATCTAACAAATCATAGAGGAAAAGAGATTGAAGGAGAACATGAAAATGAAAGAAGGTGATGCACCAAATTTAGATTGTGTTTCTTCCTTATTCTAAACAACATAATACATCAATAAATCAGCTAGATACATACTCAGACATAAAGGTAAAATGATTTTACTCGAACATGCAAGAGACAACAATGATAATAGCTAAACTATATTAACATAAAATCTTAGAAGTAATCTTTACAATGGTGGAATGGAAAAAATGTGGTGTTTGAAATAGAAAAATCCTAGAGAAGCTAGAGGAAGAACCCTTCAAAAAGATACAAAAATTTCCTTTATAGTTCAAGTATAACTAAAAATTGAATTCAAAACCATAACCCTAACCTAACTAGGGTTTGCAAGAAGATGAATTTGATCGGATTTAAAATGATCTAAATTGCTCCCATTATAGAGCAACATAACTAGCCATAAAGGTTATGACAATTTGAACACACCCCAAAATGATGACTCATATGAATGCAAGGATGGGAACCCATAAAATCTACAACAAAATATCAGACTAGCATGCCCTGATAAAAGAATATAGCATCTGCAACACCTCAAGGAGTAATGGCACTGACCAACAATCAATACAACCTTGAAAAAGTGTGAAAATTTGACTCATAGTCAATTGTATTTGATCTAGTAGCTAGGAATGTCACTAAGACATCAATTCTACAAATCTACCGCGAACAAGAGCAGTTGATTATTGAAGTTTGAATGTTGGCCATTGGATTGGAGATGGATGACTAAGATCAGATTTCTAAATGAACTTTAAAATGTGGTCATTGATCATAGAAGAATCAAGATCAAAGGCCATTACATACCTTTAATACATTGCTCATTCCTTCAAGAGAACAAGACATTAATCCCCAATGCATTTGAGGCCAGAGATGCAATGAAAATCTACCACCCATCCTTCGAATATTCCTTTATTTATATCTTTATCGCTCATCGCAGAAAGGATCCATGCCTTATGTTTCCAACCTATGATGTGAAGAACCCTCATGATGACCGTTAGATGCTTGCCTTCAAATCTAAACTATTGATACTCGCATCACGGAAAACAAAACCATCACGAAAATCACTTGAGTGACATCAATCACAACATCGATGTGAATGATGTGCATGATGATCATTAGATCTTATCCATTGAAACCATAAAACCTTGTGCCCACCAAGACACCTATCACCTACCCGCTGTCCCATTGATGTCATACACTTTTCCATCACCCATCACGCAAAGGCACCCATTGAAAAATTGTAAAGATATGATGTGATGAGTCCCTTCGATGGTGAGAATATTCACAAGAATATTCTCCCATCATTCATCGCATATCACTGGAATGTTTCAAGGTTCAAATATGTATCAATGATGCAAAGAGTCCACACAACAAAAAGGGACATATAAGCCATCGCACATCACGAGATTAAAATGAAAGGCGATAAAATTATAGAGATAAGTGATGCATAGGAGATGAGCTCATTTCTAATCGTGAAAATAGAATCAATGGGGCAAAGGCAAAGCACGATGGGTGATACAAACATATAAGCAGCAGTAATTTGGCATATGACTTAAAGTTGTTAATAAAAGGGGGTCATGCCTAGGTAAAGTGAAGAATGGGGACATTAACGCCTTCAACTTAAGGATGCAAGACTAACTAGGCACAAAAGGTCAACATGATTTTATAATAAAAGTGCACACCAAGTTCATGGGTTTAGGGTTTATGAACATAAGGGTTTTGAAATCCCTATCTCTCAAGTTCAAAACCCTAATCAAACACAATTGAAGAGTTTCAAAACCTCAAAGACCCATATTTACCAAAAATAATCATGGATCTCAATAGGATGCACACATAGGATCTCTCTGATCGGATATAAATGATGTGCATCCAAGGGTGGCATAAAATATGTCAACACAACCTAGAAGGAAAATTTGTTGTTGAAGTTCCCCCAGTCCTTAGTTTCTCCCCTTCTTATTTGATTAATATACCATTTTTTTACTACCAGTGTGAGGTTCCAATAAAATAGCTTAATATAGAGGCAGTGGTCATATTCTCTATCTCCTTTCCATATGGTGACACAAATTTGAATATATTATCCTTCTTATTGCATGTATCATGCCTTGATTAAGATTTGGAAGGCATGCCATGTGGGAATAGTACGTATACATGTGTATACCACCAACAAGCAACATTACATAACAAGGTTTCTTGAAGGACAATAATCCTCATTGATTCATTTTAGAATAGTTTTACATATCCAATATATACTCATTAACATCTCCTACTCCAGAAAACCTTGGTAGCTTGATATGTGATATATCTCTTTGGATGTGATTTATCTTTTTTGGATACAATAGCTAAGAGGCTTTGTATCATTAGTAACCTTTTGAATCCATATATTTTGTGTTGCATTAGTTGTGTAGTAGCAGAGTTCTTTGAGATTGAGTAGACCGGTTGTGACCTCCTTTCTTCTACATAAGTTTTTTCTTATCTTCCTAATGGAATATGTACTATTTTATTGTCATCCACCAAAGATATCTCTTCCTTTCTCAAGTCTACTATCCCATTAGAATCGACAAACCATATCAATCCTAGCAATGCTATAAAAGTGTTAAAGGGTTCCTTTATCTCAATAACCTCAAAATATATAATTTGTTTGAGTCCTTTGATACTTCCACATTTTTCAATGTTCCTAAAGTCTCCATGCCAAAGCCATCTACCAAAATCATGTTCATTGGTGTTCTAATAAACTTAGGTATTCCCAACCTCTCGCAAGTGGTTGCCGAAATAATGTTCAGGTTTGTGCCTAGATCTACCATCACATTTTTTACTTTATTAAATTATTAAGGTGTGTAGTAATCAAAAGAGGGTGATTCTTCCAGTTCATTTCTTCTATAAGTTGATGTTTTTTTTTGTTTTTTCTTGTTCCAATATTCCCTAGTTGTTTTAATTTGACTAGGAGATCCGTTCGTTGGGCCAAAGAGGATAAACTATTCAACATCATCACTTCTTCTAAGAAATTGGATATACCATCATTTTATTGTTGTAAAATTTGTTGTTTTTCTTTTTTGACTACCTTATCATGATGTTTTCCTAGCTAGAAGTAATCATATTCCTCTTCCTTCGAACTTGAATCTTTGCTAACTTCTTCAATTTCTCTTTGTTGATTTTTCTTAGTATCAACTCCTTGTCTAGTCAATACTGTAACCTTATTTTTATTTGTTCTGAACTTCTTTTGATTCTTAATATTTTTATTCATTGGAATATTCCTCATTTGAGGTATTGAATGATCATTGATCCATCCTTGGACAAATTTTAACTCCCTGTGGTGGTATTCTTATGATTACCCTGACTCATTTATGGTCTTGTAAGTCATCACTTCTAGAGTGTGTTGTATTTTGATAATATTTTTATGCTTTATCACATTTGAATATTCCATGAGAATCATCTCCACAAAATGGACACTTCCTTTTCTTTTCTTCCCAACACTTTGTAGCATAGTGGCCTATCTTTCCATAGTTATAACATGTATCCTCACTTCTTTGGTGGTTGTTTCTACTGCATCCTCTTCCTCCTCTATAGTTTTATTTCCTATTATCTCCCATGTAATCTTGTGGTGGGTTATTCTATAATGCATAAGAACTTCTATTATCTCTCCAAATCGTTTTATGTAACTTGCATCATATAAAGGGTCTTTCAAAAGTCCCTTAACATATGTCATTTTTCTATCCATGTTTGTGTCACGTGTAGTTCATGGGGAATATTGGATTAGTATGAATTGTTGTATTTTAGATTTGAAATGTAGGAGAGTCCTCAGTGAGGTGGTTGTCCCATTCCTGGCAAGTTCTGTAGTATAATGCATTTGCCTTGGCTGATACCATTTTTAATTCTACATGTAACATTGTCATAGTTATTTCTCCTTAGGATTTAAGGCAATCATTATAGAGATGGCCTTCCCTTGAAAAATATGTATACCAAATATCTTTACCTTTCTTTGCTTCTCCTCTTGCCAAAGTGTCAATTTTTATGGTTAGTTGCTCTATAGTGCCAATTGTAATTTCTCAAGATTCTCCTTTATGTCATCTTTTTGGGGTTTGTGTCATGTCTGAGCTTCTATACAATATTCCAATGTGATCAAGTATGCATAAGTATTAAATATCCTTCCATTTGAGGTTGTTCTTATATCTTTCTATAGTATGGAGATGGACCATTCAATATTTTGTCTCTTTGTTAGAGGTTCCTCCAATTTGTTGTAGACTTCCTAAAATCTTTTGCCATAGGCCTGCATAGATTCCTCTTGTCCTTGCACTAGGCCCCTCATTTTTATAACACTCTCTGTAGAGATATTTGGAGTTCCAAAGTTTTTCAAGAAATCTTGTTTTACTTCATTCCAACATTTCCCATGCTTCAGGTAAGTCTTTTTGTACCAATCCAATATTTCTTTCCTTAGTGAAGATACAAAGGCTAATAACTTTGGTTTGTCCTCATCAATGTCCTATCTTTCCCACAAAGATTCTAGAAGGAATACATGTTTTGAATCCTCTAGTTTATCTCTTCCAAATATTGGTATTTTGATCAATGATTCCATTTTGTTTTTACTTCTTTCTATTTTCAGTTTTCAGATTTCTAGACTATTCTTTTCCTTCTTTTCTTTCTTTACTTTCCTAATGGTATGTGGCTTTTGTTTTCTGTCCTTATCTCTTGCTAACTTTATGCCAAAGTAATCTTTCCCAAGTATCTCTTTCCAATCTACTTGTCTTCCTTCTCTCATGTCTCTTTTCTTTGCGGTATCTCTTCTTTCAAAATTATTCCTCTTACATGGCTTAGGGGATGGGTCCTGGTCTAGGGGTTGTGACTCCTCAAGATATTGTTTCAGTTTCTTATTTGTTAATGAAATTTTATTTGTTAGTGAACATAATTCCTTACCTAAATTCAATCAAATCTTGTCACTTTTTCCTATTTATTCTTCCTTTAATTTCTTTATGCTTCTATTAATTATCTCTTCTAAACATTTTGCTTGAATAAACAAAACCTTCTTCAGAGCTTTTAGAAATTCAATAAATCTATCATCTAGATTGATGGTTAGGTTTGATAGATCTAGTATGATTGTAGGAGTTTTGGAGGGTTGTAGTGGGATTGGATTTTTGATGCTATTACAGGATCCCAACAACAATCTTCTAGATTTTCCATAGTTGTCAATTTTATTTAAACTGGTTATGAGTTGTTCTGATTTTTCCCATCATAAATTTGATAATTTTTGGTGTCTTCCATTCTTCTCCTCTATTTTCTTTATATTTTCCATTGGTAGCACCAACTTTGGCACGCTCAACAACATCCTCATTAGCATGCTCAATTCTTATTTTCTCTATAATTTTCATTCTTTTGTGGTGTATTTCTTCTCTCTCAACAATCTATTTTTGTCTTATCTCTTCACCATTTGGGCTTGTCATGTTCACTTTTCTTTCTAATACAATTTTTTGTCTAATCTCTCTTTTGTTTTTCTAATCTCTTTTTCATAGATGTGGTTGATTTGGGGTGACATTAGTCCTTTTATTATTTTCCATGGTAGTTATTTGATATCTTTTCTTATCGGCCACATCCCTTCGAGGTCCCTTTCAAAATTCTTTCCCCTTTCCATTTTTCATCCCTTTTGGTTCCTAACTCCCTCTCACAGGGTAGACACCAAGAGGATAGTTCAATAAATTTTCATATCTTCCTTGTTTCTATTTTCTTCTTCTATGTCCAATTTAATATTTTAAAAATATGAGTATTGTTGTCCTTTATACAACCTAACCAAGGTCCCCACAATAGAACCAATGTTAGCAAGAAAAATAGGGAAACACATATCGGAGTTCTGATTCCCAAGTACTTTCTGAGTGTTGTAGTTTATACCCCAAACTTAATCATATAAAGGGAACTTAATTGTTTGATTCAAACAAAAAATGGACTACTTAACTATATATATAAAAATGTTAGACAACACTTTATGTAGATAGAATTATGACATCATTATATATTATCTATATTTATGGAGTACATTCACTAACTCATTTGATTGCAAAATCTGATGAAAAATTCCGACGATAGCTATATAATCAGATGTATCATTGGGCACTTGTGCAAATTTTCATTTTTTTAAATTTTAGCCCCAACGTTCGTCAGAATTTCGACGAACCTTATTTTTCGTCTACATTTCGACGAAGATCTTTTGCCAAAATTTTGATGGACTTGCAAAGTTAAATTGTGGCGCAGACATAAATAAAAATGAGCTCTACTATTTATTGCGACAGTGTTTTGCTTGACGATTTTCTTGGGTCGAAAATTAAAAAAAAACTCAAGAAGATATCGCCAGGTTGAGGGTAGTCATTTCCTTTTTCCAGAATTCATTTTTGAAGTCAGATTTGTACTTCCAGGTTTGAAAATCATATTTTAAAGCAACATCTCATCAGATTTCATTTTTAGTCTTGTGCATTTTCAGAATTTCATTTCCAGATTTTAGACCTGACTTCACAAATTCTTTATAAGGGAATTGTTTATAACTGATGGAAAATTCTTGATGGATTTGGACAAATATTATATTTGCAAGGTTTCAATTTTAACCCTAATGATCAATTTTCAATAGATTTGGGAGCCACAACTAGATAATATCAAAGGTGTTGGTTGTTTTTTACTGTAACCAAGTTTATCTTCTAGACACATAGCATATAAAATCTCAGATAATACTGCATTACAATACCATCAATATATATTCTAACCCAATAATACTTATCAAATCCTTATATGAACATATTCACCTAAAAATTATAACCTCACTCAAACATTTTAATTAATTCCTTGAATTAAAGCAAAAATGAGAATTACACACACCATAACAGTGAGATGAACAAAATAACCCTTGATCATTTTATTCAAGATAATAATATATTCATACAATAGAGAGAAATGAGCTTGAAATGAGTAATTTTCATTCAGATGCTAGTACTATCTTGAAAATTAATACCTATGAAACTAAAACCTACAATAGAATGACACCATCCCTAAGAATAGTATCTTCACTATAATATCAGGCTCTTTACAAATTCACTTTGCAACTTCACTTAGACTCGACCTAAAGATATCTAACTTTCTAACCCATATTTTTGGTCCTGAAATCCTTCTTATAGGGAAAATGAAGGAGCAACAAGCATCGGACCAGAAATACACCTATCACCGGTCACTTGGACCGCCTTATGACATTTCAAAAATTGGTTACAATAGTTGAGTCTCTGGATAATCTTCTTGTTCATCCCGTCCACTGGAGAATAACTATTGCATTTGCCAAACTTTGAAAACTTGCACCAAAAGTGCCACCAAGACATAGCCAAAATTTGTTATAACCATAACCGATGAGTTGTTAACTGTCGGTTGTGGACTCTGCCCTATTCTTCTTCAGTTAAGTACTTGTATACCCATCCTTGATATTCCTCATCCATTGGCCAATTAAAATTTACCACCTCATTTACCTTGGCACTCTAAGGTGTATACTTTACTGCTACTTGATTCGCCTCCCTTTCAAAAGATTCCAAAAATGTGCTAGTGAATGATTTTATCCATACTACTCACCAACATGTCATAATATGAGTCATCATAAATCAATTTGATTAATGAATTGATGATTTCATCTACCTTGTCCTGCCATTTCTAGAGTGATCTAAGATTTCCTTGGGCATCTATAATATCTGGTAAAGATGTGTCACTCCAGTCATCAAAAATATTTACCAACTCTTTAATCCTCCTGCTCAAATCATTAGGTAAGGCCTGGAAACCTTGCAGTGACTTCACAAAGTCTTGAGTAGGCCTTAATTGTTGAGGCCTATTAGCTGCATCAAATCTAGAGGTTCCATACATAGCATCTAAATCATAGGCCCTAGGGATCCATTTCTCAATTAAAGGAAAAACTAATTCCTAATCCCTGGTTATATTTTTAATTGAATACAAAAATAAGAATATAAAGAATAGACAGATGGAAATCTACCATCAACTCTCTCATTCAGGTGCCTCAAAATTGTATCTACAACCTCATTTTTCTTAACAACTACTCCCTCCTCACTTGCTTTTAGAGCTGCCTATAGCTTTGTAATATTATTAAGCATTTTCTTTTTGGTTGGATCTACAAAGTTCTCAACCTTCTCTTCAACTAGCTCTAATGAAGGACTAGGAGCAGGAATTTGATGGGAGATCCCAGAGTGGAAAAAATTGGAGAAGCTGGGGGTATTGACCTTGATGTTGAAGGTAAGGCCAGGGTACCTGGAGCACTAGAAGACTCTCCCACATGCCTATACTTCAACTTGTCTACTTCAGTCTGCAACTCAACATTTCTTTGTTGCATTCTACTATATTCCCCAATAATGATATTGTACTTCTCCATCAAACTTTTCTTCTCAGCTTCTTCTCTTTCAACTATCTTTTGGGCCAATTTAGCCACATTCACAGTCAAGTTTGTAGCTTCTATGGTTGAGGTTTTAGAAGCTCTTTTGATAATCAACCCTCCCCTCAAGTTTGAGCTAATATCAGTAACGATTAGCTTTCTGCCCTGAGGTGCCAATGCCCAAATAGCCAGGGTCTCGTAATCTTCACTGAAGGCATAATCTTGGAGTGTTGCCTTGACCTCTTCCTCAGTGTTCTGCATTGGATGTTTGGACTTCAGGATAGCATTGAATGCTACAACATCTTCTATGTCCCATTAAGGTAAAATCAGAACACCATCCTGGGTTACCAACTTTTTTCCTTCCTCAGGAGTGATTCTTTTGAACTCATTCATGAGTTTGACCTTCACCTGATCATCATTTTCTTGATCAGACCAATCAGGCCTTGATTCTCTCCTCTCCTTGCATTTGGCCTGGTATTCCTCCAACTTCATCCTCCATACTAGTTTCAAGAATACATGAGTCTTCATAAATGCATCATCATCCAAGAATGCCTTGCATGCTTCCATTCTGGCATCTTGTACACACTGGCCTTTTACATCCATATCAGATAATACCGTTTTAGTTGATCTAGGAGGGGATGGAATACCAACCTGCATATCTTGATCAGTAAAAATTATTTCCTCCATCAGTGCATCATGTGTTTCTTCAAGTCTTTGCCTCTTTGGGCTTGGATCTGATGGTGATAATGCAAGATCATCCTGAGGTGGAGAATCCAAATCAATTATTTTTACACTCTAGGTGCTCTGATCTTTGGTCCTGAGTGAGCTGAGACTTTCATCACCTGCTTCCCCTTCTTATCCTCCTCCTCCTCACTGCTACTGTCATTCCTTTTCCTCTTGTAAAGAGGCCATATCACAGTAGGCTGATAAGTTGGCCTTGTTTCTTCAGGCCTCACCTCTAGTCTCTGAATACCGAAATCCAAATCCAAATTGACCTTCTTAGTCATCAGAGTGTTCATGATTTCTCTGAAATTATCCATCAAGAAATCAACCTTCTTGTGGAATGGAGTAAACTCCATCAATGGGTCATACTTGGGATCCATTTTATGTACTGCAACCAACAATTTTTCATAGGCAATCCACTTCTCCTTATTCATCTCATGTTTATTCAAGTCAAATTCATTCCTGATTAAGTCTTTAGGAAAATTAAATTCATGTGCAAACTTTTCATCCTTAATCCATTGCCTGAATAAGCAAAAGAAACCCTCTAGATCATGTTTTTGCCTAGGACCACTCCTCAAGTGAAAGTCATCAAATTACCTCCTGAAATGAACCCATCCACCCTTGAAAAAAAAAAATCTTATACAATGGTGTAATCAGGGAAGAGAGTCCATTTTCCCTTCCCTATCAGCTTGTCATCATGGATACAACCTATTTGTCACATGACTTCAGAAAACCCCATTCTGGATGGCACATTCAAAGGGAGAATATGTGGGGCTCCCTGGAAACCATATACTCTTAAGACAGTGCTGACAGGGTACAAAATGATGTCACCCCAGTTGTGACAAACCTTTAAATTAGGCTTCCTCTCCTTAGGCCTGAGAAATTCATGAAGATCCCCAGGAACCCTGGGCACATTAACAATTAGCCGAGCCCTAAGCTTGGAAGCAAAGCAATTATCAAATTACACATAACTGGCGCTTCCCTTGTTGTATGACAGGTCTGTAGTCCAGACCTGCACTGGTAACCTTTCCCCATTTATGTCCTGCCTTAACTCCATCCTTTTTGAAAAGAAGTCAGCATTCTTATACAAAAACATATACATAAGCAATGAATACTAGAAGAAAGGATTGCTAGTATCTGGCATATACATAAGCAATGAATACCATAAGAAAGGATTGCAAGAAAAGATGCAAAATCATATATTACAAAGAAATTTGGGTGTTGTATCTAGGCCCCCATGAACATATATGCAATGGGCATAACAGTGTTTGGGCTAAAACCCAGAATCTGGCAGAGTGAGTAGAAATTAGCCAAAAATGGTTGTCAAAGTAGCTTAGCCTAAAAGGCTCCTTGTCGTCGGGACTGATGTAAACTGTAGAACTTCCTGCCTTTGCCAGATGAGGAGGAAGAAACTTCAACCTAAACAACGACTTTGATCTTGTGTATTCTTGCTTCATTTCCTCGAGATTAATTTGAACCAAGAATGGACTTGGTTCACTTAAATCAAACACCTATTGGATTTCTTCTTTCCTTATACTCAATAGGACTCCTCCATCATTATCCCTAATCACCCTAGTGATAGGGTCATATCGTGCTGCCACAACCCTAAGCAGGTCCACATCGGGGAATACATATGGCACTACCAACCTCCCCATGTCATATCTCCAGGAATTAGAGAAAGGGTGAGGTAAATTGTGATGTCCATACCAGAGCTTGAACATGTCTAAACCTGTCATAGGAACCCTAGCATCTGCAATGTTATAGTTTTTACATACTAGTCCCTCACCTAGGGTTCTTCCATTCATCAAAACCACACCCCTCCTTTTATCATTTGTAGATAGTGGTAAGTGGTCAAGGAAATCAACATACAAATTCCTCTATAGATAATCCACATGGCCAGAGTGTTGCTTCGGTGGTGCCGTCTCAAATAAAATAGGGTTTCTTCAAAAGTCGAACCTTGAACAAAATCAGGCTACTTAAACAACAAAATTACAATAAAACTTTGCAATCTCTCACAATTCAATCAGACCAGTAACCCTAATTTAATAATCAACAAACCCTTTGACCAACTTATCACAATTCTTCACAAAACCACAACTAAAGCAATAAAACAGTTGAAAGAACAACTCACGGGATATGCTTCACAGAAGACCAAATTATCACTATGATTGCTTGAAAATTCATCGCTGGCTCTGTAACTGACTTGCGAGGATGCTTGAATTCTATGTGATGAAATACGATGAAAGAAACATGCTTTATGTCACTCGAATTGGGCCATTAAACATCTCATCCGCCATTAAAGCTCTCATACATGCCATGGCAATGGCTCCAATCGAATTTGATGCTAATTTAAATTCCAACCATCGATCTTTTACTTTCATCAGATCATCGAATGACTACCTTCAAAAGGCTGATGTAATAGCCATCTCAGCATTGAGGGCCCACCATAGTATGCAGCGTCAAAGGAAGTACACATGGTGCTTGTCTGTGATATCACAATCCATAAACATCCTACATCTTTCGATCATGCGATGGTGGGCAATCGTTGATCTCCACCACTAGCAATCGTGTTCATCTCTATCATTTCTCAGCATTGGACATAATTTTTGAGCAACTTTTTCACCTCGATTATAACACATCCGTCAATTCTGAGCATGTGCATCCTTCAACCACTTTATTAACCTGCCAGATAATAAAGCGCCAGCTAAGACACCACCAGCTAAGACACTGCTAGCTAAGGCACCACCAGCTAAGACACGTGGTGCCTGCCCATGATATCGTGATCAGTTGAAACTCTGTGGTGGGGGCATCATGGGATCGCGGGGAACGGCTAAGATCAACCGATGGTTGATCAACGGTCAATTAAACATTCCCTACAAAATAAAACATTTATTAATACGAAGGAAGGGGATATCGCCTAGGCCAACGACAAACGATGGCTTAAGGTTGTTTTGAAACATGGGGCACAGGCCGACCAAAACTTAGGAAATAATAAAATCTAGGCAAAACATTTAACTTAGTTATAAAAAGGGGCCCGACCTAGACAATGTAATGAGGCATAAGTCGTTCTAACACCCACTCCAAAAAGGTAATGACCAAATAGATTTTACCCAAGGTTTTACAATAGGACATTAGGATTTTTCAGGAAAGCCAAAGTAAAACCTAACCTTAACATCCTCCTAAAGAATGTAGCAGACCAGGACAAGGGTGAACACAAAATGGGATTCAAAGAGAAAAATTTGAAGCTTCATCAAAAGGCATAGGGATAGCTACAGAGTCAAATAGATGTCAAGATTCAGGCCTAGAGGGTTGAACAAAGAATTGGGAATGTTTGATAGTTGATAGTTAGAGCCATTTAGCTATGATATTTTTGAACACTACTTCATAAAGATGTATTTTTCCCTTTGCCAAGTTTCAGAAATAGATTTTAGACCTTAGATGCTAGTGTCTTATAAAAGTAGTTATGGTATATCTATTACCTGAAGTTCTTGAATTCATCTTGACTCTATACAAATGTATCTATTTTTTATTTGAACAAGAAAGAAAGAAAGCAACCAATTTGTAAATATTGTGAGATATTTAGAGCAACAAACTAAAAAATGAAAAAATGAAGGTCAAGGCCTCTCTATTTTTCTCACTTCATTTAAACTTTTTAGATGTTGCCAAACATCTAGCAAGCTATAACTATCATGTAGACTATATGATTTCTATTTGTTTTGTACTTTGGAATGGTTTAGAAGATGAAATTGTCTCCTCATGTAGAAGTATAAGCTGCCATATTCCTTCAGAAGTTGGTATAGGAATCAAAAGATGAACCTGCCAAATTGGAAACCAAAATTTTTGTGGTAAGAATAATTGATTTTGACATGAATGGCATGTTGTAATAGCTTTATTAAGTAATACAATTTATTTAGTTATTTGACAATTTGGTGATTTGTGTGTACATATGCCACCATATGAAACTGAGTGGAAAAGAGAACTCTTTACCTTATCAAGTAATATCCAGGTAAGATGTTATAAAAAATAAATTGTGCTTTTAGTGAAGCTGGTCAACCTACTCATGCTTTTGCATGCTTAATTTTTTCCTTTTGGATTGAGCTACTTATGATAAATTTTTACCTTTCCTTGCAACCTGTGTATTACCCTCTCAAGTTTTTAACTGATTAAAAACAATCTCTTATAAAGGATATAAAATTCCTTAGTACTTTAGATTGTCCTTTATGTTAAGGGAGGCATCTGACTATTGTTTATATAGTTCAACTTTATTTGAGAGTAAGCATATTTAATCTCTATGTGGTAGATTCAAACACTAAAATGATATCATCCTTATTCAACCATACACTAATTTTTGTCAGATGGATGTAATCATTAAGGAAGAAGCTTTAATTATTCCCTTAATGGATTGAACTTTAAAGGAGGCCATCTAATAGTGTTGCCTATTGATATCCAAACTAGGGAAGTGAATAAGAATGATGACTATGCAAGCTATATTGTAGATAAAATTCATAGATCTTTTAAGTTTATCAAGGCATATAATAGGGTGGTCCACTTCAAATGAAACTCTTTATTATGCCATACTATTTTATTTCCAGAATTCATTTGTGAAGTTAGATTTGTACTTCCAGGTTTGAAAATCATATTTTAAAGCAACATCTCATCATATTTCATTTTTAGACTTGTGCATTTTGAGAATTTCATTTCCAGATTTTGTCGTGCAAGTTCAATACTCTGATTTTAGGAGTCTAATAGTTGGAAATCATAGTAAAATTAGAATTTAATATTTTCTGGAATTAGCATTTTAAAGTGTTTTTTGGGGTCATTAACTTCAGACTATCTTCTCTCTTGCAGGGGTGGTTGCATGCCAAATTTTTTGGGTGTAAAATATCATAATTATTAGATTTTGTTACTTGTCTATGATTAAAAATTATTGGAGTGTGAGTTTGATATTTTTTGAAGATCTAAATATTCAAGCTTGGTAAGGAAAAATCATGTCAGATGATATTAGTCTAGAACAAAATGAAGAGTCACTTGATAGATTGTGGGCTAGATTGAAAAGAAAGGGTGATGGGAAATGTTATTGTCCTTACAATAATTGCAAGGGTTTAAAGATAAGAATACTTTTAATCATAGCAGCTGAGAAACATTGTAGGCAGCATGGTAATGTTGAAGGGGGGCATGGTTTTCATCCATTGGTAAGTTGTTCATTATATGTGTTTATATTGATTGAATTTGTAAATGTTTATATTGTTTTAACATTTGATATATATAAAAAAAATCACTTGATCATGATAATGGTTTATTTGTGTCTATCATTATTATAAAGGTGGGGTGCCCTAGGGCACATGATATGGATTATCACGGCCTAGAGAATGTGGTTTTGCAAGCGGAGAACATGGAGCTTTGAATATCGAAGATGAAGTTAATAATCCTATGGAAGAAGATGATCATGCACCAGAAAATGTAGTTGAAAATGATGGTACAAATACATTGATCCATGACACATATAGTGGCACAACTGATCATGTTGATCGAGATGACTTTGATGATGTTCATGATTTACCTGTACTTGAGAAGGCATATGAGCCCCTTTATGAAGGCTCCCAAACAAATCTTCTCTTTCTTGTATTGTTGCTGGTGAACTTGAAGGTTATGAATGGTTTATCCAACATAGCAATCTCATGGATGTTAAGGTATGTCATATATGTCATCTTTTTTCATCTATTTTAATTGTTGTTAGTTCATTGCTAGTAAATAAAGGATGAAGTATGTACCATTAATATTCTTTATATTAACAAATTATTTTTTTTTGTAGATTGATTGGTGAATTTCTGTTACCACCATCAAATATTTTACCTCGCTCATACTGAGATTTATCTGGCATTATGAAAGATATTGGAATGGAGTATCAAGCAATAGATGCATGTCCCAATGATCATATTATATATCATAAACAACATGAATTTGCAAAAGAATGCTTGGAATGTCATATCAGTAGATATCGAATAGATCAACTAACAAAAAAGGTGCCTCGTAAGGTTCTTCGTTATATTCCCATTATTCCACGTATGCAACAATTATTTAGGTGCGAAAGCTTAGTGCAATTTATGGATTACCATGCATAGAATAGAAGTGGAGATGAAATTATTCGAATGCCTACAAATGATTCTACATTTAGGGACATGGAGGAAAAATGGCCACACTTTAAAGAAGAACCTCGTAATCTCAGGCTTTCATTGGCAGCGAACGATGTCAATCCATTTGGAGAGCTGAGATCTATTTACTCAGTGTGGCCTATTTTTGTTATCAACAATAACATTCCTCCATGGATGTCAATAAAGAGGGAGCACATAATGTTGGAAATGATTGTTCCAAGTATTTGTTTACATCAATTTTCTTTAACGTAGTAGCATCTCATTTGTCTTATTTGTTGCATAATGACTTATATATTTTTCATTTAATAGTCATGTACGTTAATTTATATATATTGTAGTAAAATGGTTATAATAATTATGTAATGTTTATGTTCATTAAAGTAGGTAAGTACCAAGTTAAAGATACGAATGTATATATTGAGCCTCTTATCAACGAGTTACTAAAGTTATGGAATGGCATGACTATGTATGAAGTATCTAGACCAATAGGACAAACAAAATTTGAATTCCTTGCAATGCTTGTATGGACAATTCATGATGCCCCATGGCTAACACACTTTTTTGGTATGTTATAATGTTCAACTACATGACCTTAATGATATTTAATTTTATGAAGTAGATATCATGCATGTTTTTTAAATAATCTATTCATTATATATAATTATAAAAATTGACATATTTAATCCAATTATATATGATTTTCAAGTCTTCAAACAAAGGGAAAATTTGCATGTCCAATGTGTGATCCAAAGATGAAATCTTGTCGTTCAACAAGTTTAGTAAAGCAGGTGTTTGATGAGTATAGGCACTTCCTCCACAGAAATCATAAGTATCGAACTACTGAAATTCATCAAGGTCGTCAAGGCATTAATGGTTGGCTTCCACAGGGATTGAAAAGTTATCCCAGACAATTTAGTAGGTTGCCCTACTATGAGCAGCTACAAATTGTGCATTTGTTTGATACAATGCATATCAGAAAATATGACATAAACATTATGGACAATATTGGATGGAAGGCATGACAAAGAAAAAATTGTCAAAATTTGTAGTGACATTCAGGAAGCCAATCATGCAATGAAAAATGCCATTCAATTAAATAGAGATGGAGACCAAATTAATATAAGTTCCCTTCCTTGGTTATTAACGGAGCAACAAAGCATTGCTATAAAAGAATTCATACGAAAAAATCAATTTCCCACAGGATTTGCTGCGAACATAAACAATATCATAACAAAGAAAGGTGAATTTGGGTCAGGGATGAAAACGCCTGATTAGCATACCTTCATTAAGGTAATTATTCTGGTATATTATATATATATATATATTTGTATTCTGCATGTACTTTTCAGTGTATTATATTTACTACTTTTGGAAAAATATTAATGAAAAGATCATTTTATAATTGTTGCAGTACGTTCTACCTCTATATCTCCCAGACAACTTCGACAACAATGTCAAGCAAGTTATATATGATCTTGGAAAATACATGAGGTAAGTAGCGATATTTGTTCAATTCGTTGTATATTTTTGTTAAATCTCGTTAATATATTTGTGCCTTGAATCACTTGTAGATGGTTGTCATCTAAAGCAATCCATAAAGAAGATATAAATTATTGGAAGAGAAAAATTCCTCATCTAATTTGTGAAATGCAAAAGTGTCTACCTTTGACATTTTTCAATGCACAAGAACGCTACCTCATACACCAAGTTGAGGAGATTGAATTGTGTGGACTTGTACACACAAGGTCAATGTGGATGGTTGAGAGGCACTTGAAATTTTTGAAGGCTTTGGTTAGACAAAGAGCACATCCTGAAGGTTCTATGGTGGAGGGATATATGGTATACCAGACCATGGTGTACATTACTGAATATCTTCCTAAGTTTACAACAAAGATCCATGTAGATCGCATTTGGGATCCCAACTCCATTATCAAATTTGAAGGGGAGTACCTGATGGGGAAAGGTATATTGAGGAAAGTGACAGGTAATTATAAGATGGTCATGGAGATTAATTAGAATACATTTTACATTTGGTTTTTATGTATATTGTACTTATTTAATTATTAATCTTCAATATTCATCAATTATAAATTAAGGTCGTATACCATGGTAATTAACTAATTATATGTCGTTTGTGAATTTCAAATTTTTTTGATACAGTTGGTCGAGAGTGGGATGCACTAAATTTCTACGTTGCAAACAATCTTGATTGGATGACGGTATGGATTGAACGATGCCAACAATCTGGTTGCGCATTAACATGGGAAGGTGTGGCTTCATTGGTTAAAGAAGCTCATCATAATGGATATTTCAATGTTACACCAAGGGAAATTGATTTAGCATATGGTTTAAGAGATAAACGAGTCCGTATAAATATATTAATCACTCATATTATTTAATTATTTTCAATTATATTGATGTATATATATGTTGAAATTTTTTTCTTTGCATAAATTCGGCCAAGAATAAATATGTTTATCAACTGACAATATTGCAATAAGTTTTACATGTTTTTTGAAAATCCGTAAAATAGATTATAACCCAGAATCAAATTGAAAGAGTTAGAAACATAAATTGTAAATGCAAAAGCAATTGAAACAACATAACAATGATACCAAGAGATTGATGTGAAATGCTCGAATGGAAAAGTAGCATCAGATAACTATCTCCAAATATCAAATAAAAAAACAAGCTTGGTAGCATGCTTATATAGACTAGAGAGAGGGAGGAGGTGGCAACACTGACCAATGAAGATGCTTTATTAACCTAAGAAAGCTTAAATAAATGTGTAGGAAAAACCTTATAATAAGGAAAGAAAACCTACACTAACACCCCCCCTTAAGCATAGCTTAGGTGGGTAAAGAGATGGGTCCCTGCAAATCAAGCCTGATGAGGTACCCATGTACAATGAATTCCCCCAAAAGAGAGAGAAAGACAAAAGGAGCTAAGAAGCCCCCTAAAAGGAGGACACCTATCGTACCCCAAGCAAGGCTTGCAAATGAATGAACTTGCTCTCAATGAAGGGTTTGGTGAAGATGTCAGCTGTCTGATCTGATGTTGAACAATACTGAAGATCAAGAACCTACTCATGAATTAGCTCTTGGATGTAGTGCATGTGAATCTCAATGTGTTTGGTCTGTTGATGATGGACCAGATTGCAAGAGATTTGAATAGCACTCTGGTTGTCACAAAAGACAATTGTAGGCTTCCAGAAGGAAATGCAAAACTCAGTGAGAATGTGTTGAAGCCAAATGGCCTCAGTAGCAGCATTAATTGCTCCATGATACTCAGCCTCTATAGATGAAAGAGCAATAGCAAACTGCTTCTTGCTCGACCAAGAAATCAGACTAGAACCAAGAGAGAAGCAATACCTGGAAGTAGATTTGCGATCATGAGAATTGCCTGCCCAATCTGAATCTGTGTATCCCACCAAGTCAGTATCCACGCCTTCTACATAATGAATCCCATAACTGTGAGTGCCCTATACATAGTGAAGGATCCACTTAGCTACTTTCCAATGCAGCTCATGTGGCTCCTGCATGAACCTGGAGACTAGGCCCATGGCATATGAAATATCAGGCCTCGTGTGAGTCAAGTATATGAGACTCCCAACCAATTGGTGATACAAGGTAGCATCTACCAAAGGTGAAGAACAAGAAGCCTCAAGTTTGACCCCTGACAAAAATGGAGTCGGCGCAGGCTTACAATCAGCCATGCGAAATCTAGAGAGCATATCAAGAGCATACTTGGGCTGAGAAAGAAAGATAGCAGTCGAAGACTATGTAATCTCAATGCCCAAGAAATAGTGAAGAAGACCCAAGTCAGACATCAGAAAATGATCATGAAGGGTAGTTTTCACTACCTTGATGGTGGATGAGGAACTCCCTATAATCAGCAATTCATCAACATAGAGAACAAGGAAAGTGAGAGTATCATCCCGCTGCAAAATGTAAACGTTCGGATCAGAATGGCACCGATTGAACCCAACTGATAGAAGAAAGGAGTCCATCTTGGCATACCAGGCTCGAGGGGCCTATTTAAGGCCATAGAGAGACTTCCGAAGTTTGCAGACAAGTGAAGGATCTTGGATGAACCCTTGTGGCTACTCCATATATATCTCCTCCTGAAGGTCACCTTGAAGAAAAGCACTCTTCACATCCATCTGATGAACTTCCCAGCGATGGGCTGCAGCAATGGAAAGGACAAGTCAGATTGAATTCATCTTGGCAACCAGCGCAAAAGTCTCAGAGTAGTCAACCCTAGGAACTTGGGAGAATCCTTTTGCGACCAAGCGAGCCTTATGCTTGTCGACTGACCCATCTGCAGCAAATTTTGTTCGATAGACCCACTTGCATCGAACAAGTTTTCTTCCCTTAGGAAGTGGGACTAAATCCCAAGTATGGTTCCTTTCCAAGGAATTGAGCTCTTCTTGCATAGGAGCATCCCACTTCGGGACACCAAAAGCTTCCTTGAAGGATTTTGGATCAGAAGCTGAAGCAAAGAAGAGATGAGGAGCCTGCTCAAACTGTGACCTTGTTCTTCTCACATCTGAAGGATCACCAATCCAATTATCTGCTGACTCCAAAGTCCGATGAGCCTAAAGGGGCCCAGTTATAGGAGAATATGGAGGAGAATCATCATTCTCTAAATGATGACTAGGAGAGGAGGAAGATGAACCCTCATCATCGCCATCTGAAGTGGAGGAAGAAGACTCCTTGGGAGGATTAAGATCCTCAGATGAACTATCATCATGAAGTTGCAGTGTCTCCATGGGAATGAAGGATGGAGAAGTGGTATAAGAAGTATCTTCCTCAAACTTAACACTCCTCTCAATGAAGAGCTCATGTGTGGTAGGGTGGAGTAGCCTGTAGCCTTTGACACCATCTGGATAGCCAACAAATATGCAAGGCCTACTCTGTTGATCCATTTCCTTGCATTTCTCTACTAGAATGTGGGCCCATGCAGGAGACCCAAACACTCAGAAGTGCTTGACTATGGGCTTTCGACCAGTCCAAGCTTGAAAAGGAGTTACCCCCTTCATAGCTCGGTGAGGAACCCGGTTTTGGATATAACATGCACAGTTGATGGCCTTTGCCCAATACTGAGGTGCCAATGATTTGGAGTGGATCATGCAATTAGCCATTTCTTTCAATGGCCGATTCTTTTGTTCTACAACTCCATTTTGCTATGGACTGTAGGGAACCATGTGCTAAAGATTAATACCCTCTAAGGCACAAAACTGCTCAAACCTTTGGTTAACATATTCCCCGCCATTATCAGTGCGCAGAACCTTGACAACCTTCCTAGATTGTTTCTCTACAAAAGCTTTAAAGTCCTGAAAAGACTCAAAGACTTCAAACTTTTGTTTGAAAAAATATACAAAGGTGTATCAGGAAAGATCGTCAATGAAAGTCAATACATATCTAGCTCTGCTGAATGAAGGATGCTAAAATGGTCCAGCCAAACCACTGTGTACTAACTCCAAGAGCTGTGTGGCTCTCCATGCTTTGCCTTTGTCAAATTTTTCTTCAAGATGCTTTCCAAGGATGCAGCCTTGACAAAATCCATCAAAGAATTGAATAGAAGGCAGCTTTGTAACCATGTCATGCTGACTGAGCTGCTGCAAGTAGCGATAGTTCAAGTGGCAAAACCACTGATGCGACAAACAACTCACCTCATCTGAGTGAGTGAGCAATGCCAATGAAGGAGAATCAGGAACAAAATGAGAAAAGTGATAGAGCCGAGAATGGTTATCAACTTTTCCTACAACAACTGTAGAACCATTGTGCAGATCACTGATAACCACGGAATCAGGTGTAAATTCAACTTTCTTGTCAGAAACTGTATGGGTGATCTGGTAGATAGATAGGAGATTAGTTGACAAAGAAGGCACACAAAGAACATCATGGAATGTCCCATCACCAACATCAATAGACCCTCTCCCAAGAACTTCTTCTGGTGTATCATTACCCATAAGAATATCAGGCACAAAACATGTCTCCAAGGATGAGAAACTTTCCTTTGTATTGCCCATGTGGTGAGAAGCACCTGAGTCAATTACCCAACTTTCTGGTGGCGTAGCAATTGCAACAAGGGCCTTGCCCTTCCCCTTATTATTTTTTGTGCCCTTTGAAGATTTTGAAGAATCTTCCTTAGCTGAATCTAGCACTTTTATACTATTCTTCTCAAGAAGATAAGTGAGATGAGCTATTTGCTTTTCCAAACACTTATGCTCATCATGACCAGATTTCTTACAAAAGGCACACATTGTCTTCTCCTTTTTAGACTTGTTATCTTTAAAGGAAGACTCAGGAGCTACATTAGTTGCAACTTGTTTTGGACCTTGTTTCTTCTCTCCACGAACCTTTTGTTTCTGATTTTGCTTCCCATTGCCTTTCTGATATTTAGTGCCTTGATTTGCAGCCAAGGCATGAGACTTAGAAGGCTTAATAGTGCCCATGTGAATCAATTTATCTTGTTCTTTAGTGAGTTCAACAACAAATTCATCTAAAGAAGGCATTTTGTAGGTAGTCCCAAGAGCACTTTTGGTTGCATAAAATGCAGAAACAAACACTAAGTAGTTAGGACCAAGCTTAGAGAGAATACTTAAGATCAATTATGGATCTTTCTTTTCAATCTTAAATTGCTTCAACTGTAATCTAATGGCCTTTAGCTTTGTGAAGAAGTTTTGTATTGTATCAAAATTGCATGGATTTAACCCTATTAGCTCATTCTCCAATTGATGTCCCCTTAATTCATCTTGTTTACGAAAGAGATTTTCTAAAATAGTCCATACTTCATTTGGTGTTGTTGTAGATTCAACACGAAAAAGAAGATCAGGAGAAATAGACATGCATAGAGTTCCAAAAGCTTCATCTAGCCTATTAAAGAATTTCGGCTTTTCTGCAATTAAGGTTAGTTCAATTTCTAGACCCATTGTAACCCTATATAGTCCTAACTTCTTAAGTTGGATAGTCATCTTGGACAGCCACTCATAGTAGTTGTAGGGTGTTAGAATAGGAACTATTAAATGATCCATCTTAATACAGAATTAGATTGTTGTTGTTTATGAGGAAGGAAAAGATGCAAGAACACACAAGACACCCCCTCTTTTCACTCAATCAAAGAACCCCCCCAGAAAATATGATTTGACACTTTATATTTAGTGCATTTATAATAACCACCAACAAGAAATACTCTGTGGACTTCATCTCAATGCTATTACAGATCCTTAAATGAGCATATGTTTAAAATACAACTTAGGCACAATACATAGTAAAATAAACAACACCACTGCAAGCTACACAAAAAAAAATCCACTTTCAAAAAAAGAAGCACCTCAATCCGAGGTTTTATGTGAAAGTTATGCCTCTTCGAAGTTCTGAAAATGAGGACTGTGCAGTGTCCCGACTGAGAATCTGTAATTTATGAAATAACCCTTTATCAAAATCAAAAAATGACTGCACTAGTGCATAGAGCATGGAAAAATAGCCAATATCAAAAAAAAAATTCGGAGAAACGGAGTTCGTATGAGCAAGAACGGAGCATTTGAAATCTGTATTCAAATTTGAAACTGCCAATGGAGTGGGGGTTTGTTGTACTTTCCGACTTTGATTCTGAAAAATATATAAGCTGCATGTAAAACATAAAAGATACCCAGATGGTTTTTTGATGCGGCGAACAAAACCCAGAAGCCATTTTTCCTAATTGTCTATAGATGATGTAGCTCTAGTGTAAATCAGGTGCCTTTAGCAACAAAAAACGACCCCAGCAACCCAAAAAACGACATGCAAAGGTAGAATCAGCTACCAAGAGATTGCAAATGCATGTTGCAACCTACAATACTAATTAACATACAAAATATGCAAGCCGATTGATAGAAACAAGATTACCGGATCTTCATAAATCCTTTATTCTCCAGATCGTTTGAAAAACGCAAGACAAGAGCATACGGGATTTTGCAAGATCTCTACAAAGAACCTAACCTTACAAAAATTGCTCTGATACCATGTTAAAATCCATAAAATAGATTATAACCCAGAATCAAATTGAAAGAGTTAGAAACATAAACTATAAATGCAAAAGCAATTGAAACAACATAACAACGATACCAAGAGATTGATGTGAAATGCTCAAATGGAAAAGTAGCATCAGATAACTATCCTCAAATATCGAATTAAAAAACAAACTCGGTAGCATGATTATATAGACTAGAGAGAGGGAGGAGGTGGCAACACTGACCAATGAGGAGCAACCATCTATCGGACTAAAGATAGCAAGATAGCTAATGGATGCTCACATGTAGGAAGGTGACACCTCATAATCCTCTCACCTAATTAAAGATGCTTTATTAACCTAAGCGAGCCTAAATAAATGTGTAGGAAAAACCTTATAATAAGGAAAAAAAACCTACACTAACATGTTTGACATATTGCAGGTGAAACACCATAAGGTTATTGTTGAATCCCTCTTATGTTTTTTTTGTCCTTGATGTCAATTTGTGGTTATCTGGCATCTTGATAGTTATCTTCTCAGTTGATCCATATTTTGATTGGCACATTTACTTCATTGATTTTATTATCTTGGTGGCACTCATCGTTTAACTCCATGTGTAGATTACAAGTGATTGTTGAGGTATTCTGGTTAAAGGTCATTTTCTCCATTGTTCAGGTGATACATTTCTGGTTTAAGCAATTGTGTTTCAGTGATGATCTAAATTATGTTATCCATGGCATAAATCAGTTTTATACAGGCTCTTGCATCTTGAAATTAAAAATTGTTTACATAATGCAACATGTTTCTTAGTAGAATAAGGGTCTATGGTAAGTGGCATGGCAGTGTGAATTTAACATGCAAAATCAGTCTTCATAAGTCACTGTACTTTATCTTAGCATTGGCACACCTTATAACAATGGACATTTTAAGATGACAAGTTGGCATTAATGAATTCAGTTATGGTATTTGGTATGGGAAAATGGCATTCAAAAACTTGCATGATATCTAGCTTCTATTGCTTAGGCATTGGAAATTAAATTGCATTGGACTTCATCATGGTGGCATTTGACTATGGGCAAGGGCATTCTATTCGATCCTCCATTTGTATTTGTGTTGGGTCATTTGGTTGATATTTACTTCAAGCCTTAAGGCCGACTGTAGTCATAAAAGTTTAATTATTGTTTATGTCACATTGAACGTGACCTTGCCTTGACTTTGTGGGAACTTCAAGTCATATGTTTTTTTCGCCCCTTCACATGAAATATTGTTGGTATTGTTGTGTCAGCATTTCTCATTGTCTAAAATAATCAAATGCCATAATGGTTGTCGACATGCAACCTTTGGATAAGCCCGCGGACTTAACATGGAATAATGAGTTTGTTTAATCACTATCCTTTTTCAGACTCCAAATGTTATCCATTTCTGCAAAGGAACTCGTTTTGTTTGATATGGAAGGTTAGGGAAAAACATTTCTTTCTATTTCACATTTTTCTTGTCACCCCCATTCTGGCTGCCACCATGGATCTTTGCCCTGGGCCGTTTCTTTATTTTCCCTAGTGTTTTTGCTCGTGGACAGTGATCAGGAGCAGTCAGGAGTCCAACACAGAGGTCGCTCCATTTGTCTTCTTTCAGCCACTGGGTGTTAGCATGTTTTTGGAAGGTAGTGTGGTCGTTTTGCTCCTCTACAGGATCAGTAATCATTCTTTGACAGTAACATTCTTTTACCAGGTATTCTTCTTTTGATTGGTTTGCAGATCCGCTTTTGGTCAAGTAAGATGGTTACAAACTTACTCTGTCTCTCTTATGTAAAGTAAAATATTGAAAACGTCTATTGATTTCAAGAGAAAAGTCTGAAATATTTTTTTTTAAGAATCAAAACGTGACTGCAATTTCATTTGAAGGTTATCATGATAGTTATTTTAAGGAACTATGTTTTCTGGGTGTGGGTAATGATAATATCATCGAATCTCTTCATTTTCTTATATGGGTTCATGGATAATGGTTCTTCTGAAGTTACTTCAGTCACACTTCACAATGATTTCAGTTTCTTAAGTTTTACAGTCACTATGATGGGTATAGATCTTGGAATATTCTCTCAGCCTCACTGGAATTTGTGGGTAACTGTTATAATGCATGGTTAATAGCTTTCGATTGCATGCTGGTTGGGGTTTCAGTTACTTCTTTTTCATAGCAGCTTATTTATCAGAACTCCTATGGCATATACACTCTTCATTACTACTTGTGGGTATAATCTGAAAGAGGTTTCATTTTGCTAAAAATACTTCTGTTGCATTGTTGGTTCTGTCAAGGAAACATGGTTATCATTTCAGTTTTAAATGATGTGCTCTCACTGCTTTCGTTTAAGCATTGCATGTGCAGGCTTCTAGTGAAGATATGCTCTGTCACACCTCTATTCTTGGACTTTGCTATTCTATCCTCAACAGAAAGAAAGAATCTATTTCTATAATCACTGCAACATCAGAACTATTTTTTGTCAGTCATTCTATAACCTGAAAAACAACCTTGTATAACCTTCTGGAATGTGAAATTTGAAAAACAGTGGTAATACTTCCAATTTGTAATGATGTTTTTTGTAAAAAGCCAAAAACAATGAGTTTAGGGTTCCATTATGACAGAAAATCAAAACTTGAAACAAGGGTATTACTATTGTAGAGATGTGAAAGTCTTTTGTGTACTAAGATGCTGAAAATTGGAAAACACAGTGTGTAATCAGATTTGTAGTTTCTGTATGGAAAAAGATTGAATATCAAACAGTGAGAAAAGAAAGAATAGATGTATTATTGTAAAATAGTTTGATGAGACTGTATTGTGACTGTGATAGGATTTTCCTCAAGTTGCATCGAGATTAGATAATGCATGGAATTTTGAAGAGTCAATTTTGACTCTTGAAAAGTCTATGTTTTGTCTGTCAAGAGGCACTTGACAGAAATCAAGTGAAACAGAGAGATCCTTTGTACTATTGTACGTTATATTGAATATCAGGAAAGGGGTTGGTGCTCCTTGAGATTGGTGTCTCAAAACAGAGGGGTTGGTGCTCCTTGAGTCGGTGCTCAGAAATCAGCCATTGAGGCTTTGTCAAAATAAATTATTGAAATGAAAGCCTGCAAAAGGCAACAGGTTTAGGACTGGTTTTTCTACCCCAAGAGGGTTTTCCACTTGGCATATCTTGTGTCTATTTGTGTCTCTATGACTCATTTTCTTCAGTACTTTACTGCTTTAAAATGCAATGTTACATTACTCATTTCAGTTTATATGATTGCATTCAAATACATGAATGACACTATCATTTATAAATGAGAACATATGTATGGTTCTTTTCAGTTTCAATTTAAATTTTTTAACAAGTTATAAACACTGATTCACCCCCCCCCCTCTTAGTGTACTTTCACTCCAACAACTATGTGGTGCAATGGTCATAAATTTCAAATCAAAAATTTGGATGACACGAAGCAAACTTGTGATTTTGGGATAACTGTAGTCTTCCAAGTGACTAATGTTTCATCTAGAAGTGACATACATCCAGAAGTCTTAGAAAATCAATACTATGGGATTTTGGATGATATACTTGAGTGTGACTTTAAGTCCTTCAAATTAGTTATGTTCGTCGTCCTATGGTACATGCTACGATTGAATGAAAATGATCCCAAGAGAACTGTTATTGAACATGATAATGGATTTACCATGGTTAATACAAGGTATTTTGAGGGAGCTAGAAATGAGCCCTATGTTCTTCCAAGCCAATGTGAGCAGGTATTTTACTCAGAGGTTCCAGGTAAAGTGGGTAGGTGATATGTTGTTAGACATGATCCAAGAGGAAGTTCGGTAAAGTATAATGTGGTGGAAGAAGAAGATACTAAAGAAATACAAGATGATGTAGATTATGTTCATGATCAACAGTTAGTTGATGATATGGCTGACGAAGATGTCGAAGAGGAGGAACTAGATCATGATGATGTAGGAGTTGATTTTCATGAACATGATATCTATGTGGATAATGACATTATTGAAATTGATATCAATGACAATGATGATGATATGACCAATCCTTACAATGTTGAATATGGATCCGGTGATACAAACAAAGAGTTGGATGAAGAAGAAGATCAATGACATTGAAATGTATGAGTTATGTGATTGTATTATCTATTTAATATTAATTTCTTGATAGAATTATATTTGACTTATGTGGTTACATAATTAATTTATGATGTTTTTAGTTTTAATTATATTTGAATTATATTAGAATATGTTTAGTTAACAGATGTAAAAAATAAAATGGATAAACTAAAAGATGAAAGTGTGAGACCAGTGCCTTGTTGGGTGTATGGAGTCTAATGAAGATCTATAAAAGTGTAATCTATGATGGCAATAATTCAAACTGTTTGGCACATAGATGTAGTTTATAACTTGTATAAATGTGCAAGTAAATGATTGACAAACTCTACTTGAGATAGAATGACAATCTTAGTTATGTGATTCTTCTTATTGATCCAATTAATACTCTTATGTTACTGTGATTGACTAGAAGGTTTTAATCTTTACTTGAAAGAACCAAATAATCACATCACACAAATACAACAAATGTGTATCGATAAACTGAATATATATATATGCTTGATATATCAATTTAAACAACAGAAAAGCATCAAAATGGAGACAACTAGATAATTGTATAATTCCACAAATAGTTGATACCAAGATTAAGCCACAAGTTCAGACATCTTCATTAAATTCATCAAAATTCATACATGCATCTGAGTCTTTTAAAGGAAAGTTTCATTGCAAACTATCTACTGTATCTTTCTCCTATCCGCCTGTATCTGTTTTACATTATGAAACAGATATAAATATATCAAAATTGTGAAAGGGCGCGTCCTTTCAGAAATGTATTTTTCTTAACAATAACAAACTAGAAATTATGATTTATTAAGCCATAAATAGATGTGTGATAGATAATCTCAGTAAGCTGGCCACTTGTGTGTATCAGCAACCTCCAACGCATTCCTTATGGTTATCTTCATTTTGAACATCTTCTCATTTTGTTCACATGCCCCATCCATTGTTAAATCATTTCCTATGGCTATCTCTAGAGTTATTTGCATCATCATCTCGAATTCCTTCATCCATCTGTCTTTTCCCTTTAGTTCCCCTCCATATTCTAACAACATTGGTACTCCCATTTTTGTGACATTGATCATCCCCTACTCATCACCTTGCAATTCATCATGGAAGTCTTTATGTTTTTTCATAAAATGGTTTCTAGTATCAATAGCTATGTTATCAAGAGAATCCCTTTGGTTTATTTCCTAGAACCTCTCTTGGATCCTGCCATCTATCCTCTTGTGTTCTTGTAGTGCAGTAAAATTATTTGAATTTGTTCCCCAGAGCTTACTCAACCAAGTCATTAAGTTGGTCTCCCTCTTCCTTATTATTGCAGTGAGTGCATCACATTTACCTTGTGAGTACGCTTTTGATTCTTCCCATTGGTCTCTTTCTTGAGAGCTTTCACCATGAGTCAATTGCTTTGTAGATCCCAGCGTGATTCCAATCATGTCCTTCAAGTGATCAATTTTTTTGAGTAGTCTCTCGTTATTAATCTTATACATTTATTTTTCCTTGATTAGCTTTTGGATTTGGTCTTTATTTAATTTGGCCACATTAATGCCAATTTTTTTTGTAGCTATTAGATCAACCTCGCCAGCTTTTAACGTCATTACATGTCCAAAATCCTTTTCAGTATTGATTACAATAGTTTTCTTGTGTGGAGGATAGAGCGCCCATATCATAAGTGATCCCTCATCTGCGTTATACTTAGATCCTACATAGATCTATGTGACCCCCTCAGAAGTGAGTTTATGTGTGGTGTTACTATTCTTCAAAAAACTATCAAAAACCAAAGCAGAGTTTAAATCCAACCCAGGAAAGATCATGACACGTGCATCTTCTAATAATTTTCTTCCTTTTTCAGGGGTCATCCTCTTCATTTCTTCTTCCACACTTGATTTTAATTTATTTAGCAGTTGTTCCTCATTACTTGGTGTAATATTCTCCACTGATTCCCTTATTATTTTTCCTTTTATTTTGCACAAAAATGTTTTAAATTCTGAGGTATTAATGAATTCATCATCAGCCACAAATGATTTATATGTTATCTGCCTTGTGTTAGTAGCTGCACTCCCTTCAACATCTGGTTCCCTGGCAACATACTTTTAGTCTTGAGTTCTCAATCTAGAAATTTTATCAATTGTACTACTAGGCCTACCATCACCAGATGCCTCTTCATCAGAAGATAATAGTTTTATATCTTGCAATCCCTTGTTATACTCATCAAGAACTTTTTCGGCTTCCTCTACTTCCAAATTCCTGATCAAGTCATCATACAGATAGGGTATGTGATTGTATCCTCCCAAGTTCATTTTATTTTTGGCAAAATCAATATACCCTTCTGGATCAAATCCTTTTCGTAGTGGACCCTTCTTCATGTTGTATTGCAGCAATTTGTTGAGAACCATGTCATATCCATCCCTTGCTAATACAGTGAAATCACTGAAGCATAATGTACTAGGCATAAATGCCTGCTTTTCAAAAGAACTCAGATTCATAACATCTCAAAAGTCCAATTGCCTAGCAATCTCCAAATATGCAATCCTATAAGGCACCATCTTGGGTAGAATGAAGGGTTCATCTTCAAATCCATATACTCTTATCATGGTCACATCTTCTAGATAGTACCAGTCTCCCCAATTGTGGTTGATAGGTCCATTGAAATCCTTAAGCCTTAAAAACCTTTTTATTTCATCGGACAATGAGTATTCACAATGATGATTGTAAAATCTGTACAGTGGTTTCACAAAAAACTCTTCAAAATGTAGATAACAAGAATTAGCAAATCTACAATCCCAAGTGGTAGTCCAGATTTGTACTAGTAATAAGCTTCCTTCCTTATCAAATTGTAGAACCCTCAGTTTTTTAGGCCACATCTGCAATTCTTGTCCATAATAAAGTATCATATGCATTAGGATTGAATAAGTATCCAAGTGCAAGATAGGAGATTTTCAATGCAATCAGTCCTAAATCAAGTACTTTAAATATGTGTGAAGCATAATCAAAAACCTTGAATTGTGACATTGGATGTCCATTGCAATTACCATGGGTACAATTGACATGTGCTCAGGGGCCTCCATTCCCAGCACTTGACACACTGAAAAATATGTGTACCTCATGTAGGGTTCAAACAAATCAACATGGAATGGGGGACCATCACTGTCATTCAGTGGAACTGAAACACCATCTTTCTTAGACCTATGTAGTGGCAACCTCCAACCCTTGTATAAAGTATCCATCCTCCAAAATTCCTCTTCCATCTCTTTAGGTACAATTTTTTCACCACACACTCCTTGTAGGTTAAAAACCTCACAGATGGTAGCTTCAGATACATGTATAAACAATTTACCTGATGGATCACAAACAACTTTACATTTTGGATTATAATTGGCAGCTAGAATTTTCACCAATTCTACATTTACAAATACATTGGGGCAGACTAGTTTCCCTAGGTTTAACTTCCAAGGATTACACACTAGTTCGTATTGGTTCCTTCATTGGTAATGAAAAATAAACAACTCATATCCCCTAATTGGGGTCCATATGTCTCGTATATGCTTGCATTTATCCTCTAACTTTCCCACTTCTTCCCTAAGTTGTGTAGATCGCCTGGCCTTAGGTCTTGAGTTGGGCAATTGATCAATTAAGTCCTGGTTCAACTTCCTCTCAGCTACCCTCGGTTCCTTCTCTGCTTCAATTTTTTTATTTTTTCCTCTAGGGTTTTTACACTCACTCTTTTTCCTACCTTTTGCTTTTCTTGAGCTAGTGCTTTCCATTTTTATGAATCACAAAACCAGAAATTTAACTACAGGCAACTTACAAGTTTATTTAGAATTCTTTGACCGCAAGATCCTTTGACCCTTCATCTGTTCCTCTGCTACTAACTTTGCAAAATTCGCCTTCAATTTCTTTTCTCAATTCAGGAAATCATCAACACATTTGGTAGTAATACTACCATTAATGTCCTAGCTTTGAAGATGAGCATAGCTGATATTCCAATTTACCCACTGTCACATCAAATATTCTATCGGCAAGACAATTGAAACTTTGGGCGATCCTTTTATTCAGGCTTGACTAATGTTCATTAAACATTCTTTTTTTTTGGGAGACATTACGTCGATATCACATAATCTATCCATCTGATTCATATAAATGTCACCAAGATTGACCCCAACGAATATCTTGATCTATTTGTGTCTTCATCGGCAAGACATGGTATATCGCTAAGACATTCAGTAATTTTCCCGATGTTATAAGTCTCCCCGATGATTATTCCTTCAATCTCAAGTATGTCACCAAGACTCCTTCTGATGTAATCTTATTGGTGTGACATAGTGGGTCGGGAGGACATTTTGAACTCATTCTGATAGTGTTTGTCTTGGCAATAGTATGTTTCTTTGTTTTTTCGGAAACACAAGATGAGTGTTTTGGTGATGATATTTCATCGGCGAGACAAATGCACTTGGGCTGACTCAGGGATCTTACTCCGATGGCGTTGATCTGCCCGATACAACTCCTTGTGCTTTGATCAGTGAGACAAGACAGGTTACTTGTCAATGGAACTTCATCAGTGAGACCTATATGCTCGGTATGACCTTTTCATTTCACCCCGATGGAACTTGTCTTGCCGATGATATGGGTTATTTGAATACTAGATTTTGGAGGTTTCCATGATATCAAATGGTCAAGAATGATGTGATCATATGTGATCAGTGTAGAATTTTGTGTGTTGTCACTTGTAATTAACCTATTTGATTATTTTGAATCTTTTTAGTTTTTGGATATCATCATAATTAATAGATTTAAAACTTATCAACTTCAAATATTTTATATTTTTAAAATTAGAATTTAGTTTAATTTTACAATATAAAAATGTTTGTATGTAAAAATGAAAAAAAATACAATATAAAGAATACTTTTAAATTTAAATTTTAGTATTTGATTGTTGAATTATTTAAAAAGGAACATGTACTTCTATTTAATATTTAATTCATTTATATTATGTAATCATTAATATTTAATTAATTATGAATTTAATAATTAAATAATAAATATTCTATCAATTTTAGAAAATAGAATTTAGTTTAATTTTAAAATAAAATTTAAGTTTTGCAAATATTGTGTTGATTTGATTATTTATTTGTTTTATGATTGATTATTCAAATTAAGAATAATGCAATTCAACTCAAAAATATAAAAATAAGCATGTAAAACATTTTATGATTTTTTGAAGTTAGAATTTAATATGATTTTAGAAAATGAAATCACTTGGATGCAAAGAAATAAAAAAAGTTGCTTTTATATATATATTTATTTCTTAATTTATTCTCAAATTATAATTAATTATTGTTGAATTATTTTGAAAATAATATTTAGTTCTATTTAATTATAACGCTAATAGTACTTAATTTCACATACAAATAAAAATATATACTAACTTTTCTTTGTTTAATATATTTATCATTGATGTCAAATATATAAATTAATATCAAGAAATAAATAACCTTAACCCCAAGATTTATACTAGAACTCTAATTGAACCCTAAACCTAATTGTAATTCAACCATAACAATAGGATTTAATTATGGTTAGGGTTAGAGTGAGAATTTAATTATGGTTAGTGCTAGGGTTAGAATTAGGGTTAGGGTTAGGATTCAATTATGATTATAGTTAGGGTCAAATTTATAAGCTAATATTAAGATATTCACAACTCTAACCCTAACCTAACCTTAATCTCTATCCTAGAATGCTAATTAAACCTTAATTGAATCATAACAATAAAGTTCAATGAGAGTTAGGGTTAGGGTTTAAGTAGGTTTATGGTTGGAATTAGGGTTTAGTTACCTGGTTAGGGATAACATTGAATCAATGTTATGATTAGGGTCAAGTTCAAGTTATAGTTAGGGTTTAGTTAGGCTTATTTTGGTTAATCTTACAATTGGGGTTTAACTAGAATGCTAATTGAACCCTAATTTAACCGCAACAACAAGGTTCAATTAGAGTCAACGATCAAGTTCAATTAGGCTTATGGTTGGAATTAGGGTTCAATTAGGGTTAGGGTTAGCATTCAATTAATGTTACGATTAAGATCAAGTTAAAGTTACAATTAAGGTTTAATTAGAGTTAGGTTTATGGTTCAAATAAGGTTCAATTAATATTTAATTAGGATTATTATTACTATTAAATTAGGGTTAGGGTTAATGTTAAGTTAGGATTAAAATTATTAATCCAGAATAAAACTTGGAGCTAAGGTTAGGGATATGGTAAGTGGTAGGGTTAGGCTTAAATTAGGGTTCAATAAAGGGTAGGGTACAATAAGGGTATAATAATATTGGTTACTTTTTAAGTCATGACCATGCTAGATGCCAATTTGGTTTAAAAGGCATCTTGTCGAAGCTCACACAACATTTATTTCTATATACCTTATATATTGTTCAGATTTTTTATCATTGTGTTTGATCTCATGAGAATGCTTCAGAGTAAAGTACACCTTTCAAATCCACCTACACTTGGAGAACCATTCAATCTCTCAAAATTTGACTATTATTCTAGAATGATTATCGAATTGGATATGTCCAAAGCCTTTGATAAGTTGACTTGGTAACTTCTATACTGCATATACCTATTGTGAACTTCAACCAAGGGAGTACTAATTGCATAATGAATTGTATTCTTTTTCAATTTGATTAATCATCCCCCATAGGTTCTTCTTCACCAAGTAGGGGATTAAGTTAAAGAGACCCATTATCATGTATTTTTTCCATCAAAATGGGAAAGGCCCTTAGTACAGAACTTATACTAGCCAGTATGTTACAAAAATTTACATGATTTTCAATTCTAGCAGCACAAGCCAGTACATACAGTTTGCAGATGTTACCTGACTTACAAGATAGACGAGCTTCTGGAGGAGATGCAAATAAAGAAAACTTAAATCAATTTATTTAAGTGCCTAGTGTAGAGTATCTGGAATTTATTTTTAATTTTGAATATGATATTGACATATATCATTGAACTAAGATTGATAATATTGTTCTGATTCATTAGCAATAATTATTGGATCCGTGTGTAAAATATGGAGATTTGTGTTTGACTACAAAGAGTTATCTCTTGTGATTTATCAGCAAATTTTTATTTTTGTTTGTGGGCTTCTTACATATGACAATATATTTATGTATTTCTTGCAGATTCTATTCCAATTGATCATAACAAAAAAACTTCCATTACTCTAAAATCAACAAAACATGCATATGGGTTCAATTGAGGTTTTTGATGTTTGATCAAGGCCTTTTTCAATACACTTCACATTATATTTTTTATGAGGCTTATAAATGAGTTATGTATTACAAAAAAGAATAAAAAGATCATTTTCTATCGTAAGGAATTTTTTGGAGACATTAGACACCTATAAGAGGACTTAGGACTATATGCTTTCGCTTTCATTTGTGCAAAAAATTAAAAAATTTAAGTAGGTTGGTTATACATGACTCTATGTGCAATGAAAGTTCTAAAGATCTTTTCTTTTTTAAAGATGATTTTTTTTCATATATGTTGAATGGTTAAGGAAATCTTTGAACTCATTAATATTTACATAATATTGGCAACATGTAAATTATGCTTTCTTCATGGCCTAAAAGCACAACCAAAGCATCTCAAAATTTTGAAGTGAGAAAAAATCTTTTGTTATAAGGGTCATTTTGCAATGGAAGACAAATTTGACTCTATCAATGATCAAATTCCTAAATTTAGGTGACAATTGCTTTATCCTAACCAATTGTTCCTAAAACACAACAAACACAATAAATACAAACAAAACTATTCTAAAACTTTATGGAAGGAACTTCGCTGTTCTGCAACTCTTGTTTTTGTTGTTAAGAAAATAACAAATTATAATATAATACAACTTTTCAACTTAAAAAGCAATGAAATAAACCATATTTTGAATATATAGATTTTTCAAATAAAAATTACTATTATGTTATTTTTCAATATTAGATTTAACATGCTATAATATTAAATTTAATATTAATTATATGGATAAGATTCAAAATTTTGAAATGATTGTATTTTTTAAATTTATCTAAAATTAATTCTTAATAAAAATTTATAAATTATTAAAACCTTATTAATAAATTATAAGTTATTTTCCAAATAAATTCATTTTAAAAAATTACTTTTAACATTTAAAGATATGATATTTCCAAGTTTAGATTAAAAATCTATGTTTCACATCATACAATTGCACAACCAATAAAAAAGATATGAAAAAACAAGATACATAGGAGAGTATTAAGAGAAAGATTAGACAAAAAATAGTAAACATAAAGTCTAAAACATAATATACAACAAAAAAGTAATAAAAGAAAATAAGTAAATAAATAAATAAAAATAATGTGGGAGGTGATTTAAGGGAAAAATAGTAAGAAAAAAATAATAACAAAAGTTAAAATAATATTAAAATAAGAATTCAAGATAGGCATGTGAATGTTATAAAATATTATAACAATTATAAAAAAATGAGTTACAACAAGTATAATTAGGAGTAGGGAAAAAATTAAAAAGTAAAGAGAAAAATACAAAATGATATAAAGAGGCTTGGATAAAAATGGATGAAACAAAATCCATAAAATGTCATAAAATAAAAGAAAATAATATCTCATATCTACAAACTACATACTTACCTTGACACAAACCATAGCCAATGCATAGTACATGTTGTAAGCACTTTATTAAAGAAAATATTGACCATTTTATAAAAATATCATGTGCTACCATATGTAATTAGATGTGGCAATGAATACAAATAATTACAACACAAATTTAACTAATATTGAAATTTAATCTTGTTAAATAATTTTTATTTTATTTTTGATTTTCTTTAATATTTATTAAGGTTAGGGTTATAATTAATAATTTTAGGGATATAATTAAAATAATTAATTTTAGAGTTATAACCTTTATTTTATAATATTATGATATTATTCTTTTATTATAATTAAAAAATCATTAGAATTAAGATTAGGTTTAGGGTTTGGGTGAATGTTAAGATTGAGATTTGAATTAAGGTAAGAAGTAGAGTGAGAATTATACACATAGATAAGAAAAGTTGTAATAAAGAAAAAAGTGTAATTAAAAATCAAGGAAGAAAAAAAATGAACCCAAATTTAGATAAAAAGAGATCTAATCAAAATATACTATAACTTTAATCCTATTAAATAATTATTTTGAAATATTTTAATTTCATGATTATATATCAAAGTTACTATTATAATTATTCATTTTAGAAATATAATTGAAATAATTAATTAGAACTTTAATTTTATAATAATAATTATTAATATTATAATTTTAAACCTACTTATTAGTATTATAATTAAAAATATATTAAAATTATGGTTAGGGTTAGGGTTATGGTGAAGGTTAAGGTTGGGATTAGAAATAGGGTAAAAATTAGAGTTACAATTATAGTTATAACCACAGTTAGTGTTAGGGATAGAGTTATGTTTACAATCAAGGTTAGGGTTATGTCAGAGTCATAAGAAAATTATGGTTAGAATTAAGGCTAAAAAATATGGTTAAAATTAAGGTTATGGGTAGGGTTACAATTAGGGTTACAATTATGGTTAAAGTTAGGGTTGGTGTTTCAATTGGGGCCAAAATTGAATTCAGATTAGGGCTAGGGTACAATCAAGATTATGATTAGGGCTAAATTAGGGTTAGCTATAAGGATCAATTATGGTTGCTATTAAATCTACCAAAAACTTTATGGTTATTATTAAGATTAGGGTTAGGGTTCAATTAGGGGTTAAACTTATGGTGCCAGGATCATCAAAATTTTATCCATTAGCATCTTCAATCTTCATATTATTATTCTTTTCCTTCTCATTTTGTATGTTAAATGAAAAATCTTGGTTTTACACCTTATTTAAGTCATTTAATCCTTGATTTTTGTCTCTAATAGATTTATTCAAAATGGTAGACACCATCCGATTGAACTGAGATTCCTCTCTTCTTCTATTAGGATGTAAGAAAAATCATTTGAGAGGTCTTTTTGGATCTTAGCCATTCTACTTTCAAGAAGATTCTTTCTCTGAAAAGGTTTCTAAAGATTTGGATATTCCACTCTTTCAGTCTAAGTTTTATGAATTTTAACTTTATGTTGAGCATGCACATCTTAGTACGATGATCAACTATTTGGGTGAGCTAGGAGTCAGTGACAACCATTTCGAAGTTTGGGTTTTCCAACTACACTTTTTCAAACTTGAAAGACACTCTTCTAGGGAATTTGTCCTTATCTATGAGCTAGTAATTCAAACCGACTTTAAATAGGGTTATGATTAGGGTTCATATAGATTTATGGTTAAGGTTAAGCTTCAATTTGAGTTAAGGTTTAATTGATTAAAAATAGGTACCTTGAGAAGGATATATCTCGGTGTAATTTACATATATTTCTAAAATATAGGCATGCTAGTTGATTTGTTACAAAAGAGTTTGCATATATTTTATTTTTCAATTGTTTTTAGAAGACATATTTTTGTTATTAAGAAGATTGAATTATTAATTATTAATTATAAATAAATAAGATTCATCAATAAATATGTATTAATTTTGTGATATCTTTTTTTATGAAATTAGTGTATAGTAAAATTTCTCATATTTATAGTGTTTTTTAATTTTTAATTTTACTTTTAAATAATTATTTAGGATGCCTCGCCCAATATTAAATTTTGAAAATGAAGAACAAAGAAGAGAATATGCTCAAAATTACATCAGACAAAGACGTGAATAAATGAATAATTTACAAAAAGATGAATACATCGTGTACGAGAATCTGAAGATGAGCAATAAATATTAAGAATATTACAAACAAATGAGCAATTAGACCAATTTAATGAGATAGAAAAACAACAAATACAAGTATGCAATCATGAATTAGTTGAAAGGAATTATGAATCTCATCAAAATATAGAGGGTAAATTTGAAGGAATGAATTTAAATACAATAGATCGTGTGTTACAAACAACAGATAATAGAGTTCAACATGCAATAAATGTTGAAACTAAAAATCATGAAGAAAATAATAGTCCACAATAGGAGTTAACCTCTCAATTGAGAAGATGAATATGACTGCAAAGAAGACAAAATGAAAGAGATCTAGGTACATGTAATAACAATAGAAATGTGCAAAATGATTTGAAAGATTTACAAATTATATTTCGGCATGGTCTAGAATATAAACTTGAAGCACCAAGCATGTGTTACATTTGTCAAGAAAGTTACCCTACAATGAAGGTTGTATGAGTTCCTGAAGGCCCAATTTGCAATAGATGTCGAAAAGAGAAACATGAACATCAATTTTCGACATTAAATAATATGAATCATGGTCCCACAACCATTAGAACTTGCAAACTTAACACAAATTGAGGAAATGTTGATAGGGCATGTAAATCCAATACTTCAAGTCACACATGCAATTGGAGGTCAGCACAAATTTAACATACATACCATAAGTTTTCCACAAGAAGTAAGAGAAATAGCTAAAATTTTACCACATAGAATAAAATATTTACCAATTATTATTGTTCGAAGGAAGGACCAACATGGAACAAATTACAATTTTACAGTCAATAGAGAGAGGGTGTACAAGGCATTGAAATATAAGATAGAACATGATAAGTTTTATAAAGATGTGCAAATTGATTAAAATGCTCTTAGTTAATTCATATGCAATTCAAATGAAAACATTTTTGACAAATTAAACTTGTTGTGCCCTTTTTGCACACACGCCCTGTTCGAAATGAGGACCCTCTTTTCCCTCTGCTTTTTGGGCCCTTTTTGCTTTGCCTCATTTTTCGTGCCCATTTTTGTGCCTCAAAGGGTCGGCGCATTTCCCAGTGCCATATTTTAGGCTTGACCAAAGTTCCCTCCCCTAAAATTGCTAAGTCTCGAGTTAATTCGGGTTTTCCTTGTCAAAATGTCGTTTTGGCATCTCTAGCAATTTTCGGGTTTCCCCTTCTGGATTTCCTCTTGGGCTTCACCATTTCAATGACTATGGCAGGACAGCTTCCTAGACACCGGACTTCGGACCTCCCGCCACCGTCTATGTTTTTTTAAATCCACCAACATTACCTACTCTCGTATGGAGTAATTAAATGTTGTATTAATGGTGGTTTTTGCTATAAAAGTGCATTTACCGATCATCATTATCAATTGTTTGAAGTGATAGAAAATATTGAGGAACTCCTGGCATCCAAGCATTTTCTACCCAGCGGTCTGAGCTCCATTTTCCATGTGGCCATCAGTGTGTTCTTCGGGATTTTCAGGTAGGTTTGCCATCCATGTGCCCTACCCTTTCTTTTGTGAAATTCCATGTTTTGATGAATGCAAAATGTAAAATGAGGTTGAAATTAAGTAAATATAGGCCTTCCCATAAAACCCATCTCTTGGAAAAGCAAAAACCAATTGCTAAATGGCTGAAAATCCAATCTGGGACCTCACTTCTCCACGACCATTCTTCGGAACAATTGCTGACACCCTCTGGACCCGGGCTTTCCCGCCGCCATCCTTGAACTCATGTCAAATTTCTCGACCTGTGAATCCGCCTCGGGCTCCGACCATCAGAATTCCCCTCCCGGGATTTCATTGCACCATCACCGTTTTAACGGCCTCCCCCAAGCGCCTTCCCGACTCCTGGACCCCGGACACTCGAAGTCTGCCCGAAGGACCAGTAAAATCGAAAGATCTGCTAAATTCAAATCCTGCCCCGGGATTCGGTCCTCAAAATTCCATTCCCAAAATTCTGTCCCGACTTTGTCATTTCAATGACCTTTCCTGAGTGGCTTTCCGAACCTCGGTTTCTGGCCACAAAGTATTCCATCTTTCGATTGACACCTTTGACCCAATTTCCCTCTTCGGACTCCGACCTCCAGAATTCCCTTCCCGAGATTCCGTTGTGCATCGTCATTCCAAACGGCCTCGACCGAGCATCTTTCCGGCTCCCGAACCCCGGTCTGCTGCCTGCTGAAACCTGAATTCCAGATAGTCTCCTTCGAGCTTCTTCCAGATTCTGAACGCCAAAATTCCCCTCTCAGGATTCCATTCCACTGACGCCATTCTAATGGCTAGTTCGAGACAATTTCCCGACCTCCGGGTCCCAGTGCTTCGTTCGTCGCCTGGTTGTCCCGAACCTTCTGACCGCTTCCGGGAATTGTCTCTCAGATTTCCTCCACCAGGTTTCCACTTTCATTTCGTCATTCCCAACGACCAACCTATAACTACTTCCCAGTGACAGTAATCTAAGACCCGGATTCCAATGCCCGAAATGTCATGTCCTCTATGCCATTTTAGACGGCTTTCCTATAGATGATACCCGAACTTCCAAATGAAGGATTAGATGACCTCCAAATCCAAAATGGATTTTGACCCACTTGCTAAAATTAGGTTTTCCTTCACAGCCACCCTTGAATCCTCAAATCCAACCTCAGGAAGTGCCTTTGGGAATTCCATTCTCATTTTTCCCTTTCAAACGGCATTATGCCAAGGGAAGTCCGCCTTGGAAGTCCAGATTGTTTGCACTACTTTCTAATGGTGAAGTATCAAGTTTGCATGCTTAGTAAATATGAATTATGATTGCAAAACTAATCTTGACATGTAGGGACTCGTTGGTGGCCATTTTGTCAAGTTTATTGTTACTAATTCTTGTCTTTTGTGTAGGATTTATGGAATCTGGTGCAGAGACTTCCAGTGCCGCCAAGAAAAGGGAAAGGAACAGCCAAGCAACTGAGAGGCAAGGAAGACAAACATCTTATGAGGTACAAGTTCCAAGGGGTCCCTATACAATCCAGGATCACCACCCTTTGGAGGGATGTTACAGATACCAACATCGGACAGGTCGATGTTGATGAATTCACGTAGAGGGTCAGAATGAACCCCAAAACGAAAAATGCAAGGTTAATAAAGAGCAGTGGGATTGCTAAGGTTGCAGGTTTCCCACCAACCTTAGTGGCCCCGAAACTAGTAATGGCATGCATGGAGGCGTACCAACCTGAAACTAGAACCCTAATGGACAGGGATAAAAATATCCTTGCAGATATGTCTCTGTTGGGTATAACGACAACGTTCCACAACCCTGCCTTTGAGAGCATGGAGGTCCCCACAATGGAAGAATGCAAAGAGTTGTGGGAATAGGACCCGTTGGGATGTAAAAGCTTATCAACTAGTACTGGTTGAAAGGAAAACGAGGTAGTGTTGGGAAGCTTCCTCAGGAGCTCTTTCGTAGCGATTTCTTCGAGGATTACCATGACCTCATAACTCTACTCAGCTGAGTGATGGGCCTCCCCAGTGTGGTCTTCTTCCAAGAATGGATGTTCTATTTTATAGAAAAAATTCTCTGAGGTAAAGGCAATGCCTTCTATTGGGGTGAGATAATTAGCGACTGCTTCCATGAGCAGTTTACCACTGTGAAGAAGACCACCAAATTCTTCATGACCTCCTATTTGGTGTATTCCCTCGCCAATCGGCGACACTATCAGGGGTTGACAATGATGCCCAGTAATCCATCAGGGCCAGAACTCAAACCTTATGACAAGTACCCTCAGCTACAGTTCCAGAACTTCAAGAGAGATTATTGCAGGGTGAACGATGCATTCACCAGTGACATCATCCGATCCTTAGGAGGGGATTTTCATAGGAGGATATCCCATAGTGCCAGGGCCCTCCTCATGCAGTATGCCTTTTGGTACATTCAATTCTCCAAGTTCACATACATACGCACTCAAGGATTCACTGAAAGGCCAAACAAGCTACCCCGGTATCCAAATGATCGGATCATCCTATTGGAGCTAACTCGGCAGCTAAGACACATTCACAACATCCTAAGTGAAAAACATTTGGCAAGCCCCACCTATCCCATTAATCTTGGTTAGGGGATGTATAAGATCCATACCTCCCACTGTGCAGGATATTCGAAGGAGTTGGCTGAATATAACTTTGAGCAATACACAGCAAGGCCACTAATGGATCCCTATGGACACATTAGAAAGGCATTAGGATGTGAGTACGCCCACCTCCACAACATTGAGGACTTCTCGGCCAATTGAAAAGATGATCTTGAGGTGTGGTTGGGACATTACATGTGCATGACCACCATCTATGTATGAAGGGTGAACTTGTGTCCAGTCCCTGACCAGCTAGAGAAAGATAAGGACACTATTATTGATCCCAAGTTATGATGCAGTTTCCAACTTGCCGCTGCCTACAATTGACTGGAATGAACCAGAACTTAATGATATCAGTATACTCACTAGGCCCGTTGAAATCCAAACAAGGGCATGGATCGACAAGAAGGTGACCCAATTGAAACAAGGGGTCATCTTAACATTCACCAAACTTACAAGTGAGCATATAAGTGAACTGAGTGGCTCCAAAGGTGGAGCAACTACCACTACAACTGGGGAGACATCCAGGACCCCACCATTGGTTAAGACCAAGAAAAGGAAGGAGGCTAGTGAACAGTTGCCCAAACCGAAAGTCTATGCCTGTAAGGCTTCTGAGCCTGAACCTTCCAAGAAGAGGAGGAAAACAACTACCAGTGCAAGGACAACTGTAATAACCAAGGGTCCGCCCCTTGGGATTAGAAGAGGAGGATCTAGCTCACCAGGGTCCCTTTCTACCATTGTTACTATGACCACTATAGTTCCCCTACCCCTCACGCTTCGCTTGCATCCTTTGCTTCCTCCCCACCTGCGGTGGACATCTCTGTTCACCTTGCTCCCACTCCTCCAATATTGCAAGTTATTCCCGTGGATTCATCATCCGCCACCACCTTGCTAATGTCCTCTTCCTCTATGTCTCCTTCCCTTCCCTCCATTTTCATTGCCACAACGCAAGCCCTTAGCCTTCCAGAGTCTCTCATAAAGTACATGCAGAACATGGCATTGGAGCTTTCAGGGATGCTCACCAATCCGATGGTCCAAGCTGCCATAGCTCAGGCTATGGCCTATGCTCCAACTCCCTCCCCCTCTACTAAATCACCGAAGATGAAAGCAGCCATGCAGATATTGGATAAGCTTGAATGACAATAGCTAGAGGCTAAGAAGGCACTAGACGACGAGGAGTTTGAATATCATGAGCATCCCTTGTTCAAGCTTCGAGAGATAGATGAGGTGGCCTATGAATCTTCTAGTGAGGGCAGTGAGGACCTCGATGTTGAACTGATCTGAGAGTCAAATGATCCTGAGCTCAATGCATTGTCGGGCAAGCAACTCAAGGAAATTGAAGATAAGGAGGCCGAGGACAGGCTTGCATAGGAAGAGGAGGTTGCTGCTCAGGAAATTGATGGCAACAAGTCTCCAGCCGAAGGACATGGCCAGACCATGGAGTAGGACAAGGAGGCATCCCTCCATGAGGATGACCAAGGGGAAAACCCTGAGGAACATGAATATATTCTAAACGAAGAAAGGGGGGATGCTAAAAAGAAAGATTCACACAAAGAGTAGTTACACACCGAGTCCACTACTAGACAAGAAATGTTTGAACAAGACTCTGATGAAGAAAAGGAAGATGCAGTAACAAAGGAGAATGCTCTTGTTGTCAAACCATTGAACTTAAGAAGGAGGACAACGGGACTCAAGTGAACCACTAGGGGAGGAACCCCAAGTACCCAATTGGCTGCAAAGACAGCTAAAGCAAAAGACTCCCACCTTGAAGGATCCCAAGGTGAGACTAGAAGCTATTATTTCCAGAGCACGAATAAGCACTAGGAAAGAGAAGAGGCCGAAGGTCCAATCAAAAGTAACCATGGATGTCTCGGGATCAAGGGCAGTGTAGATAGCAACACCAATGGTTGGAGAACAAGGTATAACTTACAATGTCTCCACCATCAACATGAGGGTGGCCACGAGGGAACAAAAAGTTGAGCATCTCCAAAAATTGGTCGCCACAGCGGTGCACCTTATCCAATAGGATAAGGTCTCCAAGGAAGAACTAAATGAGTAGGTGGCTGATTTAACAACTTATATTCAATAGTGGTCATCTCCGGATTAGCAGCCCATGATGTCATCGGCCCCACCTCAACTATTGTCCAATGAGCAGATCAAGAAATTGGAGAAGAGACGAAACTTGGACAAGACTATAGAAAACTAGTTCTGACAAGTCTTGGATATAGGAAATACAGGTATCAACTTGGCTGTCTAGACAATAAATAGGTTCTTGGAAGTTCAGAAAACTCTTGAGGGCACAAGGTGAATCTGTGAAGAGTTCCCAAGGAAGTACGAGGCAGCCTACCCAAAGATTGAAGCCATACTCATGTTACCAAGTGATGTCGAGGAAAAGGACCTTGCCTTCAAGGATGATGATCACTGGCTAGTGGATACTTGGAAGTGAGATTTTGATCATCGGAAGAGGAGGCTTGAGCAGATTTTAGAGTGAATAGCGCCAGACATTGAATGGGCAAGGGATTCCAGAGAAGAGTGTACTCGTTACCTTAAGCTGATGATGGGGTATGAGCTGCCTGCGGTAGAGATCAATCTTGAGAATCTAAAGCCCCATTTCTTGAAGATCATGGAAGATGGGATGTCGGTTGAGGTCACCACTAAATTCATGTGTTTTGCGGCTCGTGCCTTTGTGCAGTCAGAGCTTTTCAAGGACAATGCTGCTAAGTATGAGGATGACTGGAAGAAACTCGGCAGCAATTCCTAGGAATGGGGTTACCAGATTTTGCAATCCAACTTCATGGAGTTGGATAAGTTTCAGTCCCTGATCCTGAGTTTCATGAAATATTTCGTATTGAAAAAGTGAGAGGGAAATCCCATCATCGGCGAAGAGTTCCTTGAAGAATAGCTACAACAAAGTGCAAATGCCTGAAAGACAAATTTGCTACAGTGTTGTCACTAGATGACAAAATAGGGAAGAAACAAGAAATTATTTATAAATGTAACATATTTGGGGGTAGGTGAAACCCTAATGTAAAGTGAATCGTGGCCACACAATAGAATCAAATCTTGGCCACTCATCTTGTTTTTTGAAAACTATAAATAGGGCTCTCCTCCTCTCATTTTAAGAGAGTTGAGTTGTTGTAATGGCATACTACAAAAATTATAATAGCAAATACAGTCATTTTCTGGTGTATTTCTGGGTTTCTCAATATGTTTCATGATTCTTCTCCCTTTTAGTTATAGCTTTGCTTTAAGTTACTTTGTTGTTCTTCTGTCCTCATATTAGATTTGGTAGATTTAGTATGTTGTCTCTGGTTTTGAAGATTTTTGTTGTGTGTATGCTTTTCTTGTCCATACTTTTGGTCATTTGCTGAAGGTAGATGACTGTGCAAAGTTAGTCTGGACTTTGATTTCATTACTACTCATTAAACTTCATCTTTATTCATATCTCCATGATGAATAATGATGAATATCTGCAATCCCTAGAATATAGCACAGGTTTCATGATATTGTGAGAATTCTAATTAAGTGAAATTATGTTTAAGGAAACTATCCACAATAGGAACCTCCATTATCACTGTTCATCAGTAGTTACAGGTCCGAGAAACATCCTCCTTCCTCGCCCTTTTCTCTTTTTCCCTTTTTTTTAAGAAACAACTTGTGTTAAGGCTTATTGCGCATTGTAAAGCCAAATATAACGAAACAATGGAGTCTAACATTGTTGTTTGAGCCTGCAGCAAAGTGTAATAATTCCAAATCCATAAAACTCCACCCATTGACCCAATTCCCTTACAGCTTTGACCATGTAAGACCACCTTGTGATTCCAACAAAATCACATCAAACAACTGATTTATTCCAAGCCTCGTCATGACCTAACATCTGAGAGACCTTGGGATAGTGTTCTGTAATTTGATTGTGGAAGATTGTCTTTCAAGAGAGATGATGCACCTATGCATTACCTATGTTGAGAAGTGCATAAAAACACCCATCAACAAAACTCTATTCATATGGAGTTTTATTCTGAGATTTAACTAAATACATGCACTACGGTTCAAGTTTTATAGAGATTTAACTTATAAATACAAAAATCCTGGGAAAATGCACAGGCACTACAATTCAAAGGCGGGACTAACTAAAACATCTACACCTTACAATTATCTGGATTCATTAATATTATGCAAGAGCTTAGAAAAGACCATGGCACGGTGGGCTAAGTTAGGTTTCCATTCCTCCCTCGGAGTCTTCGTCCTCAGAGACTTCCAATTCCACCTGCTTCTTGTATGCAATGTAATATGCAATCACTAGGCAGTCTTCCCTACAGTTCTGGTGAGCTGGTCCCTTCACTTTCTCTTCTAGGTCCCTTGAATCAAGTAGTATTCATTCTTCCTCGGAGCCTAAGTCCCAGTCAACGTCGTCTCCTGATGCTAACTCCTCTGCCAGCCCTTCATCTTGCACATATCGTATTACCTAGCCACAAGGTTGGTTGGTGGTTAGCTTGGCTGCTCTGAGAAGGAAGGTGATGCTCTGGTCCCTTTCATCCCATCATTTTTCAAACCCTTCTGGGTCAATTTTCCTAACCAGAGGGAATTTAATGACCTCCTTTCCTTGTATGCTCAACACATAGTAGTTTTGGGGCTTTGGGATGAGATTATTTTTGTCCACATTATCCAAGGCTGCATCAATGTCTCCCGACCATGCATGAATGAAGACCATCTGGGTCAGTTTCATTGTGATTTTATTCGGCACACCCATGTGGAGGAGCATCGCCAGAAACATTGCTGGTATTTCTACATTGGACCGGAACCTGTGATATGCTTTCAGGAACTCCGGTCCTACAACCTTCTTGGCTGCCTAGAGTATTAGTGGGTGGGATGAGGCCAGTAGCCCATTCAGCCTTTGGTTTGTCACTTCTCCTCAGAATTCTTGCAGTTGCTTGTCGGTGTCTAGGGCCAGAGGAGTCTCCATCCCTTTATCGCTTACTTCTATCACCAAGTAAAAATCCTGAGCTTCTGCACACACACACTTTTCCTGTAAAGAAACTATTTTAAATGACCCAGGCTCGCCTTTTTTAATTACGGTGGCTAGTAATCTTCATGATTAATTTTCTATGATCCTGGCGGTTGGAGCATGTAAACTTGCAGGCACTCTGCTGGAGGTACCGGGTGTGATTAATGCAAAGTATTTTGAGATCCACTCAATCTTGCCTTTGCCTCGAAACTTGTTCGATTTATTTGCATCTTGCCCTCTACTATTGAGCCCTATCACATCCAATTAGACCCCAAGTTTTTCTTTTCTTGTTAATATAGTAAGTTTATTTTTTACCTCTTTATTTAATTATTTATTAAAAAATAATTATTTTTAATAATATTTAGATTTTGATATATTTTGACTTTACATTTAGTTTATTATATTTTAATTTTTAATTTAGATTTAAGTTTTAAATTTTTTAAAGTTTTAATAATTACAAATAATTATTAAAATAAATTTAATTTACTAATATTTTGTCTTATTAAACTTTTAATTATTGTCCCTTTAATAATTGTTTTATTTTTTGCAGGGAATGATTTTTTAATGATTGTTGATCATCCATCAGTTGATCCTGACTGTTCCCCGCAATCTCATGATGACCTCACCACTAAGTTTTGGCTGATTTCGATATCACGGGCGAGCGCCACATGTCTCAGCCGGCGGTGCCGAAGGAATAATCAAAGTGCTTTAATATTTATGTCGAGTTTTAATACATTATATGACAGGTTACTAAAGCGGTTGTAAGATGCACGTGCTCAAAATCGACGGTGATGTTATAATCTTGATGAAAAGTTGCTTGATGGTTATGTTCAGTGCTGGTGACTACTATGAATGAACACGATTGCTGATGGTGGAGATCAACGGTTGCCTGCCATCGTGTGATACAAAGATGCAAGGTGTTTATTGATTGTGATATCATGGGTAAGTGCCACATGTCTTTCCTTGGCAATGCATAATGTGGTGTTCCCTTGGTGCTGAGATGGAGATTACATCAGCCTTTTGAATGCAGTTGTTCGATGATCTAACAAAAGTAAAGGATCGACGGTTAGAATTTAAATTCGTGCATCAAGCTGGATGAGACAAATGCACTTGAGCTTACTTAGGGATCTTACTCCGATGGCGTTGGTCTGGCTGATACAACTCATTGTGCTTTGATCGATGAGACATAGGTTTCTTGCTGATGGAACTTCATTGGTGAGAGCTATATGCTCGGTATGACCTTTTCATTTCACCCCGATGGAACTTGTCTTGCTGATGATATGGGTTATTTGAATACTAGATTTTGGAGGTTCTTAAAATATTTTTAGTGGTTTAATATTTATGTCGGGTTTTAATACATTATATGACAGGCTACTAAAGCGGTTGCGAGATGCATGTGCTCAAAATCGACGGTGATGTTATAATCTTGATGAAAAGTTGCTTGATGGTTATGTTTAGTGCTGGTGATTGCTATTAATGAACATGATTGCCGATGGTGGAGATCAACAGTTTCCCACCATCGCATGATACAAAGATGCAAGTGTTTATTGATTGCGATATCACGGGCAAGCGCCACATGTCTTTCCTTGGTGATGTATAATGTGGTGGCCCTTGGTGCTAAGATGGAGATTACATCAGCCTTTTGAAGGCAGTCATTCGATGATCTGACAAAAGTAAAGGATCGACAGTTAGAATTTAAATTCGCATCAAGCTGGATGAGACAAATGCACTCGGGCTAACTCAGGTATCTTACTCCGATGGCATTGGTCTAGCCGATAAAACTCCTTGTGCTTTGATCGGTGAGACAAGATAGGTTTCTTGCCAATGGAACTTCATCGATGAGACTTATATGCTCGGTATGACCTTTTCATTTCACCCTAATGGAACTTGTCTTGCCAATGATATGGGTTATTTGAATACTAGATTTTGGAGGTTTTTAAATATTTTTAGTGCTTTAATATTTATGTCGAGTTTTAATACATTATATGACAACTTACTAAAGTGGCTGCATGATTCACGTGCTCAAAATTGATGGTGATGTTGTAATCTTGATGAAAAGTTGCTTGATGGTTATGTTCAGTGCTGGTGACTGCTATGAATGAACATGATTGTCGATGGTGGAGATCAACGGTTGCCCGCCATCACGTGATACAAAGATGCAAGGTGTTTATTGATTGTGATATCATGGGTGAGTGCCACATTTCTTTACTTGGCGATGCATAATGTGGTGGGCCCTTGGTGCTAAGATGGAGATTACATCAGCCTTTTGAAGGCAACAGTTTGATGATCTAACAAAAGTAAAGGATCGACAGTTAGAATTTAAATTTGCATCAAGTTGGATGAGACAAATGCACTCAGGTTGACTCAGGGATCTTACTCCGATGGCATTGGTCTGGCCGATACAACTCCTTGTGCTTTGATCAGTGAGACAAGACAGGTTTCTTTCCAATGGAACTTCATCGGTGAGACCTATATGCTCGGTATGACCTTTTCATTTCACCTCAATGGAACTTGTCTTTCCGATGATATGGGTTATTTGAATACTAGATTTTGGAGGTTTTTAAAATATTTTTAGTTCATATTTTTAAGATAAAGATTCTTTTAAACAAAAAAAAAATGTTTTAAATATTCATACTTGTAAAACAAAAATGCAAATGCAATAAATGAATAATAGAGAATCATGCATGGGAACAAAACACCACCTACAAATGCAAATAAGTTATTGGAATGACATAAAACAGATGATAAAGTCAAACATATTATTGGTCTTTCCCTTTCTGACATTAAATTTTATTATATAGATTTAGATAAATCATCATAGGAAATTTGGGATAATTTCAATAAAATATTTGGAGCAAAAATAGTTAATGTGAAGTTTTTCCTAAAACTTCAACTATTTAAATTCAAAATGAGAGATATAATCACTATGTCTAATCACATAAGAAATTTGAGATCTCTCATTAAACAACTGGTAGAAGTCAAGGTTCTATTAGATGATGAAGATGTTAAGGATATTTTGTTAATAGTTTGAAAATACAACAATTCTATTTCTATTCTTAGTCCAATAACTTCTCAAACACATTTAGATGTGATTTTGGCCCTATTAGGAGAAGGAAAAAGAACAATGAAAAATATTTAAAAGTTGATTCTCAACATGAGAATGTATTATACTCGTGAGGTAATAATAATTAAAAAATAAAAATAAATGTTATTATCATAAGAAAAAGGATCACATAGTGTGGACTTGTATAACTCAATCCAATGATGTTCTTGAGGGAGAACTTATTGAAAAATCAAATGATGTTAGCTTAGCCTATATATATTTGTTTGTTTCAATCAACATGTTTTGTTATGAGGAATGTAAAACTTAAGGGAGGGTGTTGGAATATTAATATTAAAATTAATAAATTCACCTTACTAACTTGTTTATTTTTGTTATTAAATAATTAGTTATATTCTTATAAGATAGTAGTTCAAATGGGAAGGTATATTTGAAAGGATCTGTAAAAGCCATATTGTAATATATTCCCAAATGAACTATATGATATAATTATTATTTTGAGTGTGTTTGTGTGTAGATATAAGTTCTCTTGACTTTTCCAATATATTTTGTATGCTCTATTAGCCATGATTTCATGATTAATTTTCCACTTTCGACACTAGTTCTTACTAACTTTGCCATCCAAATTTGGCTCTTAGACTAAATATTTCATAAAGGTGCATTTTAATTTTCTTACTATCACCTTTGGCTGAATTTTTAAATTGGTTCAACCATGCAAAAAGTGTGGTTACAATTTTCTAATTTTCTTTCCATTTAGCTAGTCACAATCTCATACAAGCATTAAAACTTGAAAATGGCAGTTTACTTCTACTTAAAACTTGTGGTAATTTAATTAATCTCTTGCTACCTCTGATGTTGAATTGGACTAGTTATGTTATCTAGGATTTGTTCCTCAATTTTTTTCACTTTTTTCAAAAAAAGGTTATGATAGTTATACTTGTATTACCATGAATGGATATAAATTTGAGGATTTTAGGTGTTTTCATTCAATTTTTCATGTTTTCCCCTTAGCTCCTACTTTATGTGTGTTTTTTTATGGAAGCCTTTGGATATATTTTGGCTAATAGTATTTCATGGAACCTTATTAAAGGTGGTACTTTTCGTAAATCTATAGCCCAACTATTCAATGGACATTTTTTTAATGACTCCTTTCTCACTCTCTTGGAGGACAAACATGACATTATTTAGGATATTCAATGCTTAGATATTTTTTGGAAAGCTTTAAGGTCAAATATATAGTGGCATAAAACTCAATGTTATAGGAAATCCTTCTTAGCCAAGCCCAATTGGTTCAATTCCTATGGATAGAAGGGGGTTGATCATAAGGAAGTGTTGAGATTCCTAAGCATCTCTTTTATCTTTTAGGTTTCTCCTTCATCTTTAAGGAAACATATCATTTCTAGAGCTGAGAAAAATTATCATATTAAATTATGAAGCCCCTTTCTTTGGCAAGGAGATTCCGTGTGTGTTCAAAAATTCTTGTTGCACACATTTCCATTACTCATGTTGCTAAGAACATTGCAAATCCTCATATTTGAAGATTACAAAAATCCAAAGGTATTTTTTATGACCTCCCTTTAACCAAGGAAAATGGTTTCACAAAGTATCCTAGGAGTTTTATTATTTCCCTCATGACTATAATAGGCTTGGCTTGCTTTATATTCACTACTCTAAATGGCACCATAATAGGCTTTGCTTGATTTATATTCACTACTCTAAATGGTGCCATAATTTTAAATTTAATTAACATACTCTAAAACCTAACGAAACCAGGTTGTAGCTCATCAAATTGGAGAAGTGAAAGGTCAATACCAGCGCTGAGGAAGAGTTTGGAGGAGTGAAAACAAGGTCAATACTAGTGTCGTGGAAGAGTTTGGAGCTAAAACAAGGTCAATACCAATGCCGAGGATGAGGTTGAGGGAACTCAGGGAAAATCAACGAGAAAGGGACAGTGAGTACTGTAAGTTTGGCACCCCCATTCTCTTTAACCTGCAATTTTCATGCCTAGTTTCCAAAGATCTTCTTTACATTGGCCCCCCATTCTCATAAAATGGTATAAGATAAGACATAAAAAATAAAATAGCTTAGTCTTTCACATTATTATAGTGATTACTAGAGGCACATAGACCAATTCTTCATAATAGAAGAATTTGATCATACTTTTCCAATGATGGCATTATGACAAAACCTTAGGTTAAATGAATAATTCCTAGCTAAGCTCTTGAAATCATGTCCAACCGTATAAGAGAAGACTGATGCTATGTGTACTTGGATAACATGGAGAAACGCTCTTTGGGCTCTTTCATCAATCTACGTATTGTTAAATTTTAACACCTAAAAGTGAGAATAAAGAATCTTTCCTAGGATGGTGGCCAATTATGCTTCTCAACACCTAGATTACAAAATCTGTGTCAATATCATTGCCATCACAATAAAACCTATTGCTTGAGACATAGTCATAGAGGTAAAAAAATTGGCTTTCTTGATAGTAGATACATTCTAGACAATTCAATCCTTGCATCGAAGATTGTTGAATGGGCCCAACAAACTACTCATGATGCCCTTACTATTAAGTTAAAAGTTTGACAATCCATATGATTGCATCAAATGTCCTTTCATTTATCAAAGGCTCAAATCGATTTATTTTTAACCCTAAACTATTATCACACATTCAAAATTACAAAATACTAGTTGAATGAAGAACCTTCATTTGAAGGTGATGTCGTCATGACCTTTGAATGAAGAACCTTCATTCAAAAATGATGTCATGTCAAGACTTTCAAATGAAGGTATTTTTTATTTTAAATATTTCATGTCCAAAATGCTTTATAAAAGGAACCTTGGCATAAAGGACCTTCAAATGAAGACTTTAATTCAAAGGTCCTTCATTAGAAGATCCTTCATATGAAGGTTCCTTTAATGCCATCCCATCATAGCTCTTGGAGTTGTTAGAGATTTTTTTTTTTTGAAGTAGAGATTGGACCATCAAATAGTGTCACCATGACTCTACCAAGATATCCATCAAATTGATAAAACCTGACTTAACAACCAAAAATTCACAAGAAAATTTCCCCTGTTAGCCCTAGGGCATCAATTCAATGCCAAGTTTCTTTCTTTAACAGACCCCTAAATGAAATGAACTTTTCTACTTCTCCATCAAACTTTTCTTCTCAGCTTCTTCTCTTTTAGCTGTCTTTTGGGCCAATTTGGCCACATTTACAGTCAAGTTTGTAGCTTTTGTAGTTGAAGTTTCAGAAGCTCTTTTGATTATTAACCCTCCCCTTAGGTTTGGGCTAATATCAATAACATAGAGCACGGGCCAACCTAAACTTAGGAAGTAAATAAGTTAGGCAAAATATTTAACATAATTTATAAAAAAGGGCCTGATCTAGATGAAACAATGAGACATAAGTCATTTTAATACCCACTCCAAAAAGGTAATGGTCGAATATATCTCACCCAAGGTTTTACATGGAACATTAGGATTTTTATGAAAGCCAAGGTAAAACCCAACCTTAGGTTCCTCCCAAACAATGTAACAAGCCAAGACAAGGGAAAAACATAAATGGAATTCAAAGAACAAGATTTTAAACACCATAAAATCCACCATGATGCACACCAATCCACCGAGTTACAGTTCCAAGATAGTGGGTGGATTGGTGGATGTCATTTCTATTTAGCCCTCAAACCCTTACATAGGCACAATAGGGCAGTCCCTGTATTTGATTGTTTTCTCCCATAAAATAGTGATTGAGAACTTCAAAACAAATGCAAATGAAAGGGAACACATATATTTATCTACATCGACGATCTCAGAGAGTTTGAAGCTTGTATGGATCCATACAACACAAAAGAACTTCATAAAAATTGTAAAAACACAAAAAATTGCTTCAAGAACGTGGTATCTAATAGGAAATATTGGTATCAACTCCTCCAACAATTGAAATGGGATGGGAATACAATATGATAGAAGTGGGATAAAAAATGCATCGTTTGAAGTATCAAACCAATATGCAAAGATGAAAGAAAGTGCTAACCCCTTAAACTGAAAAAGTTTCTTTTAACTTTGAGTTTGTTGGGTAGCCAATTCTTTTAAGTTATCAAATCCTACCATCATACATAATCAAAATGTTGTTGTTTCAAATGAATATGAGCACTAACTTTCACTATTTGAAGATGTTGAAACCTTGTCATAGAGAATTAGAACATTGATGCGACCACTCATCCTACCTTAAAACATACCAAAAGTCTCCTAGCAATTAGACATTTGAAGATTTAAGATGACTTAAACAATTTTTATTGCCAAAGCATAAACTTATGATGAGTTTACTAGGCCTAGTACACACTCCCTCCTTGTTAACCACTTAGACATATGGAAATTAAATGTAAATTTTCTGCTATTTTTAGTCATGTTGGTGTCCAATAAACCACTTGGTGATGTTTCCCTTCAAATTTATTTACTTGAATGAAGAGAAAAAGTCCTTTGATTACAATTAGAGAATACATTTGATGCCTTGGTTGTGTATCTGGTGGACCATAGTCACATTTAACACATGTTACAAAGTTTGGGAGTTAAAACGTTAAGTATATTTGATTTGTGATGGACACATTTGGACGGTAGTAACAATAACTTGCAATCCATCAAGACTTGATTACCTTATAACCTGTCAAATTCTAGCGATGAAATGATAGATTAATCATAATGTCACCTTCGAATCACATCACCATGAAAGAAATTAATCCAACTTCCTTATGAGTGCACGTACCACCAAATAGGTATTTGTCAGATTTGTCTTCCTCGAGCAAGGGAAATTCAGGAAGAGAAGAGGAAAGCGAGACATGTAGTAGGTCTAAAAGACGGAGATCAACTAGAGGTCAAAAGATTAGAAGAAATTTTCGTAAATGCATGAAATTTTTCCTTTCTAAAGGGGGGTCATGTTCTTATGATAATGAGAGCATAGGCGACATCGAGGTTCCCTTGAGCTACAAACATCTACGAAAAAAATGGGTACCCAAGGAACTTCCTCCAATAAACACTGATCTTTGTGTCAATGAGAGGATATATCACATATATCGCATACCACCATCGTCATTACATGGTTTGGGCCTATTTTGCATGGATGGCATAAAGGTCTATTACAAAAAATTTACTAAGTTGATGGAGTATGTTGGACCTTGTTACAATTACAAAGATTGGATGCAGTTGGTTTGATATACATGAAGTATGCGTAGGTATGCACTATCAGAAAATTATATAAAACTAAAAGATAAGGATCAAAATAAAGGAGTGGCTAGGTACATTGACGGGAGGCCAAAAGCATCATGGAATATTGTAGGGTTTATAAATAGTACACAACCTGGGTCAACAAATAAGCAACCCAATTATATATTCGAGGCGCGAGAGGGAAACGGTATATTCGTATGTGTGATAAAATCAATAACTGCAGGGGAAGAGTTGCTAATCGATTACAATTTGAATTGCTTAGATAAAAATACAATTACTATACGGGTGGTATGTACTATACACCATTTTACCAAACCTCCAATTAATGACTCCAATATAGTATTTTATTATTATGTTTTTTTCGTAAGTCTATTGGTTTCATTTTGATAATGTTTTTTATATTTAATTTTTGTCACAACGGGACATTGATCATATGAGGAAGGCTCTAGCCCAAAGCGTAGATCACGGTCTATCTTCAGGCGCTTCTATTTGACAAGTTTACCTCATTGTCATTGTACAAATTAGATATGAGAAAAATGTTTTATTATTATGTTTTTTTCATGATTTTATTGGGTTAATTTCGATAATATTTTTAATATTCTTGTTTCAGTCGACTGATCGGGGAAAGGCACCAGCAGTACAAGAGAGTATCCATATGGAGGTTCAGTCACTATTATGCGGTGATGACATCACATTTTCCACAAACCCTATGGATATGATGAGGAAGGCCCAAAAAAATGCAATGAATAAATCCTTAAGTTGGTATTCATAGTGCCTCAAACATATGAGATAAGAGAAAGGGTTAAAATATTGTCTGAGAGAGCACAAAACTTGCAAGTAAGCTTTCATGAGATCTTTAATTATAACATAAGTTCATTCATGGTTTTATATTTTATACTCTTTTATTTCATGAACTAAAATATGTGTTGTTTTTATAGGATTATTTGCATCCTCGTCATGTTGCTGGCCATGATCAAGGTACTGCAAGTGTTGTCTGGGAAGTAGGGGTCAATACAAGTGTCAATCTTGATCTTCCTGTGCATACAACACATCATCCGACCCCATCATTTGTGCCTATATTATCGACTGAAATGTCGGCAACACATACCATGCAAGCATTTGGTAGTGCAGTGTCTAGCAGCAAACACATGCCACTACATGTGTCAATACCTATGGATACAGAGGCCGCTAGTACTGGTGATGTTTTAGCAGCATTTCTTGGATCTTCCCGTATTACTAGTATGGGAACATTTTCGGTCACATATCTGGTGACCGAGGATTTCCTTCCCATAAAGATAGAGAAGGTCCCAAGTACTTTAAAATATTTTAATTATTATTATATATAATCCAATTGAAATTTACTTATTGATCACTCTTTATAGACTAATGATCCCATGATCATTTTGCAGGAAATGATGTTTTTTATAAACATCTAAGTGATTTTACATTGGAGCTCTTTGGGCCCACCATACATACATGGTGTAATGCCCAAAATCAAGATTTAAAAGATGAGCTCATTAACTGTTTAGTTGTGTTGTTCGGTGATAAAACATTCAACCAAACCAAGTTCCTTAAGAAAGCTGGTACCTATCTAAAGTATGTGAGGGACCAATATAGGTCACATTTACAGAAGAACAAAAAGTACGAACGTCCCCCCATGATTCTAGACAGGGAGTGGAAGGACTTGGTGTTGAATAGAAAGGAGAAGGCTGAAAAGAAGAAAAGAAAGACACCATCGAGCCAAGGAAGGTATGTGATACTATCAACAATTTAATTATATACTGAATACTCTTTCATTTTACATAATCTAACGTATTTCAAATTTTTCATAGGCTACCTGACACATCGAAGGCAACAAAGGTAAGACTAGAAAAACATGGACAACACAAGCTTGGCTTTGGTGGTTATATTAAATTAGCCACACGATTTGTAAGTATCAATAAATGAAATATTGCATCCAAATAATAAATTGCAAACAATTTTGGTTTTATCACACCAAAGAAGAAAAATTCATGATCGCATGCAAAAATACAGGGCTATGATTTCAACAGAGTGCCCATAGAAGAGGACCTGAATATTTCCTTCCACCAAGGCTATGGAGCCCTGACTGAATAGCTAAGAGTCTTGACTAGGAAAACACAATCTTCCACTGCATCCAACACGAGGGTAAATAAACTCAATAAATTTTATTTCAAATTGAATACTTGTGCAATCTATTCAATATTAATTTCCACCATAATAATGTGCCTATTTGTTTTACACAAATAAGCAATGATAATACTGCACATGACATTGGAATGCAACCTGGTGAGGGTGGAGCACAACCTACAGATGAAGGCCATGGTGTGCATCCTGGTACTAGATGTATTCATGTGCTATACAAAACGCAATATGGATTAATACAATTAAACATATTTAATTCCATTTGGTGTATTAATCAATGTAACCTTTTGTGTTTCAACTTTAGAGCATGTAGAGAATGATCAACATGTTGAGCATGATCAGGCTAGACAAGATCAGGAACATGATGTGGCTCCATCAGGTAAAGAGGACCACTCTAATGTTCTTTTAAACATATTTAGTTGCAATTGGTGTATTAAATAATGTAATCTTTCATGTTTCAAATCTAGATCAAGATTTAGAGGGTGTTCAGCATGTTGAGCATGAGGCTATAAAACAGTATTAGGAACATGATATGGCCCAATCAGGTAAAGAGAAACATTCTGATGTTCTTTTAATTAATGAAATATGTGTAACAATAATAATAAAACATATCAATTTAACATTTCTTTGCTATTGCAGCAGACCCCCCCTTGCAGCGGCGTCCACGTTGTGATTACACGACTAGGCATACATTAAGATCATGAGCAGAGCTCGAAAAAAATTAAGGGGGGACAAATGATTTTGAAAATGATACTCCACTTCAACTTTTTTTAGCTGCAAAAAAGAAACAAAAAAGAAAAGTGATTGTAATCATATTATGACGACCATATTTTTGATAATATGTAAAAACTGAAAAAATGAATGTTATATGTTAATGAATAAATGTGAATATGTTAATGAATAAATGTTATATGTTAATGAATGAATGTTATATGTTATTAATGGATGAGTGAATGAATGTTATATGTTATTAATGGATGAATGAATGAATGTGAATATGTTAATGAATGAATGTTATATGTTATTAATGCAGGATGAATGAATGAATGTTATATGTTATTAATGGATGAATGAATTATTAATGTTATATGATCAGATATGGGGAATTGAGAGTGATGGGAGGGGATGGGGGGGAAATGAGCTTCCACCTGCACGTGGTTGGCCCTGTTAAGTAGAGAATATTAAACTATTCTCAAAACAAAAAGAAGCTCAATAAGGTAAGTAATGCACTTTTCAGTATAAGAAATGCATCGTTTGAAGAATCAAATCAATATGCAAAGATGAAAGAAAGTGCTAAATTTTCACTATGAATATTGTGTTGTGTGTGGATTTGGATCATAATGTAATGTTTTTTATTTTTATTTTAGTGGTCTCTAAAATTTGACTTTTGTGCATAACAAGTTAGTGGAAAATTTGACAGCTCTGAAGGGTTTAGAGGCTCGATTGAGATAGATACATGGATATTTGGATCTTGTTGTTGATGGGAGGCTTCCATTTAACCATGCAATTTTGTACCATTTGCAGGTATGCTAAAATATCTTTACTTACATTCATTCAACTTACTATAATATAATATTTGACAAAAATCTCCTTTTCATTATACTTAGATGGATTTTCATGCCCTATTCCAAAGCACCTGTTTTAAAACAGGCAGGAAGGATGCTGGAAAGGGTTAAGGAATTTGGCTTTACACCTACCAATTGCATAGTTTACTTCATTCATCTAGCATATTGCCAATGCGTTTCACAATTGTTGGAATCATATACTATAATTACAGAACTAGTAAAATTAAAATATGTAAGTTTCAAATATGGCATTACATATCTTTCTATGAATTTTTGAAAGAAAATATCAAAATGGAGAAGTATTAACAAAATAATCTACATAATTTATAAGAGATTAGGGAATTTATTTGTAGAGTTATCTTGAATATATTTAAGAAAAAAGTAACTTATAGAGATTGAAGCAGAATAACGGTAGTCTAAAATTACCAATCAACACATCTTAGTAGTATCTCAATTCAAGAGAACTAGGTCCACTATCCATTAGCCAGTAAAAAAAATAAAATCAATTCATAAGATTATTCTATTCTAATAGGGTTGAATGGTTGCTTCTTTCTTTTTGATTGTTAGGAAGTCATCAATATACACTTGGTTTTTCCACCTTCTCTTGGCTTATGGCCAGAGAGTTTCTGCATAAGGCATCAAAGTAACCTTCAAGATTGACAATGACAATGAGTACAAGGTCAGTATAACTTAATGCTAACTGGGTATGATTTTATTTGTTCAAGACCAATTTAGATTCATTTTCTGCTCACACTACTTTTATTTACATTTTTTTTTTTCTAATATCCATTTTCCTTTACATTCATATTCTTCTATACATATTGTGTTTACAATAATGTTTTCCTTAATTTAATCTAGGGGAGAGGACCCTGAGCAACTTTCAATGTCATGTTGTTAGGATTTACTGTGAAGCTAATCCAAAGTTTTTCATTGTTGCTTGAGGCCATATTGCAGTGCTTTCTCTAGGAATCCCACATGATCCCCATCAGGTATCTTCTTTTTGTAGTCTCTAAATTTCCTAGAAGAAATCAACAACCAGTTTGTCTAAATGTGGCTCCTTGTTTACACATTAATATCTCTTTTGGTAGCAATGGATCAAAGTGGATTCATGGGGTCTTAAAGAGAAGGCTTTCAAACTTAGAGATCAAGAGTGGGACCAGGTAAAACCATTCATAATCATGCTCATATTTTTTTATTGACTGTCTAAGAGCTAAGTATCCAGGATAACATTTTGTATTTTTCTATTGAATTTCCAGAGTGAGAATAATTTTGGGTTTGCAATCCTATTTTCTAGTACAGTAGCTAGGTATCCAAGACACACTGCAGGTACTCTTTCCCACCAAATTGCTCATTTTCCACAAATTTAGATTCTAATGTGTAGTTTAATATTCACTAGTTTTATTTTTGCTTTTTTTAGCAAAATTAGAATCCAGTTCGTAGGTTGTGCTTGCTTTCCATGACAATCCCCTTGATCTCATCACTCATCATAGGTTTTATATTTTTCTCCAATTGTTGATCAACATCAAATGTGGCCATCATAATATCATCCATAGCCTCCATATTCTACAATTATTCATTGCTCATTTCTCATACATAGTAACCAAATAATGCAGGCCTAGAGCTTGGACTGCAGATGTATGCAAAAAATGATAAATCCCTGCCTCTGTAAGCCTAATTAAACACAACAACTGACATGTTGTTTGATATTTTAAACAGTCATATGATTGTCCTTTTTCTACCTTATAAACACTTACTCAATGCATACAATAATTTATTGAAATGCAAAGTTGAATGGCCTCTTAACTCTTGACACTAATGTCATTGCATTTGTTCAAACAAGGTTAATCATATTGTGATCTAAATTTTCATAATGAAGTATTCCAATCTATCCTTTATATCTGAGCATTGATGACAATCCATCTTGTCTTTTACTACCCCTATTAAATGCTCATGGTCTTGGCACATCAACTTTCTCTCTTTGATTAACCTGTCCTTATGTCCTGTCATTATCCCTATGGATGCACTTTGTGTTAGTGTAATTAATATTTAATTAAACTTGCATAACTTTACTTAGGTTGAACTAATTTTAGGTCAACATTAGGGTTGCATACTTTGCTTATATAAAGCAAATCATCTCATTGTAACATTGAATTCCTGAATATATCATTTTGTACATTCGCATGCAAAGCTCTACTTTTTTATGTTTTATCTTCTATGGAAGGTGTTTAGGTTTGCATGTCTGATCTAGGGTTTCTAACATGGTATTAGAGCCTTGACATGCAGCCCCTTCTCAAATTCTGGAGAAAACCATTGCAGAGTTCGTTCGGGGTTCCTCGAGGATTTTATGCCTTGAGTTCATTTATGCAGCGTCTTGGATCAGATCGGGCTTTACCATTGGATTTAGAGTGCTGGAAAAAGTTAGGTTTGGCTTTTATTTTGCAAATTTTGGTCATGATTTGCCAGATCTATGAGGGTTTCAGTTTTGGTAATTTTTTGCAAGCTCTAGAGGTCGCCATTTTTTTGAAGCATTTTGAGCAGAAACGGAGGTCACCATTGCGTTCGCAATGGCCAAAAACCCTAAGATCGCCCTTCGTTTCATCAATTTTGATGAAGTTGATCCAGAGGGCAAATTTTTTTTCCCATGGAGGCCGTATGGACTCCCTAGCACGCATTTCGAGGTAATTTTCTTCACGAAAAATGAGGAAAAAACCAAAAACGCTCATCGTTTGTCACGCCACCAGTTCAGAAGGTTCCACCACTTGGCAGCCACCGGGCGACAACTAGGCGGCCACCTGCCAGCCACTCAGCCCAGTGGCGCCGCTCCATCCGTTGCTCCCCTCGCCTCAACCCTCGCGGGCCCGCTCAGCACCAGCGCAAGTCGTACGGGGGACCGGGCACTATGCGCCCAGCCCCTGACCGCTTCCTCTACATACCCACAGTCATATGGGTGACCAGGGGCTCCACCCCAGCCCCTTTCCACCAGCCCCTGGTCGCATGCAGGACCAGGGGCCGAAATTGTTTTAGCCCCTTGGGCTGCCTGCAGGTCTTATTGGCCTTACTGGAGCACCTTTGACGAAATTGGGTATAACTTTTGCGTACGGTGTCCATTTTTTGCAAACGAGATACCGTTGGAAAGCTGATTCTGGTGCCGATCTATTCAAATTTTAGTTTTTCTAGATTTTGCTCCAGATTTATTTTGTAGGTTCTTGAACTCAGATGTTTTGTTTTTTACTCCAAAGGGCATATCTTTTGACTCGGTGATTCTTTTTTCGCCATTCTTGTGGCATTGGAAAGCTGGTTCAATCCTCTATACAGATCTGAGGTCTATTTTTATTTTCTATTTATGCATGTTAGGAATTATCTCCTTTTTCAATTATTGGGGATTGTAATAAACGAACTAATATAAAGTTCCATCGGGGGGGTTTTTTGCATAATAATCTTCATCATGTTTGATGGCAACTCACATGGGTTGTAATCTGGTTTCTTAGTTTCTTTTGGCCACATTTTTGTCCTAGCTTGACACATATCAGATTCTTTTTGGTTCACACTTTAGATTGAGAGCCTATGGTTAGTGATCCGCATCGGATCCATCTCAGTTTGAGGGCCACTAAATTTGTGGTTATTGTTCCTGATTTTGTATGGTACTTTTTCCCATGGAAGAGTTTCAGTCTTATTTTGACATCGGCATCAAGATTCACGGCTTCCAGATTTTGTCATCATCATATCATCTACTATTGCTTTATGGATTCCAGGGTTGTTCTAGTTTGGAGTGTTCAAATGTTCCATGGCATCGGGTCTGATATCACATTATTATGATTTCGATATGGTTTCTTGTAGACAGAAGTATCTTTCCTTGCTTGCCGGATTGCGGTTCCAGTGTTCTTCCAGTACTTCTTTGCAGCAGTCATCTCATTGTAGGGGACGTTGTCCCACTGGGTTGTCCTTCTCTACCTCATTATTGCATTTGTACATGGGTACCTAATCAGGCCTAGTTGCCAGGACCCATTCATGTTTTCTTGCATTCATCTTAGTTTTAGGTGCATGCTTATCTAATCTCCCTAAGTTGCACTTATGGGGGGGTGTTAGTGTAATTAATATTTAATTAAACTTGCATAACTTTACTTAGGTTGAACTAATTTTAGGTCAACATTAGGGTTGCATACTTTGCTTATATAAAGCAAATCATCTCATTGTAACATTGAATTCCTGAATATATCATTTTGCACATTCGCATGCAAAGCTCTGCTTTTTTATGTTTTCTCTTCTATGGAAGGTGTTTAGGTTTGCATGTCTGATCTAGGGTTTCTAACACTTTGGAGCCTCCTACTACTTTTAAATATCGCCCAGAGTCACCCCGATAAGTATTTCGATCCATTTGTATCTTCATCGACAAGATATCATATATCGCTAAAATATTCTGCAGTTTCCCCAACATGGTGAGTCTCCCCGATGATTATTCTTTCAATCTCAACTATGTTGCCAAGATTCCTACCAATGTAATCTTATCGGCATCACATAGCGGGTCAGGTAGACATTCAGAACTTACTTTGATGCTATATGTCTTGCTGATATGCTTCCCTCGTGCTTCATCGATGAGACAAGATGAGTATCTCATCGATGAAAATTCATCGTTGAGACCATAGGCTAGTCCTTCCGATATATCTTCTCAGGAAATTTTGATTGTTGTAACAGTCTTGATCTTTCACCGATATGCCTACATTTGAACAAATTGCTTTTTTTTTTAAAAAAATTGTATTGTTCCATCAAATTTTTGACGAACCTCCAAAAGCGCCCAACGAATTTGCAATATATCCGAAGAACTTTCATCGTAATGACTTGCCTATTTTGTCACGCATTCGACGAACTTCTATCATTATTTCGGTATGTACTATGTTGCCAAGACTCCTATTGATGTAATCTTATCAGCATCACATAGCGGGTCGGGTAGAAATTCAGAACTTAGTTTGATGGTATATGTCTTGCCGATATGCTTTCCTCATGATTCATTGATGAGACAAGATGTGTATCTCGCCGATAAACCATCATCGCTAAGACCACAATCCAGTCCTCCCGATATATCCTCTCAGGCAATTTTGATCATTGTAATAGTCTTGATCTTTCACCGATATGCCTACATTTCAGCAAATAGATTTAAAAAAAAAAAAATTGCATTATTCTGTCGCATTTATGATGAACCTCGAGAAGCGTCTAATGAATTTGCAATGTATCCAATGAAGTTTTGTCATAGTGACTTGCCCATTTCGTCACGAGTTCGACGAAATTCTATCGCTATTTCAATCAGAAGTATGTTGCCAAGACTCTTGTCGATGTATGCTTATTGACGTCAGATAGCTGGTCGGGTAGACATTCAAAACTTACTCCGATAGTATATGTCTTGCCAATATGCTTCCCTCATGCTTCGTCGATGAGACAAGATGTGTATCTTACCGATGTAATTGTATCACTGAGACCAAAGTCCAATCCTCTCGATATATGTTATCAGGTAATTTTAATCATTGTAACAGTCTTGATCTCTCACCGATATTTGAAATATGTCAAATTTTTTGTCGTAATGGCGATGAACCTCTGTTGTTAATCCGACGTTTTGGCAAAGGTATGTCGCTTGTGCTCCATGCACTGTGCGTCATTAGATCAATGACACTGTCGTTGTGGTTCTGACGAACGTATGTCGCTACTCCGACACTTCAACGGAGGCACGCTAGCCGTGCTCCAACCATTTATCATCGCTCAATCGATGGATTGGGCATTGCGGTTGCGACGAGCTTGCGTCATGAGTGCAACATTTTGTAGGCTGTCGGAATATAGACGAAATTTGAGCGATGATGTTGATTTTTGCGATTCGTCGGTCGGCCGACAAAACATCATCGAAAGTCTGATGAACGTCCGTCAGAAATTGGAGTCAAATTTAGTAGTGATTCACATCTCCTTATATCTCCTTATATCTCCTTTTACATCATATATACATTTATCATATATTTTCCCCTATACTTTCTACTTCTTTTGTCTTCTTCTTACATATATTCTTTCATACATATACTCTCATACTCACAGTCTCATTTATATATTCATGTACATACCCCTTCTTTCTCTTCTATTAATATATTTTCCGATACATAGATCTATGAGATGGGACGTGACCCATCTATCCTACCTGTACCCTAGATGGTATCTCTTAAATCTTATGGTTTGCGAGCTCTTTGCGGAAAGATGCGGTAGGACTTGCTTGTTGGTGTTTGAATTGTTGCTCTTTCATGCCAACAGAAAGCATGCTTAACATTTCATTATTATTTTATATTTTATAAAATCACATCATTGGACTTTGATATGCAAATCTAAGCATTTAAATTGATGCCTCGAACAAATCCAACCCTAAGAGTTAGTAGTCTACAAGGCAAGTTATAATGTGAGCACATTATAACGTGCTTCGCTGTAAAAAAATATTAAAATAATTTAAACCACATGCGTAGGGCTATTTTTTACATAAAAATTAATTTAAGCCACATATTTTAGGATTATTTTTTATAACATACTCATATTATATGCACAACAGACCAAAAATTGCTTTTGGCCTCTTTTTGATCCTCCATTTTTATGCACATGCCCAAAAATATATCTAAATCTCATTATAAGACTATGAAATTTTGTTAATTTCCTAAAAATTACATTGTACAACATTTAATTTGAAATTAAAGTCATAAAATAGATGCTATTAATTTTTACTAATTATATTGATTAAAAATCATAAATATTTTTATACATTCATCTGAATGTATAAATTAATATAGAATAAAGAATATTTAAATATACTTATATTTGATTGTATTCTCCCAAACATAAAAATGGGATCTTACACAATTTCCTCGGTTTACTAATATGGTCACATGGTGAACTAAGAGTTAAAATGGCATGATAGCAATTTGAAACTCCCACTTACTAACGCATGAAAGAAAATAAAAGTTTTTAATCATGATTTTTAATAGAGAAATTTGCATATATACTTATCTAGACATATCATTTGAGAAGAGGGAATAAAATAATGCATAATTAGATTATTGTCTAAAGAGTGCTGGCACAATCTAAGAGGATCTATGACAATTAGTGGAATACTTTTGGCATCTAGACATTGCATGCTATTATGACTATTCATAGTGACTTACTGCTATATTTTATATCACCCATTTGTTCGAGGTGTCATAGGTATTCCTTTGTTTTTTTTAAACTATTGTATGCTCTTGGCTTTAAGTGAACATTAAATATATAAAACTATTGTATTTTATATTTCAATAATTTATTAACATGATATTAAATAATCTTAAGATGAATTTCTTCAATATTTGTTGATTTGGTTAATATAACTATACAAAGTTATTCAAAAATAGAAGATGACTTTTTAACACACTTTTCATGAAAAGTGTTATGTCATATAAAATATGTAGAAAAACATGATTTTTATGAAAATTCCATGTCATATCAAATATTGTGGGAAAACATATTTTTTCTTATGCAATTAACAATATGTGGGGTATGTTGTGAATGACCCTTTGATTCCAATTAAGAGAGGTCATGCCACCTCGAATGGATAATAGCTTGGGATTATCTAAGGAAAATTAAAATATCATTGCTGTGCACTTAGATGTTAAAGTTGGATATGCACAATTAGACTTTGGATAAGGGCATTAATTGTTGTTCTAGATTGCTTGAATTAGAACATTGCTATTGTTACATTTTATATTCTAGTATAGTGTTATTCTAGTAACAATGAAGTCTAATTTTAGTATTTAATGGATAAAATTGTTTAAATATTTTTTTATAACTATAGTAGATTTTTTTTGAATATTAATTATTGTAATTGTATTTTGAGTTAATAGATTGTTTTAGATAAAGAAATGGTGTTTTATTCTTTTAAAATCTTTATTTTTGAATATTAGCAATCATTTTTATGGAAGATTCAATCATTTTGTTGAAGCTGCAATAATTGATAATGGTTTACAATTAGCTTATGACAAAGGATATAAGAAGGTTTGGTTGGAGGGAACTCTCTAAACATTATTAGACGTCTTATAAATGATCATTTCCCTAGCTAGTCAATTGACACATTCATCTCAGGCTCCCTAAATATGATCAAATCCTTTGATGGAATCAAGATTACACATATTTATCATGGGCACACTATCTCAACTAGGTATAATTAATATCTTCACCCATTTCCTCTACCACAAAGAATATAAAATATTCTTGAATGTTGAAGAGTCATCCACATAAAGTCTCATGATGATAAGAGTCATCATAACATACTTACTGGTGTAACACTCCTTCAAGACAATGCTCAAGTAACATCATTTCTAAGAAGGGTATAAACTTCATGGGATATTTCATGCTCCCCAGTCCATCTATTCAATTGTAAATGAGAGACTCTCCAATTTTTTTAAAAAAAACCCTACCCCATATTACCCTCTCTATAAATATTTTTGACCTCAACCTTTAAAATGAAGTTTAAAATGTTCACAGATTCACAAATAATGGGATCATTCATCTAGCTAGGGGAATGAATCTTTAAGAAACAATTAATAATATTCAAAGAGTCATCTTCAACCACTAGTTAATTTATGCTCATATTCCATTAAAACCACCCAAGAATTTTGTAAAATGACATGATTGAACACCAATGTTGATAACAAAAAAATCATCAATGACTCTCCAAGGTTATCTCTAATGACATCACCACCTTATTAGGACCCAAATTACCTTTGGGAGCCCCCTCTAAGTTTTATTTTATTATTGACAAAGTAAATAATAACATTTTTAATGAGAAATGTGACTTGTATCCCATTTATCTAAAAAAAATCATCAAAATTTTAGTTTTTATTAACTTATGTGTGGATCAAGAAATCATCAATAATGACTTTTTTTACAATATAATACAAAATAACTACTATATCAAGTGTCTCGAACATTTGTTATTATGAAAAATTACATCATTTGCTCACTATTGTTGTTTATTTAAAAAAATTAAACCATTTATTGTTAACCAACATTTCTTTTATAATGCAAATTTTTTTTTTATGTCAACATTCTTAATTCTTTATATATACTATCAATATTATACTAATAATTATTATCTAGTATTTATATGTTTTATAAAATTTATCATATATATTAATAATATTCAATTTATAACTATGTCTAGTTCATATATAGTAGTCCTATAATCAAATAATATTTGATTTTTATTATAGATAAGAATAATATTCAATATAAACTATGATAATTTGATAATTATAATTAAAAATTTATAAAATATTATATTAAAAAATATAAATACATTTATACATTAATTTTCTTATATTGAACACTTAAAAAAATAGATTAATATATTTCTATTTACTAAAAAATTATTATATTTATTGTATATAATTAGAACAACCAATATTTATTAATAAGACAAATATTATATTAAATTTAAATCACTAAACCATTCAAACCACCTACCATCCCTATATCATCAATTGTTGTTAGTTTTCATTTGAACTTTGTTTTGGTTCGTGCCATGATTGTAATTTCAAATCCGGAAAGAAGGCTATTCACCATCAATAAATATCTTTTCTTTTTAAAACATATTTTTTTTGTTGTATAAAATTTTGTACATGTACCTAATGTGTGAAACAATTAAACATTTAATGTATCCAGCAAGTTAATAATGGCAACCCAATTTGTCATGTGGCATTTAACGTTTTTAATGTGGTAGAGATCTCTAGTAAGTATAATATGTTTTATTGTTAATAATGTGGTACACTTTTTTTATGAAATATATTTATAGTAGATTTTTATATTAATTATGTGTGTTGGAGAGTATTGAATTGTATTTGATTTTTTTTTAAATAGGATAAATTTGATCAAGAGAGTGGATTATTATAGCTATCATATTGTTATCTATTGACTAATTCATTCAATACAATAGTAGAAAAAGGGAGTTTGTATTTAATCTTTTAAATGTAAGATTGTTATAAGAGGTCCACTAGATCTTCTAACTAATATTCCACCTCAAATAGCTCACCCCTCTCCCTTAAATTATCATATTAAAATAGGTACGGCCTTTGTCCATCACTTTTTTCTTCACAAAAAATGAGTGGTTAACTATAGTTCACTCCTCAATCTACTATGGTAGTTGAGTGCTTGACCAAAATCAAAAGGGGAAGATAATAAATTAGGAGCTTCAATTTATATAAGCATGAAAAGAAAATCCAACGAAGGAATGTCTATTCATATAGCCAAACATAAATCAGTAATATTCCAACAAATACACAATAAAAATAATGATAGGAAACAAATATATACCACAACTTAAATTCTCTAACATGAGATTAATCGACTAAATCACATCACAAAAATATATTCCATAGTTACATTCCTTGATGCTTAGGTCATAAATAGTTTAGAGTAAAGTTTTCATTACAATCTCATATGCAAATACACCACATGTTGTTCACAAGATAGAGAGAAATAATCATGCTATTTAGATTTACCTTTTCTTTGATCTACCCTTACCAAGAGCTTATTATTCCATTTATATATTTGTCCCTTCAAGAATAGGGTGCCACCAACTAAAGATTCATGACCCTTTATTCATCTCTTACCAAATCCAATTCAACTTATATTGATCAATACAATATTCAAATTTGGCATGAAACCCTAAAAGGGCCCTATATACTTTACCACATGTTGATCAAGAGGACTAAAGGAGTGGATATAGTATGTAATACAATTTATGTTGTGGTAAATGATGTAGTTCAATGCATGATCATCCCTAGGAATATTATTCATAAATCATAACTCTAGTTGTTGCCACAAAGTTGGCATTATAAACACTTTCACATTCTTGATCTCCAACATAGTATAAATAGAAGATGTTGACTAGTCCAAAGTTACCCTTGTGATAGGAACTCTCTTCTATGGTGGGAATATACAATAAGAAATAACTAGATAAATTTTAAAAGCCTAGACAAAACAAGATAAAGTATGAAAATCAATTATTTCGGTTGATACAAGATTGGTTAACCCCTATGGTGGTCTTGCATCAAACATCCTAGGTAATATAATTTTGAGCATCGTGCTCAAAATTAAGAAAATGAGATGGGTTGTAGTGACCACCATAATTATCCCACTCCTTCTTTAGATAATCATGTATCATCCTCAAGTCCTCTATCCTTTAACTAGATCAAGTATTATTTGTATCATTCTTCTTATTTGTTTACCTTAACTACTCACTTAAAAACAACTTTAATGCATCCCTAGGCCTCTTCATGACCTACTTACTGATGATAAATAAATAGGCTCTAATAACAATTGTTGAAAATTCAATCTCTATCCAAATATGATGTCAATAGATGAGATACAAGACTTGGACTACAAAATCATGAAAATATAAAAATTATATACAATCTAAAAATTAAGCTGTCTTAATACGGAATTATCATGATTAGATCCATCTTCTTTATGATGCCAAAAATCAACCAACATAACATGCTTATAAACACTACCAAGTATGTGAAATTATTATAACAATATATAAAGAATAACACTACCTTGTGTGGGGAATGGAGTTTGAAAGATTGGGTATTCTCTGGGCCATATGTAAGGATATTAAATCCTTTATTTTGGGCTGGTGTGGTCCTTATATTCAACCCTTGCCTGGAGAAATTTGGAACCAGGTCCCTCCCATTATTTGTTGGTGTTTATGGAAGGAGAGGAATAACAGGATTTTCAAGAATACTGAGATGAGTCCAAAGGAGGTCTTTGGTATAGGTGCATGCCTTATTGAGGAAAACATCTCCCTCTTCAATGGGAAAATTCTGGATAAGGGACCCACTGCAAGTGAAATTAAAATGGCTATGGCTTGGCATCAGAATTTGAATGCAAGCTCTTTTGACAACTCCAGATCCCTGGCTAGGAGTAACACTATTTGGGAACCTCCAGATAGAGGATGGTTTAAACTAAACTTTGATGGGGCTACAAAAGGCAACCCGGGCAGAGCTAGTATAGGAGGTGTGATCAGATATTCCATAGGTGATCTTGTGGTAGGTTATGTTGGAGAGATTGGTTTCCAATATTCTATGATTGCTAAAGCACGTACACTGCTCAAGGGCCTTCAAATTGATGTTTCACTTGGGATTGAGAACCTTCACATTGAAGGTGACTCTAAATCCATTACTGATGCTATTAACTTTTGAAGATTGCTTGGATGGAGTACGAAGGATATTCTATTGGATATAAAACTCCTTATATCTAAGCTAAGGTTGAGAAAAATTACCCACATTTATCAGGAGGGTAATCAAGTGGTTGATGCCCTAGCTAACTTTGGCACATTATGGAATTTCTCTAAATGTTGGCACAATTTGGGGAACTTACCACCAAGAATTCAAGACCCAATCTTGAAAGAACAAAACCCTTATTTGTTATGATGACTACAAATTTAATAATTTTGGGGGTCATATGGGGTGTCCACATGATTGTACTTTGGGCTTGGTGGATGAGCATAAAAGTTGAGGTGGCCTACAAGTGGAAAAATTAAAAAAATTGGGCTAATCTCGTGTTAAATGAAGATGGCATTATAAGGAATTATGGCATGTACTTCATGATTAAGCATTTGTAGGGTCGTACCTTGCATTGTCTCCTTATGGGGATTTTGTTAAACTATCATTTCTTCCTTAAGCCTATGGATTTAAACCTTGATTTGATGGCTCATTATGAGGGAAAGCTCTCTTTTGGCTCTTCTGTATTCGCTATTTTATCTCTGCATTCCAAACCCGTTTTCCTTGTTATTACTAATTTTGGCCCCGCGGCCATCCTGCCTAACTCTTTGCTTAACCAATATCTCTAACATTTTTCTTTTACAAGTTCTCTAGTTTTTTCCTATGCAGAAAGACATTATGGGTGGCGATCATGTGTAGACGGAGCTCGACAACTATAGTGAATTCTGAAAAAACCCATTGGTGTGGCATATCTGTGTCGAAGGTGGATTACCTCCCTTGATGGAGTGTCTTGTGGGGAATGAGCCTAACTTGTCTACCCATTTTTTCAATTCTTGGAAGGACTGAAGAGTAACTCTGGGTGGGATTTCTTTTTAGGTTAGTGAAGATGTGATTTTGTAGGCTACCGTGTTGTAGAGGTCGGGGAAAAAATATTTTGAAACACACTAGGACCCAAGCTAATGACAACATGAAAGCATTTTTTTTGGGGAACGAGGAGTCGGTCTATAACCAGTCAGGTTTTAAGTAGGAGGCCCTTCCACAGCCTTGGGACTAAGTTTGTTTGGCCCTCATGAATCACCTTAGGCACAAAGTTTTGTTATGTTTTTCATTCTTCCTGCTTATGGATTTGGAAAGCTCTATGGAAAAATGTAAGGAAACTACTAGCCTTAACCCGGATGATACCCCCCCTCTGCCTCTCCACTAAGAGCTCATTATGAGGCTCTATCATTTCCACCTCACTTTATGCCCACCTAAGCCCATATCTATTGGTCGAGTGGAGGAAATCGAACCTCTCACTGTTGCTAACATCTCCCCGACCGAGTCTAAAAGTCCCACTCGAAAACCCCACATGGGTAATACTGATAATCCTAAGCCCAAGCCTACTCCCAAAAACCTCAAGGGTAACGTAGGAAATGCTCAGATGAGTGCTACAACCAATCTGTGTGAGCTCAAGGCTACTCCGACCAAAACTGCTTACAAAGTCACTTATAAGAAGAAGGGTAAAGATGAAAAGGCTTGATGGAACCTCTAGCGAAAGAGGGCAGAGGAAAAAATGTTGTGGGGAAGGACTCTAAGGGTGACACAGTGGTGGAGGCGATGGTAGTGACTGGTGGAGAGACCATAATTCAAAGGTCTGAGAGATTGGCCAAAAATAATAAAAAAAGATAGGCGGTTTTGGACTCGGAGGAGGACCGGTCAGACCATAAAGACTACAAGGAGGATGAGATGTCTGAGGAGGAAGAGGAGGAAAATGTGAAAGGACCCCACACCATTCTTGACAATAGAAAAGAGAAAAAAGAGAACTCGGCTTCCCAGTCCTCACACCCATAGGATGCTGAACATATCGAGGACTTGAAGGTTGCTAACGATGGGGAGGAGTGTCATGTGCTGAAAGAGAGAATGGACAAATTGGACAAGAGAATCAGGAGCCTGACCCGCTTTACTATGAAGCTAGTCCACTTTATCACCAACACTCTATCTACGGTAATTAAAGATGAGTTGGAAGGGAAGAATGTTGACGAGGATAAAAAATGGGCTAGGGATGATGTTGTAGACCTCCTCTCAAAGAACTGGGATAATGCCAGTTAGATTTTATTTTTTTGTGTTTTTTGCTATCTGTTGTTAGTCTGTGGTCGGTGTACTATTTTTTGGTTGTTTCTATTTTTTGGATAGGTTTTATGTTACTTGGACTTCAAATTTTTGGCTAGTGAGGCTCGTTGTGTTAAGGGTACAACACCTTGTAAAAAACCATAAGAAACACAAATAAAAAAAACAAGAGAATCACATAACACATGATTTGTGTGGAGAAACCATTACAGTAAAAAGCTCTACCAAGAAGAGAGACCAAGTATGTATTATCTTCAAATAAATGAGATTAAAATACAACTAATTTCATTATCATATTTTACTTCAACATAGTAGCACCTATGCACCTATGAACAACCTCCTTATGTATCAACCTATCCTTCTTCCTACAATTTAACTCTTCATCCAACTATTCCTCACTATTTCTACATCCAAAAAGTTGATTGTGTAGATGTGTGAAGAGGTCTAATGCACCAAAGATGGATATTCATTACAAACATCCCCAACCCTTGGATTACCTCCTCAAAATGTGAAAGGACACTAGTTTAGGCTCCAATATTTTCCCTCCAACTTGGGTGCAAAAAATTGGAAGATAAACATTACATTAAATGCAATAAATGATGGAATACCAAAAGACACATGTTGCCTCTTTCGAAGATCCCACTTGTAGAATACCAACAGTCAATTTTCATTCCCTTATCTTTTATTATCCCATTTTAGGTGTCCACAAGTCACCTTTTTCAATGCTAGTGGATCCCATCATCCCTTGTGAATGTATTACAATTATTGGTGAGAATAGATATTACAAAATATTTTCCCAATACACCCTAAGTGCCTAGGGACACTTTCCAAGGATGTTGGACTCATACAATATGACATAGGATTTACAAGGTAGATGTCACCTTAATCCTAGCACTTCCTCTAATATGGTTGTTGTAGTAATGTTAAATATTTCTTTATACCTTATGCTTCACAATATTTATATAATTATCCACTTTACACAACAATGAGATGTATAATCCCTTAAGTAGCTTGATCTTATAAGAACTCTAAAAATTTTATCCAACACTCTACAAGGAATAATATTCTTTAGATTCAAATTTTTATACATTCCCTTAGGGATCCTCTCCTTCCTTAAGTGTACCCTAAACAACTCACCATTTAAGCAAGTATTTTCTCTTATATTCTCTCACACTTAATTTTAATTTTTATTGCTCATTTCCAATTGCTACCTCACTTATTCATGCACCTCCTTCAATTTTTGTTCAAATCTCTACAACTATGTTAATCCTCCTTCATGAATCCTTTTAGATTTTTTTCATACATAATCTAAAATGGGGTCCTACCAATAGATCAATTTACTAAGTTTTTAAATAAAAATTCACTTGAACAAATAAAGTATTCAGTTATGTTGGTTTATCTCCTACCAAACTTCTCAAGATTTTTCCTAAACGCTAATAGAAAAACTCTATTTTACCATATATCTAGGTATGGTCTATTAATTTATAGTTCAGTTATGTATCACTATTCGAGATTATACTCTGGATAAACACATGCAATATCACTAATTTAGAAAATATTATTATAATTTTAGAAGTGCCATTCATCCTTTGGAAAGGAAGGAAGTGTGTCATTATTAAAAAAAATTCAACTAAAAAATATCAATTAATTTAACCTCTAAATTCATGGCTGAAGGAAAATTTCCATGGAATGTTCCTCCCATGTTTTCTCCTTAATATAAAGTGGTTTCTATAGCCCATTAGTTTGAGAAACACCCATTACAATTTGAAAAATTCTTAATCTCTCTATAATTATTTTCAAATCATAGTGCAAGGATGGCTTATAGTATATTTACTCTAGAAGATACAATATCGTATTTGCATCAAAGTTCCCTAATCCTCCACCATATATTTCTCTAATGAGATTCTCTTTCATGGAAATCTATAGTACACACAACTACCTTCTCTTAAAAAAATATTCATATTGCACAAAGTATCCTCAATTGAGCCCTTGCCTCCACTCTAGGGCTCATAGAAAATATTCCATGCATCTATAAAATTAGGATCTATAGCATAAAAATCATCCATCACTTGTATTCCAAACAACTCTATTGTCATGGTAGTGAACTATTTTAAGTTTCTACTCAATGCATTCTATGCGATATTTGTTACACTAGCTTTACACTTGAGGACAAAATAAAACCATTATAAGTGCTCCACACATTTCAAGAAACCATAAATGTGGTTGGTGTAATATTAAATACAAGGGGAATGACCAAACACTCATTCATTCCATATTTCATTCTTATATTTTTCTTCCATTCATCTCCTTCCTAGATTCTAATTTTTTTATATCTAATTTTGAGAATCTTAAGTAATTTGCATGACCCTCTTAAATAATACATTACTCCATCCACATGAAATATTAGAAAACTTTACTTGATGGTGATCTTGTTGGTGACATGTGATTCTATATACATCTTCAATTTGAGCCTCCTTTATTTAGCATAAGTACTATAGATATAGCACAAAGACTCATACTTTCTCTATTCACTGTGTTCTTCATTATCTCCTTCAATTTTCTATTAAATTCTTCAATCATGCTAGATATAATCCTATATTTTTTCTTTTTATTCAAAGTAGACACTTAAATAAAGTCTATGCAATGTGATATGTGTTACACTAGTGGTAGTCCCTATAAAATCTAACTATTCATCACATATTCAAAATATTTTAGTAGTGTTTCCACTTTTCACTCCTCAAAATATTGCAATTTATTTCTTGCTCCTATTAAAAGTTGCACAACTATCATGTATCACTCTTGTAACTATTCAAACTCCTTTAAGAACTAATTAATCAATAAAACCAATATGCAACTATGAGCAGTATCTTCCTCCACCTTCAAAAACTTTAATTCAAACTTCCTCCCTCCTTCGGTGATTGTAAATCTTTCTTTCTTCCATGATGGATGATTAAAACATCATACTATTGAGGCCTTCCCAAAAAAACATGACAAGTCTCAATTGGAATAAAACTATACCATATCTTAGATCTACATATCCTCCAATATGGAAAGTAATAAAGTATTATTATTTCATTATCATCTATGTAGTGGGGGCTTGGATGTGGTACCAATTTTAAGCCTAAAATGTATACCATCTTGGTAGACACTAGATTGGTTGAATTCTTCCTTGATATACGATATTATTATATAATTTACCATTTAAATTACACATATTGTAAAAAATAAACTTTCTTATCCATGGTTCCTTATCTTCTCTAGTGGGATTTAGAAAATTCTTGTGCAACATCAAGTTCTCTAATCCTTCTAGTATCATGCTTTCCATATCATTTTTAGATTCATCACTCCCTTAAAAGTAATGTGTACCTTCTTCTCAATGTACTCATATTCCTTCTTTAATTTTGGAAACTTGAATTCCTAGTGGCTTACCTCATTTCATATAAGGAAAGCACCACTAAAATTCATTCTATAACCTCAGCTCCCTTTAGATTATTGTTATCTCATAGAATTACACCCTAGCTGAGTTGCAAAACTTAGCATTCTAGAGGAAAATGGAGACTTTTCTAGGTTGTGGGTCACCTGTAATGGAAAAGAACCTTCGGAGAAAGCCGGATTTCAAGCTAGTTATCACCTATACCAATGATTTTCTTTTTAAGAAAAGGGAGAAGGATAAACTGAAAATGGTAAAAACTAATTCTATGGTGATACACCTAACTTTAAAGTGGACACGAAAACTAGAAAACTATGACACTTGATTTTGACTGATAGTGGAAACACTTGCATAACTCATTACAGAATAGCTTTTGCATTAATATTTCACTAAGAGGAAAGAATACATAAACTCATAAATGGAAAATTAATTCACAATTAAAAGTTATATGCATTTTTAAGACACTCCTAGCAACTTGCAAAAATAAGCTTTTTGTAGAAAAACATACAAATTAAGAGACAGAGTTATAAGTGACAAGGATAATTTCACTAATAACTTGATAAATCTTCTGGATATACACAATAATTGCAAGAATAAGAAGGGAAAAAATCCATTACTAGCTATCTTCAAGGTATAAACTATATTTCATATTCCAAGAGTTACAAAATATGCCAAATACTGTGCCAAAGGACTATAAAAGTCACTAAGTCTGAATTTTCATAATCAAAACTAACTGAAAAAAGAGGTACAAAAGTTACTAAGTAGAAAACCCTCCCAATAGTTCCACCAAAAAAGGATCTAGAAGCATCTTGGGTCAGATGCAACAAAAAACCCACAAATCTAGCTTCTAGATCCACTCCAAATGTGCTCAAGAATGTTGAAATGGTCAAGTTTGACCATGTCAAACATGATGACAACTCAAAAAAGCCTCAAGATGCTCTCCTAAGCTCATAAATGAGTCAAAACAACCCCTACATCTTTGGCATCATGTGTTGCAAACTAATTTTTAACCCTCCTAGATACCCTCCACATGTCAAAATGAAAATAACCTTTACAATTTTCTCTCCAAATCATAAATCAAAGCATATCTATTTTCCCCTCAAACGAATGACTTAGTCATTGAACACATTTTTCTATATTTTTTGCATTTAAAAGATAATGGCCTAACTTAAATGATTTATAAATCATCATTTAAATTTAGTCATTATACAATATGAAAGCAAAAAATAAAAAAATCTTCATCTCCATGTATCGGTCATAACAATAGAAAAATTGCTAAGTCAGAATGTGAAAAAATGCCAAGTCACATTTTACATGAAACATAGACAAGGCATAAGTTAAGCTCGTGGAGAATTAGTTGGCACTGATTTTCTTTAAAAAAGAAAGCAAAAATGCCTAACCTTCAATCGGCCACCAAACTTAGGGTTTCAACCCTAAAGAAAAAGCAAAAGGAAGAAACTCATTCACATCATTTGTAAGAATCTTCACAAAGAAGCTAGGCCCACTGACACCAAGGGTTTTTGGTGCTTGACCTACAACTTCTGGAGCCTTCAATGGTGAATTTTGAGCTATCTCACAGGCTTTCCTTGTTATTTTCCACAAAAGAACAATAGGTAAGCTGTTTTGATATCAAAATCAGAGAAAATCTTTATTTTTTCTTGAGACCTGGACCTAGGGCTGCTGCATCATGTGATTTTACTCACTCTGTGTGTATTTCATTTTCCTCTGTGACCTTTCCTATTAATTTTTTTGCAAATCACACCGCCATTGGAGAGTACCTAGGATAGCTTCCATGGTGAATTTCTTGATGAAACCAGAGGTGTTTCCTTTCTGCGTGGTAAGCCTTTATTGTGCATTCAAACATTATTCTTCATTAACTGTGAATCAAAACTCATTTTGAGCTTCTTCTTTAGAAAAAATGATGAATATATCTATGTTTCCTATGTGCTTCTCCATGCTGTGTATTTTCATATGCTTGATTCTGTATTTTGTGGAAGATAATAAAGAATATTTGCAGCTACATTTTCTTGTTGAAGGATTTTTACTTTTTCAGGTTATTGCAAACCAACGCCTCCCTGCTCCTTTTTTTTTTCTTCTATAAAAATTTGCATATCTTAGTCGACTGCATCTCTTGGGATACTTATATAGAAGCATATCTTCTCATGAGCTTCTAAAAACCTTGCTTTAACTCTTATCTATGATCTTGCTTGGCAACAAATATCACCTTTCTTTGAGTTTCCTGGTCTTTTGGAAAATGGGAACTGTGCCCTATATTGTACCTATCATTGAGACATAGGGACTCCACAAATTATTTTTAAATACCATTTGACAGAAAGTGACTATCACTTTATTATGTTCAAGGGTTGTTCTCTTTTCCAGAGCATGGTGTATTCAACTCATGGTGGTTGTCCTAGGTCATTGACTGCCCTTTGCAACTATATTTTGTCTTTAAAACCCATTTCCTTTATTAAATCATGCTACTATTGAATGTTCAAAGAGATCCTTATTCATACGTTTGTCTTATGGAGATGATAATCATTTTCATAGGACAAAGTATGTGTGATATTTTTGTTCTTTGATTACTATCATTTTTAACCATGGGATGCCACTTTGTACCTAATTTTTCCATCAAAGGACACTCCCTCATACAATTGAATAGTGAGGTTTCAAGTAGCACTGCCTTTCTCTAGGATGATTGTATCCTCTTCAATGAGCTCCTTGTTGAAACTTCCAAATGGCTATCACTCTTTATTATGGTATTGATTATCCATAACACATAGTGCTCTCATTGTATGACTATCCTTGGAATGTGAAACTGCTGTCATCAAGAAATTTTATTGATAATACTGCCATATATCAAATAGGCACTGTCCTTTAGGAAATTTGGTGCATGACCCAGAGAAGAATATAAAACTACCTTCTCCCACTCCTCATTGTGTTTCCATGTTATATTGAAACAATCTAGTCTCCTCATGGTAAAACATCCCATGTGAATAGTCAAATCACATGTGTAGCTAAAGTACCTATGTTATTCCATACAATTTCTTTCACTAGATATGAATCTGCAAACCTTTAAAGCCAGTGACAATAGACAAGGTATGTTTAATGATTATGATATTTTTGACAATGCTTGAAACTACTTTATGACATATTGTCATGATGCTATTTGTAGTTTGCAATCCCCTTTTCCTTTGCATTCAAGACTACAAATGATTCTCGACTTGTACATGTGTCCACAAACTTACAACTATTTTCATATGCAATGAATGCAATGAATCTCAGTCATATTGATGCTAGGATCATGTCTTTGTCTTGTTGTCCTTATGATCCTTTGACTATTTAAATGAGTCAATTATTTTAATCCTATGATATCATTCCATGATTGATGAATAACATTGTTTAGTTCTTTGAAGCATCATGATTCCATTGTACATATCTCCATTGCTTATGTCAGTGAATATAACGCATACACTATTATGAATGATAAAATTATCTCTAATTGTATCATAATATCTTGGAAAGCTTTAAAATCTTATCTCATCAAACACTAAATGTTAGCACACTTGGCTCAACTCTTGTGGGAGCCACATTTATACCATGTGCTGAAATTAAATAAACCAAAGCAACAACATTACTTTTCCTATATTTGCACATGAAGCAAACGCATTAGAAATATAAATGCATTTAGAGATCAGTTTATACGTGCATAGGTGTTTGTTCATGTAAGGTTGGACACTATTCATTGCTTATGTCAAATGTAGGAACTAGGAGCAACATGGAGCTAGGAAGGACAGAAGTAGCTCAGGACAACAACAGGACAAGATGACACATCAAAACCAGTCATTCTTAGGCAATGACTGGTCTCCTTCCTTATATGAACATTTCTTTTACTTATTCATGTATATAATTTTCTTTGTTTGTATTGAATAAGTTAAGTCAGTCTCATGACTTGTGTGAGACAATGCACATTTATACATTCAATAAAGATTACTTTGTTGTTCAGGAAAAATTTGTGTAAATCCTTTTTCTATTGTTTGCCATGTTTATGGTGTCTGTGTTTTTGGATACCCATTTTCCAGAAACCAGTCCCAGAAAAGTTTCCCCAAAGCAATACTAGGTCACCCAACCTAGCATAAGTGTCCCAATCAGCATTAACAACACAATCTAGAAGATTTGAGAGCTCCTCTTCATCAACCTTTAGTCTCCAGGTGCACCACTTTTGTCTCCTTTAGTTTTTTTACAGTTTTCATGCATTTTAGGTCATCATTAGGTCATTTTACATAGTATTCTCAATAAATTTTCATTCTATTACTTTACATTTCTTAATTAGTTCATTTCATTACTTTGCAGCACTTAGGCACACACATCACATCCATTCAAACCCTTAATCTTAATGAAATCCCAAGAATTCTTGAGTGTGAAAGAGCCCATTTCTCATTAGCTTCTAGGTGAAAATCCCTAGGATCTCATTGGGGAATCCTATAGTGTTAGTTGTTTCCTTCATGACTACTTGCTTAAAACTCAAAACAAAACACAAATCATCTATAGTGTTAGTTGCTTCCTTCATGACTACTTGAATAAACAAGACAATAAAAACATATCATGCCATAGGCAATCCTCCTATTAAAATCCAAAACAATGTTAACATGGATGATGATATGAAATTACCTCCCACAAAGAAGGTGATAGCATTTATTGAAGCTAGACCTCATAAGGGCTTGACTAGACAACCTCTTGACATTTCTTTCTCACAAATTGAAATGCCTAAAGGTGCACATAATAGTCCTCTTTACATAGCCGGTCGAATCAATAATAAGCCCACTAATGGGATATTAATTGATCCCGTCTGTGGACAGAATGTGATCACAGAATAATTCTTATATGTGCATGATTTATATGAAGATACATATGACAACCCGAAATCATGGATCAAGACACATAATAGATTTTATTGCCCTACGATAGGCTCGATAGATCTCCCTTTAAAAGTCGGAACAAAAACATTAACAACCTCATTCTCCATCATCCCACAATTGAACCAATTTCATGTGAATTTGGGCTATGCATGGCTTCACTCCATGAATTGCATCCCTTTGGTTGTGCATAAATATCTAAAGTTTCCATTTGGCAATGACATCTTCACTGTGCATCATAGTGGATTCAATCCTACCTCGGTAAAAGTGAATTTTTTTACTAGATTACTTATGGCCCGAGCCTATGGAACCTGTGAACCCCAATCCTCGACCTACACAAACATAGCAAAGAAACACAATGTTAGATCAAATACAAGTGAGAGTTAAGATTCCCCATGAAATCCATTTATAATTGCAAAGAATAAGAAATGAAATGAAGAACACAAGCAAATATGAACAAAAGCTATCAAATCATATTCAATGCAAATCAAACTTTTGATCCCATGGGGGAATTGGTGCCAATTATGTGTAGAAATTGGCCCTTTCCCAACTCCTTTGTAAGCTATTTGATGATTTGATGATGGTTGAAAATCCTTGATGAAATTTTGGCATAACCTAGCTACGAAATCATAAAATGATGAACACTTGTTATGAAATGGATAAAATTAGCTCTCAATGTGAGGAGAGTAACTTTTCTCTAAGTTGTGGATCCAAAATACAAAGGAAAGCCTTCTATTTAGAAGATCAAGATGGAAGAATGAGAAAAATGGATGAATGTGGGATCATTCATACATCCAATGGATAAGTGCCACTTGTCAAGATGTGAATGGAGGAAGGTTGTGCACATTTTGATGAATGGGCCAATAAATGATATTAGGTGGAATTTGAAAATAGTGAAATGACATGTAAGAGGGAAAAAGAATGAAATAAATGCCACTTGGCTCAATACACAAGGACATGTAAGAGGAATAAATGTCTTGTTGGAAGGACAAATCCACTTGGAGGGATATTCAAACTTGGAGGAATATTCCCCTAAATATGCCATGTTGAAAGAAAATAGAGATTTAATAAATCTGTTAAATGTATTTTCATGTGCAAGTGGCAACATCTAGAGAAATTAAGTGAGTGGGATTAAATTAATCAAGATTTAATTAATCTAATGGGAGATTAGTTGATCTGAGCATTTTGACTTAGATTTTAGGATTTAAATAAATCAAAATGAGATGAATAATGGATTTATATTTAATTAAATAAAGTTTGATTTATTTAATTAAAGAAGGAGATGTTAGATTAAATTAAACAAGGTTTAATTTATTTAATTTAATAAGATGACTTTGGAGATTTAATTAAATAAAATGAATTATTTAATTAAATAGAGATATAGGATTAATTAAATCAAATTGATTGATTTAATTAATAGGAGAGAATGACTTAATCAGATAAATAATGATTTATTCAATTAAGGGATGAAATGTGATGATGAGCTTAAGAAGATGATTTAGGATGAAACAATGTTAGTAATCAAGATTAAGTGTGTTCGTATATTTTCCATGTCTACATTTTGCCCCTCTTTGAAGCAATGTATTTGTTGCGTTGGTTCAACGAATAAACCGCTACGATCAAAATTTAAATTTTTTCCAATTTTGTAGATGCCCCACTACTACCTCGATGATAAGGATTATGCTGATAGATTGCCCCCTTGAGAGATCAAACGAAAATTTGCATTTTTGGGTGATCTCACGAAAAAAGAGGAAAAGCTGCCCAATGGGTCCAAAAAGGTTTCAGGATGCCAAAAAATGTGTTAAAACACCAAAAACGATGCAAAATGGCCCTTGATCAGGCAAAAATGGTATCGAGGGTCCAAAACCCTAGCTGGATGGCTAAATTAGGTCAAAAAGACCAAATTTTTAGGCTTAAATAGACCCCAAGGGGTCGCTTTCAAATCATTTTCACACTTAGCCTTTAAAGATTTTTGCATTTTGAGCTCTCAAGTCTTGATTGAGATGGCACAATGATTGCTTCCCTGGCACGTGTCAGAGCGAGTACGAGTGCACCAGCGGCCAACCAACGCAAGACCTGTGGTACGTACCCCTTTCTCGACTTTTGATTTTATCATTTTATGTGCATTATATAGGGTCAAAGTCAACTTTAGGTCAAGCAGTGCTATATAGCACTGCTGCAAATGTCAAATCAGCATTGCGTGGCCTCAAAGTGTGTTGCATGTGTGAAGAGCATCGTTGTCCCACAGTTAGAAATTAGGGTTTCAGTCCAAAGTCAGTCACATGTGTGAAGATCACCGCCACGTGCCTATTTGGAATTTAGGACTTAGGTGCACGGTCAAACTACGCTGCGGCAATAGAGTTTGGAATTTGCAAATTGCGTCGCATTTGCAAACAGTGCCACAATTGTTGTTTGGAAGGCGAGAAATTTTTTTGAGGGCCCGATTTTTTTTTGAAACTTGATGCAATGACCTCTTTTGCATAGGAGGAGCTCGAGATACTACATTCTAGGGAGCACATATCCTCAATACTGAGTTGGTTAGTTGGTATGCACGAGGTGCTCTAGGAGCATCTTGGGGCTATCGGTCTCTGGTATGTTGCTTATGCATATCCTATTCAAACTCACCTAGGGATGATGACTGCCCTAGTAGAGAGGTGGCATAATGAGACATCTTCATTTCACCTACCCACCAATGAGGCTACCATCACATTGGAGGATGTATGGTGTATCCTTCGATTTCCCATTCATGGAGAGAGGGTTATATATGATGTGGATGTCGAGAGGGATGTGTGCTATGAGATCATGGAGCTTGAGGCCATTGTCTTTTCATAGGTCCAAATTGATTTAGAGAGGTAAAGGGGCACAATGCCCATATTTAGACTCATCATTGCAGTCATTATATTAGGTCTTGTGGCACCAGATCGATGAGGCCGATATTTCAATCTGGGTTGGGCACTAGCATGGGAGTGGATGCTCTTTCAGAGAGAGTTCCTTGCTTGGGGTCCAGTGATGTTGGCTTCATTGTACAGAGATTTACATGAGTTTTCTTATTTGTATAGCAAGGCCATCAGGACTAGGGTTACATTGTTGCATGTCTGGGCTTGGGAGCGGATATTTGTGCTTCACCCTCAGGTTACACTAGTTTCCCTAGAGCTAAATGATCTGATTGTCTGGTGATATGGCGGTGGAAAATTTGTTTTCACACATACACGAGACAGGGGTATTGCACACTAGAGGAGAGTCATCGATGAGATGACAGTATTTACCTAGAGGCCCTAGGTTGGGGTGGGTCCATGGTTCGATGATGTTCACCAGTTGTTCTTTTCTCGCCAGGATAGGTTGATGCAGGGCAAAGAACACACAATGATTGAGAGGTATTTACCAAACAGAGTGGCTTGGTAGTTCAACGATGTACAAGATAGGATTGATGACCAGTACATGGTGATATTTACCTGTACTATGAGGGAGACTACATGGGGTAGGCCCATCCCAGTAGATGAGGCAATGGCATCCTTTAGATAGCTGGTGTCTAGGGCATGGCCATATGATCAAGGATAGGGTGATGCAGGGGTGACATAGGCATACAAGGATTGGTTTAGACCCCCTTTGAGACTTATAGATCCAGGTGCAATGCTTGCATGATGGAGACCCAGGGGCCGATTAGTGGGTCGAGGTCGAGGATAGGGAGGCAGGGGGATGGGGATGGAGATGGGCCACTAGGAGGAGGACCTCCTCCACATCATCCACATCAGACACCACCTTGAAACCAGGGGCAATAGACACTGCCACAGGTGTAGACACCACCCAGAGAGTAGGCACAATAGACCCCACCTAGAGATGGGGAGAGAGAGGTCCCACAATAGAAACCACTAGCACAACCAGATCACCTAGATGCTTTGATTCAATAGCTGTAGGCACAAGTTTAGGTCTTGACAGCTGAGAGGGACCAGGTTCGGCTGTAGGTTATATTAGTTACTATTGAGAAAGATCGGGCTAGGTTTGAGAGAGACCAGGAGATAGGCCAAAGGAGGCAGCTTGAGATTATGGCCTCCTCATCCCAAGGTAGGATAGTATCCCTACAAGCATACTGGGAGGTGGTCAGAGAGGTGGACTATTATCACCAACACTATAGGTAGGCAGTTCCACCAGTAGGCCGAGTGCCAGATTTTTCATAGCAAACAGAGATGAGGGCTTTTGAGGATCATGGTGAGAGGCATGTAGGAGAGGGCAGTAGTCAGTAGGGCTAATTTCATTTTGATCACATATAGTATTTATTTTTGATTTATGGGCTCTGATTTGTTATTGCCCCTTCTATACATATATTTTGATTCATACACACTTGATTTGATCTTTGTACAGTGACACTTGTATGTTTTGATGATATATGAGAAGGTTCAATTTATGAGATGTCCTACTTTACTTATGCATGATGTATGGATGCATTTTATTTTCCTATTTTCGTATTTATGATGTATGATGTGCAATGGTATTAATGAAATGTAATGTTATATTATGTATGATAAGAAATGGTTCCTAATGATAATGTACTATGCAATAATGGTTTAAATGAATGACACATGATTATGAGATTATATGAAATGATTCATGATGATGTGTGATCTTATTGCTATGCAGTGTGTATGATGAAATCCTTTATGATGATGATTTGCAATGCATTGATATGGTAATGAATGAATTGATTCTAACATGATGAAATTAATTTATATTAATGATGAAATGTAATGCATCTATTCTTTCTATATGATATGCATTACGTTGATGGTTGGTGGATGCAATGATGAAATGTTTTTGAGTAACTTTCATATTACCATGTTAGTATGGAAAGAAGACAAAAGAAAGGAGAATGAAAAGAGGATTCAACAAGCCTATATTATTAAATGATGATGATTATTTTCTTACCAAGAATTGGGATATTAAAAGGGCTAATTACTTTATGTTTGATAACACATGTAGGTACGATGCATCAAGGTATTAAAAACCAGGATGGTGTTGCACCTATGTGATGGACTTTCACCTGACAATCAACTAGGAGTATTCATGTTAACACTTGACATACAAAACCTTATTCAGTATGTAGTTCAGATACTCTACACATCTCAAACCAAAACATAGAAAAGCGATGCTTCCTATGTGGTCAACAAGATATCTAAAACACCTTCCCTACAAACTAAACAAATAACACATGACTAAGTTATTTTACATGAATATCCAATGAGAACAACAGATAAAAAGATAATGATCATTGCCCGATTCCTTTCTCTCTAAATCATTTTGATTAGGCATCATCGAGAGGTCCTTGGAATGAACACAAAATAAGATAAGTCAAAAATACCAAGATAAAGTAAACAAACAAGCTAATGTTCTTTATACCGCTAGCCAAGACTAAACTATGGTGATGCTTGATGTTTGATGTCCATTGTAGGAAGGATGCATCCTAGGACATTTTGTGATTAAGTGATGTTGAGATTGACTGGATGATAAGCTATTGATACAAAAATTTGACCAACTTTCTCACTTACTGACCTAGACTTGAGACTTTGATGATTAAGCTTTTACCTTTAAACCTGATAGAGTTGCTTATGATTGACTTACCAAAGGATGAAAGTGACAGTGATTTATTATGAGTGAGATTATTGCGGGTGAAAGAGAGATGAGATGGATGCACCATTTTGGGTTTTTTCAAATATTTGGATGTTTTTGATGTTTTTGAAATGTTTTGAGGCTATTTTGATTTTTTGGGTTTTTCATTTTTTTTGGATTTTCGAGATTTTAACCAAGATATTGACTTAAAGACTTATCCTAGGGGTCTCGGGAGTTGATCAATAGATTAGCCTTGCCTATGTTATACAGACATAGACCACATAGTTTGACTGGCAAATGACTTGATTAGAGATGAGATGGACAAATGAATTGCCTGATTATTTATGACAGACACTTAAAGGACTGACCTAAGGTGTCCCAGGGGATGATCAAAGATCAACCTTGCCTACGTTCAAGCTCAGAGATGATGTAGTTTGGCAAGACGACTCTATTTTTTTTATTTTTGGATGTTGATATGATTTGGATTTTTTTGGATTTTTGAAATATTTTAAGGAAGATTGCAAGAATATACACGAATCCAATCCAATGCAAGTACAAGAACATGCCCCCAGTGTGATGCGATAGACTACTTCAATATAGGCAGGACAAATTGACCTTAGGAATAGTCCAAGTAGTACTAGGGTGGATCATGATATGAACACAAGATCAAGCTATGGTACGAGTGCGAATGGATGGATGAATGGTAAGATGTAATGGATAAGTGAGTGTGAAAATTAAGCCGCAAAGATCCTGGTGGATGGAGAGTGCTTTATTTACACTTGGCGCCTGTTTGCTAGGCTTTCACCAAGGTACTTGTCCAAAGCACCACTAAAGTGGTTTTCACTAGAGGATGATTTTTTTCTTTACTATATTCAATCCTTTTTTTGATTTTTTTGATTTTTATTTTTATTTTTATATTTTTTTTTTTTGTATTTTTGGTTTTACCCTGAAAGATTTTTAGGCATAATTTTTTTTTGAGATGGGAGTTGTTCATGGGATCTTACAGAGGTTCACCTTCTGGTGTTGATAACTGATATTCCCTTGACTTGTAGCTCGCTATGATGATGAATGGCGCCAACTAGTTGGGCTCAAATTTTCCCTTGCTCTCTGGATTCAACACATTCTTCTGATTCTCCTTTAGTACAAGCTCACCGACCTAGAAGGTTTGCCTCCTGATTTTCTTGTTGTAACTATTTTTGAGATGATTCTAATAGACTTGCAGGTGATTTAGGGTGCCCATGCACCGTTCATCGAGTAGTTCTAGCTCATTTATCCGTGACACCCAGTATTCTTCATCTGTAATGAGATTTTGCAGTGATATCCTCAAAGACGAGAGATCAATCTTAATGGGGAGGATGACTTTTGATCCGTAGACTAGGGAGAAGTGGGTGGCACCTTTTGGTGTGTGAATGCTGGTGCAGTAGGCCCATAAGGCGAACTTTAGTTACATATGCTAGTCACGACCGACGCCATTGACTATTTTCTTAAGGATTTTTAGAATGGCTTTATTGGTGGCTTATGCTTAGCCATTGCATTTGAGATAATACAGAGTGGAAAAGCGATGTTGGATGTTGAATTTTCGGCAAAGGTCATGAACATCTTGATTCTTGAAAGGTGTCCCATTATCTAAGATAATATCTTGGGGGACACCATATCAGCAAATGAGGTAGTTCAAGATGAACTTAGATATCTATTTTCCAGTTATGTAGGTCATGGGAATGGCTTTGACCCACTTTGTAAAGTACTTTGTGGCGGTGATGATGAATTTATGGCCATTGGATGAGGTGGGGGTGATTTTACTGATGAGATTGATCCCCCATTGTGAGAAGGGCTAAGGTGTGACAATGGGATGAAACTCCTAAGTCAGTGCATGGATAAGGTTCTCGTGCTCTTGACACTGTAAACATCTCCTAACAAAGTCATGAGCTTCCCTATCCATCGTGGGCCAATAGCATCTTGTCCACAACAATTTCTTAGCCAAAGTCATACTACTTGAGTGCGAACCACAAATGTCATTATGTACTTTAGTTAGAGTAGTTAAGGCTTCCTCAAGATTTAGGAAATATAACAGGGTTCCTTCAATACTCCTACGCTAGAGGGTTTCTCCTAGGATGAAAAAGTGGGTTGACTCCTTGACGAAGGCTCATTTAAGGTTTGGGGTTATGTCAGCAAGGACTCCTATTCTTAAGTAAGTGTAGATGTCATGATACTAGGGATCATCGGGACCAATGAGTTCCCACACAAATTCAGACTCTGGTACCTCAAATGCTGGTACAACAAGCTGTTCTACAAGGAATTCTTGCTTTGGGACATTGTGTGGGATTTTCAGGAGTGATCCAATTGTAGCCATTATGTCTGCTACTCTATTATTTTCTCTGAGTAGTTGTTCAAATGTAATATCAATGAATGACTCCTTGAGGCTCTCCACCAATTTTTTGTATGGATTCAATTTATCATCCTTTGTTTGGTATTCACCATTGACTTGATTGATGATAAGCTGAGAGTCTCCATATACTTTTAGTGCCATGATCCACCATTGTGCAACAATTCTCAATCCTATAATGAGATCCTCATACTCAACAATATTGTTCATGCATGGGAAAGATAGCTTGTAAGATTTCGGTATGCAGTCTCCTTGGGGAGTGATGAAAAAAATTCCTACTCCCAACCCATGTTGCATGTAGGATCCGTCGAAATACATCTTCCAGTGGTCTGTCACACTTAGGTTGAAAATTGATTCATCAGCGAATTTTGAAACAAGTGGGTTTTCTGCATATATAGGTGCCTCCGCCAATTGGTCCACAATTACTTCTCCCTTGATGGCCTTGTACTCCACATATTCAATGTCATGCTCTATTAAGATCATAACCCACTTAGTTATTCATTATGTGAGAGTGGCTTTGGAGAGTAGGTATTTGAGCAGACCTATCTTAGTGATTAGCTTGATCTGATGAGCCAACATGTAGTGTTTGAAATTTTATGTTGCAAATATGATGACTATACAAGATTTCTCAATAGTTGTGTAATTTAGCTCATGTCCTACCATGGTCCTATTGATATAGTATATTACTCTTTCCGTTCCATTTTCATCATGTTGGGCTAAGAGAGCGCCGAGAGCTATTGTTGTTGCTGAGATGTATAAGATTAATGGTTTTCCTAGAATTGGCGACATTAGAATTGGCGGTGTGAGTAGGCATTCCTTGATTTTTTTGAACGCTTAGTCAAATTTATCATCCCATTTGTATGCTACCCCCTTGTGAAGTAGATGAGAATATGGGATTTGTTTGTTTGACAATTGTGCTATGAATCTGCGGATAGACTAGAGCCTTCCTTGTAGTCCTCTTAGCTACTTTAGTGTCTTGGGTGCTTCCATTTCGAGGATCTCCTTGACCTTGGTGGGATCTACCTCGATTACTCTCATTGAAAAAATATACCCTAGGAGCTTGTCTGATTGCACTCCGAAGATGCACTTCTTTGGGTTGAGTCGAACCTTGTAATTTTCCAACCTATCAAAAATGGAGCTCAAAGTTGATATGTGGTCTCATTGTTTCCTTGATTTAGCCAATATATCATCCACATAATCCTCCATAGTCTTATGAATGATCTCATGAAAGATCAATGTCATGGCTCTCTAATAATTTGCTCCTGCATTCTTTAGCCCAAATGGCATCATATTCCAGAAATAGGTTCCCCATGAACATGTGAACGTTGTCTTGTGTTGGTCTTCCTTTACTATCATGATTTGGTTGTATCCTGAGAAACCATTCATTAGTGATAGCATCTCGTGTCTGGCCATCATATCCACTATCATGTCAATGTTTGTTAGCGAAAAGTCATCCTTGGGACACGCTTTGTTTAAGTCTCTTAAATTGGTGTAGATGTAGATGCCTTCATTTGACTTTGAAATAGGTACAAGATTTGACACCCATTCTAGATAATCAATTGGCCTTATGAATCCCACATCCAAGAGATTCTGCAATTCCAATTTTACTAAAAAGGCTATTTGGGGGTGCATCTTTCTCAACTTCTGTCTCATTGTCTTTTCCCTTGGATACACAACTAAGTGATGAACCGCCACTTCCAGATCAAGAACTAGCATGTCAGGATAAGTCCATGAAAATTTTACTTTTCTTTCCCTTAGGAATGCCGCTAAGAGCTCTTGTTCTTCCCTGAGAAGTGACTCGACATAGAATGTGATGTGGGGTGTTGCTTTTGTTCCTAGATTGATGGGGTTACATTTTTTTTCTAGGACTGCTGAATTTTCTTGATGAAGTGCAGTGAGGGGAAGATCGAATCCTTCATCCTCCCGTGCCTCAAAGAGGTTTTCACTATTGGATGCTTCCTTTATTTTTACTATTTTATGGTCTGAGAGTGCCATAGTGTGGTTTTCACTCAAGGACCTTGAGATTATTCTCAATCTTTTTCTTTTGCGACTGAAGGATTCAATTGTCTCCCCATAATAGGCTTGACTGTCCAGTGTGATGTCAAATCTAGCCTTATGATCTCCATATGGTACTATATCCCTCAATCCCATGAACTCCAAGAGTGCCTCATCATTTTCGAACGTGTCCAGAACCGGTGGTCCTTGTTGGTCATAGTCGATGAGTTGAGGGTAGACCAGTTTTATTTCATGGGTTTGTTGGTCTGACTCAAAGGATAGGGTACTAATCATGCATAGGGAGGAGTCTTCAAAAAGCGTAGGTAATAATTTTATGGTGTCCTCATCATCACTACTACTATAGACATCAGTCATGTCAAAGGTGAAGTTATCTAAGGGCAGACCTATGGATATTGGTAATCGTAGGCCGACTGTCGTTAGCTGAGGGGGAGTCCTTATTGCATTAACTCAGCGACTGCAGCCACATATGGTTATACTCAGAGGGGTACAACCAAGACCAACATTTTTCATTCATTTATCAATAATGATGGGCTCCAGTCAGCCATTGTTGTTCCTCCCAAGACTTTCATTTCTATTATAACCCATCTGAAGCATCATTTGTAGTCCTTTGCTTCTTTCATCCATGGGAAGATTAGGCATGGGTCTTTCATCAACTATCTCCCAACTTAGATCCCCCAATATCAGAATCTACAAGGGTCTTCCCTGAAAGTTTGGGAAGGCATTTTAATTGGTTGGGGTTGCCCATGTGACCTAGGAGATTGAGATAACTCTCCTATGACAAAAGAATTCTTCTTAATTTTGTATTCCCCACACCCATTGTCTTGGATCATGAGCTTGATGTCAGATATGTCAGGGATGGAGGGTGTCTTTGTCCCATAAGTGGAGGCTATGTTGGACAATTCTATATATGGATTGGAGGGGCCTTCATCATTCTTTGGGACTTGGGGAACTTTATAGTACTTGGCCTCCATATTCTTGCAATAGGTGAAAGGCTTAGGATCACCATGTATTGTGACTTCTTCATTTTGGTATGAAAATTTGAGGCATTGGTGGAATTTTGAGTTGATCGACTTCATCCAATGGATCCATGGGCATCCCAAGAGGATATTGTAGGGAAAATCAAGGTTGAGGACCTAACATGTGGTTTCCCTAATAGCTGGCCCCACTTGGATTGGGAGTTTGATAGTTCCTTGAGACACTCTTTCCTAGTCATCATACACTCTGATTGTAATGTCTTTGTCCTTCTCAATGGAATCTTGAAAGATTTTTAGGTTCTTTATAAGTTTGAGCAAACAAATGTTGAGGCCTGAACCCTTTTGACCTTACTCTTGTGAACCAGGACTTGAAGGTGGAGTGTGCGGTTATGAGAGGGTTGGGCAGGGAAGTCCTGATCAGAGAACATGAGGAGATTTGGTGTGATGATGTTACCAACCAGAGTTTGGAATTTCTTTGTATCAAGGTTGGCAGAGATGGTAGATGAAGCCAATGCTTCTTCAAGGATTTCTCTGTGGGCAGCTGAAATCTTCAGTAACTCCATGATGGAGATCTGAGTAGAGGTTCTTTTTAACTGGTCAAGGACGTTGTAACCATTAAGAATGGATTTTTGATTTGAGGTAGGGGTCCTAGATGGTTGTGATGCCCCTAAAATGGTGACCTTTCCACCACATGTGGTGACTCCATAATCGGTATTGGCTCCCTTGATACTGAAAATAGTGACCATTTCATCAAGGCATGCGACAACCCCTTCATATACGTGGTTCACTTTGCCAAATTTTTTCTTACCTTTATCATTTCCTTGATTGTGGTTAGGCATAGGATTCATGTATATTTTTTAATCTTGATTTCTAGCTGGTTGCTCAACATTTATGATTTTGTCATTGATGAGATCTTGGATGAAATTTTTCAATTTCATGCAATTGGCGATTGTATGCCCCTTGATTTTATGATAATCACAAAGAAAATTTTCATTGTACCATGGAGGTGGTCCCCCTTGATTGTTCGGGTTGTTGATTTTTATTTTTAGGAGGTGGTTGTTGTGCTACTACATTGGTTTGCACATTGTTGCGGTTGTTATGCAGTTGATGTTGTATTTTAACATTTTATTTTGGATCATTGATGATGACCTTGGCATCGACCACTCCATCATTGGTGACATTCCTTTTTTTTTCCCATGTGCAAGGTTTCTCATTATAAATGGTGGATGGGTGACTATCTTGACATTCAGGATAGGCAGCCATGCCCCCTCACATAGCAAGGGTCCTTTTGATGTTGAGAACCTTAGGGATCACTCAGTCGTATGTGGTGATGTATTGCATCTTAAGGTAAAATGCCAAGCTCTCATCCAAATTAGTGATGATAGTGAAAATTAGTTGCTCTTCTAGCATGGCCCACTTGCTTTGATTGGCCTTGGATCACCATCGTTGTAGGAAGGAGGCAAAAAATTTCCCCATTCCTTGATTGAGTGCCAATAATTCCTCTAGAATAACATATGTGCCCATGTTGAATGCATAGTTTTTGAGGAATGCATCTATGATTTCTTGGAATGTCCTGATGCTCATAGGTAGATGAGAGAACCATTCCATGGAAGTACCAACCAAGCTTTGGGGAAACAACCACATTAAATATGTATCATTGTATGTGTCTTCCATGCAATCTACTTGGAATTCCTTCATGTGATCTTCAGGGTTTCCCAATCCATGATACTTGTCAAATTTGGGGATTTCGAATCCCTTTGGGAATGGTATCATTGCAAGGCTCTTGTCAAAAGGATAGGGACACATATTACCAAGTGTCCTTGTTGTTTTTCTTGATTGAAGATCAAGCACTTTTTGCGAGAGCCATTTGATATTTTCTGTCACATCATCTTGCAGATCAAGAGGTGGAATGAACTTTTTTTGAGCTGGTTGAGGTGTTTGATTGATGAGTTGGGTGTTGGTGGGGGTTCGTTGCAAGCTTTGCTACACGATTAGGGCTTGTTGATATGCCTACATTTGTTATTGGACCAATAACGCTTGTTGTTGGTCCTATTGTTGTTGTGCCAACAAATCTTTTTGTTGGTCTTGTTGCTATTTCTCCAACCAAGCTTGTTGTTGTTCTTGAAAATCTTGTAGGGCTTGTTGATACGCTTGTTGATAGATTTCTTGCAATTATTCCTAGTATTGTGCTTGTGCCTTCTAGGCTTGGTATTGGGCTGCTTGTGTGGCTTGAGCAACTTGAGCTACTTGTGCAGCTTGGGTAGCTTGAGCTACTTGCGTAGCTTGGGAAGCCTACTATTGTTGGAGTAACGCTTGCACTTGGGTAGCTTGTTGTTCCTATTGTGCAGCTAATTGCGCTTGCGCTTGCTGAGTAGCTAGCTATGCAGCTTGTTATTTCATTGAAGTGTCCTTTGATAGGCAACCTATTGAGCTACTTGCACCATGGTGCTGAATGAGTTGTTCATGTTGAGTTTTGGCAATGGTGGTGGATTGGGAAAGGTGTTGACCATTGTGATGAGTGGAACGGTCATGTTTATGTTTGGGGTTTGTGATGGATGGTGTGATTGAGATGCTTGGTCCTTAGGAGACCATGTTTTGAGATGCTTGAGGAATGGTAGATGACTTGTTGATTGTTGGGGTCGCTTGGATTGTTTCCATCTATTTTTGTGATATCAATGGCACGATAGGAGGATTTGGCATGGTGCCTTGATTCATGATAGGGGGTTGTTCTGATTTGATTGATTAATGGTGGGTAAAGGAAGAAGACCCAACCCAAGGGGTGATGTGGATGTAAGTGGTAGAGGTGGAAATGGTGGAAATATGGGAATATAATCCTCTTTAATAGATGATGATGAGGGATCAAAGACTCCCCCTACTCCGAAAAAATCACCTTCTCCTTATGAGCTCATAGGGAGAGAGGTTTGCATGTCGAGCGAACCAACTAGTGTCACATGAAAGGATGATGAATTGGTATGATTATGAAATGTGAGAGGAATGTATGGATGTAATGGATTTACTGGAATGGATTGGCCCAATATGGTGTTTGTATCTAAACCTTGATTGTTGACAAGGGGATGTGTTTGAAGTGCATGAAGCAATGAGCTTCCCTTGTTAACAATTGGTTGGGTTGTAGCAATGGATGATATGATTTGTGGGATTCTTTGAGTGATGTTTTGAAATGGAGGTGAGATTGGGGGCATGATCTTGAGAGGCCTTTCCATAATAGTACTTATATCATATTCAGAAGGGAGTTTGGCCCCTTCTTTTGCTAACTCAAGTATGTATAGAGAAGGATTGAGCTTCAACATGGCATTGACAATTCTATGATTCTTGAGATTTTGAACCATTTTAATGATTTTGTCTGGTGTTATCCCTAAGATGTTGTTAGTTAGGTCCTCTACTTGACCCTCCTCTTGAGGATTTTGTGATGGTAGAGGGAAATTTCTTGGGGGATTGCTTGATCCAACATGATTCATTTCAGGAGTAGTTTGACTGAGATCACTTGAAGTTGATGTTTCCTTGGTGATTTCCATATTCTTCTTGTGTTGTGATCTTGTTTGCACCATAAAATAAGGATCAATTGATCCAACCTTTAGGCACAAAAGAAGAGAAGAACTGGGATAATTTAAGGATCAAATTGATGATGAGGATGAGATAAAAGGGAAATGGATGATGCAGATGATGAAACTCTTGAGGAACTTTGAGGTAGATGTTAAAATTTAGGACTTGGTTTAATTGGATTTCGATTGATTGATTTGGATAATGAACTTGTAAACTCCAGGAGGTTGGATGTTGTCCTAGAGTGAACTCGTACACAAGCGGATAATTTGACTATAGGTGTAAAGAAGGATTCATCAAGACACCCCTAGTCAAACAAGATGATTTTGGATAATGAACTCCTAGACCCCAAGATGTTGGATTTAATCAAGGGGTAAATTTGTTTACAAGGATTTAATAAATTTGATAAAATATGTGCAGAAGGATTCATCCACACATATCTAACCAAACAATATGATTTTGATTTTGCCTAAGATTCTAGCATAAGTGATACTTTCAAAGTTTCCAAGAGCCTATTGATGAAATGATGTTTTATTTTGATGGTTGAGGGATGGGTGAGAATGATTGATTTTGATCCTAGTCTTGACATAGATAAAATTATTTCCTATAAGACCTCTATTTTGAAGAACATGCTTGACACTTCCTATGTGAGAAAAGAAAACCTTTGAAATGGAGTTGGATTTTGCTGATAACAAAACTCATAAAAGTTAAGGTTATTTTTGAAGCTTTCTTGTAGAAGTTGTAAACCAACCTTTCTCTTACTTTGTGAAGCCTTGAAAGATGCTCTTCACGGTCTCTTGGAATAAGACTCTTGAACCTTGGTTTCTAGATTTTTATTCTGCGGGAAATCATTTGAAATAACACATGTGTGGGGTTTAATTTTTCCTTAGCTTTGTTTAATGAGTTAATTTTACCACAAACACTCTCTTGATTAGCTTTTCAAACTAAATGTCTAATGCCCCAATTTCTTATCATCCCACAAATTCCATTATGTGAGGAATCAAGGAAATTAAGGCAAAATTTCCTAATGTTGATTTTAGTAAAAAAAAAATTGTGATTAAATCCAAATACTTAGATGTCTCTAAGGATAGAATCCCTAGGACAAGAATGAGTACTTGAATTCGTCAATGAAATTTTCCCTTCCTAAAGAGTTTGAAATTTGAAGGATTTGAATGTTGAATGTTTGTTTTCAAGATTTTGGAACCAAGCAATGTGTTTAACTGACTCAAAGATTGCACAACCCTAGGCTGAAAAAAGAAAATATATGTTGAGTTCCCACTTGGATGAATCCATCTACTCTTACTCTTAGTAGATGATTAGGGGTGATCCCACAATGCTAGTTTACAACTTCTGGGAGATTCTGATTTTTGCTGAAATGACATATTTTTAGAAAATATAATGATTTATGCCTTAAAAATTTTCATTTGAAGGATTCCAATTGAAGAGGCTTTGATCAAACCACCTTAGATTAAACCCCCTTGGATAGAACCCCACTAGTTTTAAACCATACCTATAATGGTGTCCCCTATACACCTATTAAAATGTTGATAAAAAATCACTTTTTATTTACCTTTTGGGGGATTAAATGAATTCATTTAATTTATTTATTTTGTAAGTATGTAGTCCTTATTATAAGCTTCCCAAAAAGTATAATTTTAAATAAATTTAATTTAATTATTATATTTATTGTTTATTTCTTGTGAGTGTAGGTTTTTCACCGAAAAACAATCTCTTTGTTCGGCACATGTGGAAAAATAGTAGATTATCAATTATTTTTTTTGAAAAGTATGAGTGCACTAGATATTGAAATCCTTGATCCAACAAAAAAAAAATGAATTTCGATACATACAAAAAAATTTATGTTATATACAGTCCACCAATGTCTGAATTGTAATTGGATTGACTTTCAAACTTGATTAAGGAAACAATATTCAATAAACACTATGAAACCAAATGAAAGCACTAGATATTATAGTTGCAAATCTAAATTAAAAAAAATTATAATTTTATCCTTCATGGAAAAAAATTTATGTTGTATACGGTGAGCATCACTCCTTAAAAATGGTGTTTACTGAAAAAAACTAGTTTTCAAAGGAGATAGAAAAAAAAGTGCAATTTGATTCCAAAATTTCGAAAAAAATATATTTAGAATCTACAAAATAAATTTCACAAATCACTAGTTTGCATCATCTTCAAATTCCTCATGGTTTAGCCGCTATAGGTGCCTGAAAGTGAAGATTTAGTTAGAAAAAATCAGTTCAGTGTCCAGTTTGGCCAAAAATTGTAAACCAGTATTGTGGGATCACCCTTAGATGCTTGACCACATGGGTTCCCCTTTACAGTGCACTCGCTTCTTAGGTCATCCAAGCAGAAGTTCCCATGAATCTCCCATGGCATACTTCTCATCTCTACTAAGAGTTGTAAGAATGTGGTATGGCTCTGAAAGTTCGACCTCCTGATGCCAACAAATATTGGAATTTTGGGCTTTTAAACAAAATTTCGTAGTAAGGGCATCCAGTTTAGGGGATAAAATGATAAAATCCTTGTGAGAGATCTCCTAACCCTTAGAACAAGGGCTTTACGCATCATAAAGATACTGGGGGAGAGTTATCATGCACCGCTTCCCATTGTTTACGATTTTTATCGTAAACACAAACTTATATAGTGGTTTGGAAGAGCTTGGCTTATGCTCATTACCACTTGACTCATTCCCTTGGGGTGAGTACTTTTTCCCACCAAGGCACACCCTCTAAAGGTATACAAAAGAAAGCAAGTACATTCGTACTTCGATCGATCTTTGTTGAGACACAAAGAGAGAACACTCACAATGTACTCCACTCACACCTGCAAGATTGGTTCAATTTTTAAAAGTCAATTTGAAATGTGAAGGCAACCACTTACACAATTTAAGATCACCAAAAGGACTTTTGATTCTCAAGATCGCTATAAAGCGCAAGAGAAGTGCATACGTCATTTTTTGATGATCTTACTTTGGGTAAGTGATTGCAAAACAAATATGCACATGTTCATTTTAAATCCTCAAAGAAATGATTTGATTCTTTTTAAAGCACCAAAAGGAAAGATGAAAATTGTTTTGTTCAATTGTTAACCTTAAACCAGATCTAGTAAGTTGTTCTAAAGTTCTTTTTAACCTTTTGTTGTAAAATTAAAATCTTTTGTAGTGTTCTTTTTAGAGCCCAAAAGAAATTTAGTGTTTCCTAAAAGCATGAAGGTAATGAAATCCTTAGGAAGGGATTATAAGTTATCCCAAAGTGTTTAAAAACACTTAATACAATAAAGAAAATGATGTCATAATGAAAGACTCTTCTTTGCTCCCTCCTTGCCTCAACCTGCAAACTGGTCAAAACTACTAAATTAGAGATAAAAATAGACCAGGAGTTCAAAATGTCAGAAACAAAAAAAGCACATGTCAAATAGAATTCAATTTAAAATTTTTACTCCACCCCAACGACATAGTTTGCAGATGTAGCAGAGTTTAGAAATCCCAGCGGTGCAATATAGCACTGCTAATTACTCAGAGCGGCGCTCTGCAGTGAAACAAAGACCACGATTGCGGCTCTCTTTGATCAGCGGTGCCATTTGGAGTTTGGAAATTCAGCAGCTGAGTTTGAAATTTGAATTTTCTGGTAGGAAGACACCAACGATGAAGTTTGGAGATTACAACGGTGCAATATAGCGATGCTTGATAGTCAGCGGTGAAGTTTTCTGGAAGCTGCAAAAAAAAACATAAAAAACATGGAATTTTAACAAAAAACATGATGAAATTCTTCAATCTTGCCCTCCCTCTAGCACCAAAATGTGAACCCCAATCCCAAACCTGCACAAAAATAGCAAATAAACACAATTGTAGATCAAATACAAGTGAGAATCAAGATTCCCCATGAAATCCATTTATAATTGCAAATAATAAGAAATGAAATGAAGAACACAAGCAAATATGAACAAAAGCTATCAAATCCTATTCAAGGCAAATCAAACTCTTGATCCCATGGGGGAATTGGTGCCAATTATGTGTAGAAATTGGCCCTTTCCCAACTCGTTTGTAAGCTCTTTGATGATATGATGATGGTTGAAACTCCTTGATGAAATTTTGGCATAACCTAGCTATGAAATCATAAATTGATGAACACTTGATATGAAATGGATAAAATTAGCTCTCAATATGAGGAGAGTAACTTTTCTCTAAGTTGTGGATCCAAAATACAAAGGAAAGCCTTCTATTTATAGAAGAACAAGATGGAAGAATGAGAAAAATGGATGAATGTGGGATCATTCATATATCCAATGGATAAGTGCCACTTGTCAAGATGTGAATGGAGGAAGGTTGTGCACATTTTGATGAATGGGCCAATAAATGATATTAGGTGGAATTTGAAAATAGTGAAATGACATGTAAGAGGGAAAAAGAATGAAATAAATGCCACTTGGCTCAATGCACAAGGACATGTAAGAGGAATGAATGTCTTGTTGGAAGGAAAAATCCACTTGGAGGGATTTTAAAACTTGGAGGAATATTCCCCTAAATATGCCATGTTGAAAGAAAATAGAGATTTAATAAATCTATTAAATGTATTTTCATGTGCAAGTAGAAAAATCTAGACAAATTAAGTGAGTGGGATTAAATTAATCAATATTTAATTAATCTAATGGGAGATTAGTTGATTTGACCATTTTGACTTAGATTTTAGGATTTAAATAAATCAAAATGAGATGAATAATGGATTTAGATTTAATTAAATAAAGTTTGATTTATTTAATTAAAGAAGGTGGTGTTAGATTAAATTAAACAAGGTTTAATTTAATAAGATGACTTTGGAGATTTAATTAAATAAAATGAATTATTTAATTAAATATAGATATAGGATTAATTAAATCAAATTGATTGATTTAATTAATAGGAGAGAATGACATAATTAGATAAATAATTATTTATTCAATTAAGGGATGAAATGTGATGAAAAGCTTAAGAAGATGATTTAGGACGAAACGATGTTAGTAATCAGGATCAAGTATGTAGGTATATTTTCCATGTCTATAGAACCTATCAAGCCTCGTGAAGATTTATTTTTCAGATCATATCAAAAATTCAAGGCAAAGAAAATAGAAAAACTATCCCTTTACAATATGCCTCAACCTATGACCGAACCAACCATCCTTGATGAGACAATGATTGAACCAAAAGCACTTCTGAACATACAACAACCTATAGAACAATCTCCTACAATTTCATACAAGAGACCATGATATAACACAAACAATCTCGTTGTCCCTCCTAGAGTCAAATAAGTTTACAAAGTCAAAGAGAAGCCAATTGAGCAACCTATTGTTGTTCCCTCTAGTCCTTTCAAGGAAGAGAATTAACCTATAATTAACAAACTCACTCTTACAAAAAAAAAAATTAATAATAAATTGAAAATAAATCGAAGTGCTGGAGAGCGTAGATGTAGACATCATGCTATTGCTCATAGATTGCAAATTGAAGAAAACAACAATAATATAGAAAATCAAAATCCAAACCTACCTAAAGAAATACATGATGAATCTCAATTCTCGCTGCAATATAAACAAGAACATTGCATGGACATTGTTATTCGACCTCCTACTGTGATTAATTTAGATGATGACATTGATATTGCAAAGATTGATGAACAATTGCATGATGAGTTGAATGCATTATTTTCTTCTTTTATGAGCTTAGATGACGAATCTCCTAAAAAGAGTGATGAAATTGGTGCATGTCCTAGTTCGGCACTTGCTCTTGTCCCTTTGGCTAGTTTCTCGCATTTCATTTATACCGACTGAGATTGGGAGGCAGATGACCTGCTTTAGGTTGACTCACCTGTGCCTTACTAGTTTGTTAATTTTTCATTTTTCTTTGTGATTACATGTGTGTAATGTGATCCCCTATGATGGTTTGTTTGATGTTTCTCTCTCTCTTTTGTGTAGTCCTCTATTTGTATCTCCTTTCTTCTCTATGTCCTAATCATTTTTCATTTGTCTTGTGTTTTCCTTTTAGGGATGATGCAAGGAATTGAGAGATTCATGTCTCTTCCATGTTGACCCAAAATATTTTTATTTATCTTTTTCATTTTGTATTGTGTTTTCCTTTTGGGGCTGATGCAAGGCATCAAGATATTCATGTTTCTTCCATGTCGACCCAAATTTTTCTTTATTTTCGCTATCTTTGTGTCATTTTGCCAGTTCTGTGAGTATATGGGGAATGATGACAGTTCCATGCTCTATGACAACATTGTAGCATAGATATACTGACCCCATATCCATAGATCCTGTATGTGTTTGTGGCAGAAACCCTTCCTTTGTATTTCATGATGCAGCTTGCTTTGGAAACATATGACTTGGCATAGGGTTTTTCGAGGAAATCTCCCATGTCTTAGGATAAAAAAAATGGCTACTTTAAAGTAATTTCTCAAAGTAATAGTTTAGCAACCACTTTAAAGTGGGGGCATACATTGATTGTGCTTGACCCTTTGTTTTTGTTTATTTCTCTTGTCCTTTGATAGGGTATGATTCTGTATCTTTTTTATTGCTGCATACTTAATGTCTTGAATGTATAATTTATTGTGAGTTTGACATGGGGTCATCCTCTCACTAAAGTGGGGGAAAAATGTAGTAACAAAAAAGTAGCCTTTTCCCTTGCTTGCTTGATAATTGACCTTAAAGCTGAATTAATGATGTCTTGGAGTGATGTTGTAATGTTTTGTACACATTCACACTATTCTAAGACCTTTATTTAACTAAAAATTTCCTTAATTGATCCTTTGAAAAGGTGTTGTAAAGTTTTGTAACACACTTTCATGCTTTTCTAGGATGTATATGCTTAATTGAGCCTAATGGGCCCCTTTCTAAATAAAATGTACATAATGTGTTCCTTGTTTGATTGTTGTAAAGTATTTTAAAGAACCTTCACACTTATCTAAGTGGCCTTAATTAATTTTGGTTAATTGGAGTTATTAACCCCCTTTTTATTCAAATGTAGGCCTTAATTTTGACACCTCCCGAAGATCTATGCCGGCAATCATAATTATTATCACAGGCATTTGCACCCACATGCAAGGCTGAAAAGCTCTACAATCCTATGTAACATGGGACTAATTTCAGTTTGTGGGTATCCTATTGCAAAATTAGACCTCTAGATTCTAGGCCAACTTCATTTATGATATTCTAATGATTATGTGTAACTTGTTTGGAAAAGGGAAGAAAGGATCTAATTGAATGCATAAACTGAACTTGAAACTGATGGTGATGCACCTAATAAATGAAACTTAATCTACAACCTGACTCACATATGAATTTTCAGTATTTTAATTTGCACAACTAAATCTGAAAACTTAAACATTCGAATGTTTCATACAAAGGCTTTGACATAATATCTTTTTGAAGGAAAACTCTGTTTTCACAACCAAAATATAAAGTAATTTTATGCACAATGTATAACCTGTGAACTTAAGCATAACTGCATGCATACAATTATGAGAGAGATAGAAAGATTAGAGGTTTTGAAATGAAACAAAATAATCTCTCTATTGAATCCAACACAATGACGACGCCTAAAATTTTGAAGGGAAAAACTATATAATACTAAAAATCAAAAGGAATTCATATGCAAAATACAAACATGATTAACCTGTAATGCTATAAAAACTGTATTAATGTAAAAGCTGATTTACAAATCTTTATCTCTTTGCAAAATTATGCCGAAAGAGATTGAAAATAAGAACTAAAAGAAAAAGAAAGAATTTTTCCAATATATACAATAAAGGCATGCATAAAGGATCCAAGAGGCAAAACTGTAAGTGAACTAAAGTCAAAATATCTCCACAATATGATCTCATGAGAAAAAAAGAATATCCTCATAAAAATGGCCCAAAACTAAAATCTGTGTCTTGAAAACTCCACCTCTCCATGCCCATGAAGATAAGACATCAAAAATTGAAGTTTAACTGATGATTAGATCAAGAAACCATAAATTGAAGCTTCCACCTTTACATATTCTTGGACCCTCAATCCGCTTCAGTTATCACCTTTTTACATGATTTAGTTTCATCCCCAAACTCATACGTGCATGAGTGAAAGCTTTTTTCCCAATTAATATCCCCTTTAACATAGTTTATTTCAAAAAAATTATTAAAAAAAATTATAAAAATTATTTTAACAATGTTAAAAAAAAAACTTTACAAAATTTTATGAAGGGATCTAACACAAGACTTTGAAAAAAATAAAATTACACCCCTTATGTCTCCCGACATCATCATGAACCCATGGGTTCCACTTCATCATTAAGTCTTTTTGACTTTGGAGTCATGACCACGAGCATCATTTGAGTGAAGTGATTTAATTCAAAACTTCAAAGTCAAAAGAAAAACATAATATAAAAAAGGGTGAGTAAAAGACTCAAACCCTAATAATTTACTCATTTTTCACTTTGCCTCTTGGAGAAACTTCAAGAGAAGCTTCTAAATTTGGTCGCCATATTGGGAACCCTAGGGTTTCGATGTTGTAACTGTGAGTCTTGATCTAGAACTGGGAGCTCTCTGGACTTAGAAACAAATTTGGAACCACGAACTTGGCAATGAAGGAGCCATTGAAGGTGAGTTTGCATTTTTTCAATTGAAAGCTTCTATTGATTCAAAGCTTTGCAAAAGTGTTCAGAATTTTTTATGTTCTTCGCATTATTTTATTTTTTCTATTTTGGGTATCAAGGCCTGTAACTTATAAAGCCGCAGTCTCATGGATGAAATATGCCACCTTATCATTTAGGTATTATGTTGATATTTCCATAGAAAGAAAATTATATTTATTGACGTTCTGAGGCCGCCATGATTGTAATATGGGTGTTTATTTATTTCTATGGTCGCGACCTAAATGATAATCTTTTCAAAAGTTTCTTATGTGTATAAAATTTAGATCTTTTGTGGCTCAGCTCTGTAGATTCCCACTATGTGTTTTATCATGCAAAAAACAAAATTCTTACATTTTGAAGGTTTCTAGAAAAAGCCCAGGTCACCATGACTGCAATATCCTTTTTCGCGAGTAAAAGAAACAATGGTGGCTCAAGCTTGAGTCCCCTTCCTTCTAGATTTTATTATTTCCAATATCTATGAGGCTTTCTTAATGGAGATTTATGGTTTCCTCCTTTTCTGCTTCGAAGCTTTTATCTTCACCATGCCAACCCTGTGATCAAGCTTTACCAAAGATCTTATTTCCCCCTTTTAGATGTTCATTCATTTCCTATATTTCTTCCTGTAAGCTTCCGTCATGTGATTGCATAGTCACAGCTTAATGCAGGTCTCATTTCTTTTTGTACACATGCTCAACCTCCTTCGTAATATGAAGATTTTTTTTTTGCTTTTTTTAGAAGAGATAACTGGCTTCACAATGACTGGCTATAACTGTGTTGTAAATATTCCTCCATTTTCTTATATAATATAGCTTCAAAAATCAAGAATCTCAGATATATTTATTAATACTTGGAGATTTTATTTATGTGTTATTTTTGGTGAGGCTTATAGGAATTCCCTTGGTTTGAGCTGGGAGAGGATCCATAGTTATTCCTTCAATTGGGTTCACCAATGACCAATCACATTGAATTTCAAGGTGGTGCATGAAAACTCTTATCTGTATTTCCTCCTATAAACTCTAAATCTGCATACAGACGAACTCCTCCTTCATATGGGACAAACACATATGGTGGAATAGTATCTTCAAATCAGGAAAACTTAAAAAATAGTCTACATCATATTGAGTTAATGTTGTCCATAAAACCATCCATCCTTTTGGTATGGTGAATCCTTCGTATTCAAAATCAACTATGGCCTTTCTGAATGAGCCAAAAATTGGAGGAAGCAGACACATTGTTTCTTGCGTTGATCTCCATATAAATTTCATATTTCTTTTTTTGTGGACTTTTTATAATGAATGATCGCGAGCTTCTATCTTTGTATTTGATTATGGGTACTGAAGCATTTTTTGTGGTTTCAGTTCCGAGTGGCATAAGCTTAGACCTCCATCACTGTGATTTCTTCTCCTCACTATAAAATAAAAGGGTTTCTTGTTTTCTAGGTTTAAAAAAAAAAAATGATTCAATACCATTGCACAGTACGGGTATCTGTTGAAAACCCTACACCCATTTCCATTCTTCATGAACACTGATGATTGTCATAGACTTACACTTTCATAGCTCTTCACATCATCACTATTTCACTATTTAGAAATCCACCTGTGGTGCTCTTTTAATAATGAGATTATGTGAATATTACTACCTTCGAAGGTTTTTCTTGCTATTGACAAAGTCATTATGTCTGTCTAGTTGTTGGTCATGCAAAGGCATGTTCATTGAACTTTTAGTCATGCAGCTACCCAATTTTTCCTTTATGCATACAAGTAATACTCATTTGCTATGTGAACACTATTTTGAGCATCTATTTGATTGACAATGTGACTCTTGCTGAACAAAACTCCTTCCCTTGATGCATACCCAAGACTTAATGGATTGTTTTCAAATAGTAATAATTTTTACCACATTGATAGGGATACTCACTGTCCCTTAATAAAGGTTTGTTCTCTATTTTAATGATCATCATTTCTTGACCCATCGTGACTGTCTTCCTACTTTTTCTAGGAAACTTTGCTCAATACCTCATGGTACAATGACTATTGTCTCTTTTGAACTTACTCTTTATAGGGTTGCATCATCTCATTGTGTTGGGGAAGTATGCTCTTGTGCCTTCAAATTGTGTATTGGATTTGTGACTGTCCACTTTTAGTTCATATAGCCTTGTCCTTTTAATACATATGATTGTTCAAGTTTGAAAAGGTGGCTTACTTACTATAGGACTGTATTTATTTTTCCTTGCATAATAGCTACTTCTCATGATAAATGATTAAATGTATTGACATTGTTGTTCCAATATAATCACTCGAAAGTATTATTCATTGTTTCACTATTTCTTCAAAATTTGCACATGAATATCTGTTGTTCTGAGTCTTGTAGTTACTAACAATTCAAATAGTGGTTCCTTGTAGTATATCTTGAATTCTTGAAATAAAAAGAACCATTTAAATTATTCCTTTGTGAGAATGGTATGTAAGAATAAGTCTTATTCCTTTATAAATCTTCATGACTTAGGGCAGCTTTAAATCATTTGTTCCAATCTGTCATGTACTCTTTTGTGATAACAATACTATTCATGACTATTCCTGATATGATGCTCTCATGTAAAAAATTTAGATGAAGCAACGTTTTATTGTTTCATATATTTTTCCTCCCAAAATAGCATATTGGGCTCTACCCTTGTGGGAGCCACATTTTACACCACATGCTAAATCTCAAATAATGAATCAGCTACATGAATTTTCCTATACTTTTACAGTGAACAAACATGATAGCAAAATAATTGAAGCTGAAAGTTTCCATTAACCTTTGTGCTCTTTGAATACTTGTCTTTCTGATGACTTAATCATCTGATGAATGCCTAATTGAATGTGTATTACATCTCTTTTGGTAATATATGCATGAGGTACAATGTGATTTTTCATTGCTCTAACACCACCTTTCTCAAATCTTGCATATGCATTTGGAGCTCGGAGTTGTTGCAACTTGGAGACATGACAACTTAAGGCTTCAAGTGTTACAACGATTCATCATTCTAGGAAATGATGAATCACCTTCTCCCTTATATCTATGTTATCTTCAATTGTGTAGTACACTTTTCTTTCTTGTATTCATTATTTGATTATGAAAATCAAATCAAGCTATTCCCACGACTTGTGTGGGACCTTGGTTTTTACAATATGAATAAAAACAAAATTACTTATGCAAGCTTATGAGTTCTTTTCTTAAAAACATTTTTAAAATAACATAGGAGAGTCATAAGTAATCAAATTCAGGAACATAATGAATACTTAAGCATAACTTTTTTGTGTACCTTTCTTTGATGAATGCAATTCGGCTTGATCTATTTTGAGTTGTAGCTAAAAATAGGTAACAATTTGATGACCTCTATGGAGTGTTTGCCTGCTAAACACCATAGACCAGTTGTCTTGTATATCTATTGGACATGGAGTCCATTTTTCGCTTTCTCAAACTCTGAATTCTATTGTAACTCAGCTGTCGGGAAACAAACAATAGCAGAAAATAAAATTCAAAGAATCTAATCATGACTTTGTTTAAGATGGAATCAGAAAATAGGTGCAGCAACTACACTTTATTGAAAGAAAAACAATACTGAAATGAAATGTGCCATGGGGCACTTATTGAAAGAAAAACTGAAATTGAAACTACTCTACTATGTACAACTACAAACTTTGATGCTTAGTAGCATTGTTTGAGGTGAATCCCGTTGATAGGAATTGGAAACACCTCTCCATCCAGCCTTGAGAGTTTGAATGTGTTATATTGTTTTCATTCAGTGATAACATATGGGCCATCCCACATAGCATCAAACTTTGTGTGTTTACCAGGCCTGCTCTTGAGCTCATCCCATTTGAAAACCAGGTCTCCCTCTTTGAAAAACCTTGGAGTAGCTTTCCTATCAAATGTTCTCTTCATTTGGGATTGATGAATTTCCATATTTCTTAAGGCTTCTTTCATGGCTTCCTCCAACTCCATTAATTGTGCTAGCCTAATCTACATAGGCTCCTCTTCAAGTAGGTCCAATTCCTTAATCAAGTTTAGAGTAGGCAGTTCAACTGAAATAGGGACCTTAGCTTCCTTTCCATATGTTAAAACATAAGGTGAATTACTAATTACCCTCTTTGGTGTAACCCTATCAGTCCAAAGAGCTAGCTTCAACTTCTCATGCCAAGTCCTCTAATTGTCCTGAATTGTTTTCTTGATGATCTTTATCAAGTTTTTGTTTAAAGACTCTGCCTGTCCATTACCCTGTGGGTAATAGTTTGAACTAGTGTTCATATAAATATTGTTCTCCATTGACCAATTTGAAACCCTTAATCCTATGAACACCAAAGTGTTATAAGATATTATTGAATCTGATGTACCAAATCTAGAAACCAAATCTTGATAAAAGTTCAAAATACATGTTTCATTTATTTCTTTTAATGCAACTGCTTCAGTCCACTTTGTGAAACAGTCTGTGGCAGTCAAGATCCTTTTGTGCCTAACACTTGAGGGTGGATTTATTGGACCTATGAATCCAATCCCCGCTTTCTGAAAGAATACTCTACTTGAATCAGATGAAGTGACATGGCTGCAATCTTTTGCTTTCTAGCAAAAATTGCACATTTGTTGCACTTTCTAACCTAGGTGTGGGAATCCTTAAACAAATCAGGCTAGTAGTTACCAACTTTCATCATCTTTAGAGTCATTGTTCTCGGTGCAAAGTGGACTCCAGTTGGCCCATCATGAAACTCTTCCAGAAATTTTTAAATCTATTCTGGCTCCACACACTTGAGCAAGACACCATTATAATCCTTCTTGTAAAAGATACCAGCAATCACTATGAAAGGAATAGCTAGAGGGTGGTAATATCTTCACTTTGAATTGTCTAAGCCTTCAGGATAGTCACCTATATGTAGGTAATGAATCAACTTTTGTATCCAATTTTCTATAATGACTGGAGCAACAACTTCATCTTCATTATTAAAGGCTATTTCAACTTTTTGTTCAACTGTTGTGACATTTTTTGAATTTCCAGCAAGCTGGTCATAAAGACCTTCGCCTCTAGTGATCTTGGTAACCTTTATTTCAATTTTGTATTCCATCACCTTCATGATCCAACCTGCTCTCTTGTTGTTAATATCTTTGTTGAGCAGAAATTCTTTGACTGTTGGATTAGCTACCAATAGATGTATCTTATTATTAGATAGCATATGTCTTAAATTCTTGAGACTTCTCACTATAGTAATCACATGTTTTTCAATGAATTAATACCTTGTTTCATAATCATGCAAGACTTGACTAAAAAATTCAATGGTTTGTTCAAGTCCTTCATTTTGTTGACACAACATAGTACAAATTGTATCAACACTACTAAACACATACAATATAAAATATTTTTCAAAGTTTGGGTTAATTAGTGTTGGGGCTGATGCAAGCACCTCTTTGATTTTCTCAAAAATATTATTACCCTCTTTTTTCCGGCTAAAAATAGCGCTCTTTTTTAACATGGTTGTAAGAGGTTCCAGCAATGCTGCAATGTTAGGAATAAATATCCTAACAAAGTTTATTCTGCCTAAGAAACTATGCAAACCTTTTTTGTGAGTAGGAAGTGGCAATGCCAGAATGGCCACAATACGTTTTGGGTCAATAGAAATACCATCTTTAGAAAAAAATGTAACCCACAAGTTTACCTTCATGAATAGAAAAAATGCTCTTTTTTGGATTCAAAGAAACTGCATATTCTATGCATCTCTCAAAAATCTGTCTAAGATGGCCAAAATGTTCATTAGAATTTCATGAGAAAAAAGTGATGTCATCCAAATAAACAACAACAAACCTGTTTATCAAACCTTGGAGAGCCATATCCATTTCTCTCTAAAAGGTTGCTCCCGCATTTGACAATCCAAATGGCATTTTTTTGTAAGCCATAGTACCCCACTTGGTGGTAAAGGTTGTCTTATACTAGTCTTCCTCTTTAACCAGGATCTGATTATACCTTGAATAGCTGTCCAACAACGAGAACCTCTCTGAACTTGAAACAACCTACAATATTTTCTCCATTGAATGTAGCAAATAGTGATCTTTGAGTGAATCTTTATTTAGATCACAAAAATCAGCGCACAATCTTATCTCTCCATTATTTTTTCTAATAGGCACCAAGTTTGAAATCCAAGAGGTCTGCTTAATCGAAAAGATGATGCCATCTTCAAGCCATTTGTCCAGCTTTTTATTCATCAAGTGCTCCAGCTTAGGATTCATGGGACTCTACTTCTGTCTGATTGGTTTCACATTGGGTTCAAGCTCAATTATATGCTGAGCCAACTCAGGTTTCAAACCCTTGAGGTCTCCATACTCCCAAGCGAAGATATCACTGAATTCCTAGTAGAAAAAAACAAAATCATGTTGTTTTGCACTGGTACAGACTTTTCCAAGCTTGAGAAGCTTGTCTCTAAAAAATTCTATTGGCTCGTAATGCTCTTCATTAACCATAATACTGGACTTATCCATTCTGACCTGATCGTCAGTATTGAAGATTGATTCAAGGGTAACCAACCCCTTAGGTTTTTTATTTGTCTTCAACTGCAGAATTTGGTCCTCATATTGTTCTTCAAGTTTTTGTTGATTAGCAGCATAAAATTTTGCTTCTTCAATAAGAAAAATAATTATCTGTTGATCGCTATCAAAAAATTGCCAACTGACAATATTATCAGGTATAGATGGTCTTACTACCACCTTGACATATTGATGTACCTCAATATTATGTATATCAATAGGTATATCATACTGTGAACCTATGGCAGCTAGTCTATCTGCTTCCTTATTTTGATTTCTAGGAAGTGACAACAAATTAAAAGCACTAAAATCTTCAACTAAACCTCAAGTTTTGTGCTTATATAACTTCACTAAATCATTCTTGGTTACACTATGATTTATTACCTAATTTGCAATCAATTCTGAGTCACCACAAGCCTATAAACACTTGATACCTCTTTTCTTGGCCCATTCCAAAACATGAATGGTGCTTCATACTCAATCACATTGTTCGTGTAGCTGAAAGCAAAATAGAGTGTTGAATAATATTTATCTCCTTCATGTGAAACGAGCACTTCTCCTCCACCAGAACCTATCTTACTCCTCGAACTATAAAAATAATATCTTCCAAAGCTGGTTATCCTGCTGATCAGGTTGTACCCCATTTTTAACTAGGCTTGGAATCATAACATCAGGAAGCTGAATCATATAAACAACTAAACCTATCTCATCCATGTGACTGAAAGGATAAGTCTCATGATCTTCAGCTACCCACTCATCAAGATTCATGATGGATATTCATCCAATTGGTGTACCAGAGTCTAAGGTCATGGATTGATCTTCTTGACCATGGACAACAAGGTTGGCATTTATTGCACTAGGTACATATAGCTCAATATGGTCCTTAGCCTGGATTTATGACTTAATGGTCACCTTTGTACCATATCTGGTTCTAAAAAATATGTGGGACCAATTAGAAGACAAATACCCCCCTATCTTAGCAGTGAAATCTATAGATAGACAAATGCCGAAAAAAGGTGGTAAGTCTATAACATATATGTCCTATGAAACTGAGCAATTCAGGCAAGCATGCAGGGTAAGAGGTAGATTATTGATCATTCCTACAGACTAAATGGTTGTACCATCTAGTTGTATCACTCCTTTTGAAAGGGACTCATACGCTAGACCTAACTTATCTGCTAAACTATTTGGCATTATAGAACTGCTTGCACCAGAATCAGTCATGCAATTATGTATTAGGTTGTTACCTATAATCAAAGTGACATAGAAGGGTGGTGGTTCTACCTCCTAAATGAACTTATCCTTCTTAACCTTTGAAGTATTGGCTAGAACCCAAGGCTGCTCATTGATAGGTTCATCAAAAATTTATATTTTGTCTAAAGCCTCATACGGCCTTTCTTTTTGGCTAGGAAGATGCAAAGCATCTAACATGGTCATGCTGACAGTGGCCTTCTTCATATGATCAATGATATTGAAAGTTAGGGTACTAACCTTATGCGACACTTTTCGACCAGCAGGCTCTGCTTGTACTGTTTGAGGCTGAGGTTGTGCCTTATGCTATTCCTTAGCTATTATAGTCTGTTTTCTTGGTATAATTTGAACGTTCTTAGCTAAAGAATGCATATTTTTCCCCTGTTGGGATGTAGTAATCTTGTCTTTTTTTTGAACAACTTGCTATTTACCTTTATCAGCCTTTTGTTTATTTTTTTTGTTGGTTGTTTGTTCTTATCGACTTGTTGTCTCAGGTCGATAGCTCTCTTTTTAGATCCTGAATTGGATGCAATAGAGGTATCTGACTGATTTTTCCCTTGTGCATGATTAATTACACAAAATTTGTTACCTTTCCAGTTCATCATGGCAATTTCAAGATCATTTTGCTGCATTTGATCATCTTGTTGATCACTAGCCTCCTTAACCATCTTCTCAGAATTAGCATAAATTCTTTGCACCATAAGGACCTCATTAACCACACTGTTCATACAAGTAGCCTGGTTATGAGGCTAATTACATGGATAGAACCATATGTAATCTTGCATTAAATTTTTTTGGACAGGTACCAGCTCCTTAGAAGAGCTGGCAACATTCTGATTGAAAGGATTATCAGGCCTAGGATTGTAATTTCTTCGATGTCCTTGGTAGTCAGCCTAATAAGTCGGCCTATTTGGCTAAAAAGGTGGTTGGTAAGGTCTATAATTCTAGCCTTGTTGGTTTTTAAGGCTTACAAGATCATTACTAACAATTTGCAATAGTTTAGCCATCTATTGTTGGGTACCTCTAAGCTCTTGCAACTCAGTATTAACTAGAACATTATTTTGAGCAGCTATCTAGAAACCAAAAGCTAGGACAATGGGTAATGGAGCTATTGGAGGTACTTGTATTGGCATTAATGGTTGAATATATAGGAAAAAAGGAATGGGAGGCCTTGGTGCAATTTTATCAACTTGTATCAAATTGTTTTCATCTCTAATAACTATATCATAGGCTGCTGGTAGGGTTACTCCACCCATAGATTGAATCAAAAGTGAAATATCACTATTTATTGTTCTAAGGTAATATAAAAATGCATGATATGTTGAAGGTCTTACTGTGGCCGGGATTTTATCCCAAGTCTTTTGAAATCTGAAATTAAAGTCAACCAATTTCTCCTACAAGGCTCTTTTGATAGTCATCATTTGCTCCACCAAAGAAAGATTATCTGACTTGTCTGAAAACTGCTTGCTTAACTTATCTCCCATATCAGCCCATGTTGCAATAGAATTATGTTATAATTAGCTATGGCTGCCAAGATCTTTGGACCAAATGGAAAGCAAAAAAGAGAGAGAATAGAATGTGACAAGAATGAATTGTATTCTTATCAATATGATTGTGATATGAGATGATTGTACATAGGAGGACCCTTGGTTATATAGCCAAGGTGAGAACATAGAATGGCATAATATTATGACAAGTTCTATAATCTTATGACATGAGACAACTATGAAAAGCTATCACTCCACCTAAAGTGGAAAAGTGATAATGTGATAATCACCACAAATGCTAGATTACCCACAAAAAATGGAGAGGTAATCACATGATATTTCCATGAAAGGTGGAAGTGATAAAATAATAACATGATAAGTCCACCAAAGGTGGAAAAGCTCCAACTACCTCCTATGTGGTCCCTAAGTAAACTTAACTAAGGTGTAATCATGACCTAGGAAAAGGTACAACACATTTAATTACACCAACACCCCCCCTTAAGTGCAACTTAGGGAGAATGTACAGAAAATAAAACAATGCAAGATGGGTCCCAAAAACTAGGCCATGTTAGGTTCCCATGTACAAATGCAATGCAATCTATCACAATTGGAGAAAAGGAGAAAATCCAGTGGGAAAAAAATCCTCCCCAAAAGAGAGATAAAAGATACAAAAAATAAAATGCTCTCAATGATGCATGAGAAGGAAAAAACCCCATGTGAAGAAAAAGACCCCCCATAAGAGAGAATTAGAAGAGAGACAAGGAAGCCCCCCGTCAATGTTGAGTCTCCTGCAATGATGGTAGAAGCTTGACATTGAATGTTGAAGATGATCCAATCTTGCAAAACAACGTTCCTCCCCTTAGGAAGAAACAAAACCATGGATGTATGCAGGATTTCTGGAAGATGGATGATGGATGATGATGTCTCTAAAGCATGCTCAAGTGTCTCCATGTCGATGCCAAAAGCTGACACACTCCAAATAGGCATTCTAGGCCACACTGCTAAAGAGGAAAAACCAACATATAGTAGAGATGAATGTAGAACATGATACAAAGACAAGGATATCCCCTCTGAAGACAAAGAAGCCTCCTCCAAATGTTGTCCAAAAGTATCCACACTCATGTTGAAATACAAAGAATGATCATGTAGAGAATGAAAAAGAGGGTCAAAGTGTTCCCTCACAACAAATGAAGAAGGAGCATCTTCATCAAAGAGAAGATGAATGCCATCAATGATGTCCCCCAAATCTGAAATATGAGACTCCACAAACAAGTCTGAAATACCTATCAAGAATCCATCCAAAGTAGCCATATCTGGAAGACTATGCAAGTCCTGCTACACTGAATCACAAGGAGCCAAAATTGTGGAATCACAACCATCATCAACTGCAATAGTAGATGGAGGAGATGAAATGCATGACTCAAGAACTAGATCTGATGTGAGAACTCCCAAGTTCAAGTAGCCAAATGTCTCCTCTGAATCATGGTTCATACGATCAACTACTGAAGGAACAATGTCACCATGAAAAGAAAAATATGCAAAGGTATAGAACCAAGATGAATGATCTCTCTACTCTCCAAGTCTCGAATGATGACAGAATCAAATGTGAACTCCCTAGTTCTCCCATCTCCACCATGTATAATTTTATATATCGAAAGAAGATTGTTCGTTAAATGAGGAACACACAAAACATCCTAAAAAGTGTTGTCCCCAAAACTAATAGATCCTTTCCTGATTACACTCATGTATGTATTGTTTCCCATCAAGATATGAGACATAGAACAAGGCTGAAATGAAGAGAATATAGACTTTGAAGATTCCATACGATGGGATGCTCCTGAATCTAGAATCCATCTCCCTGATCCTGGACCTAAAAAAGCATAAAGATCTTGTCCTTTATTTCCTAATGTAGATGATTGACCTTTGTCCTTTTGAGACTGTTTTAAAGAAGGAGAAGAAGGTGATTCAGACATTCTAGAAGGAAAATTAATGTGATTCTTTTTTAGAAGATTCTTCAACTAATTAATATCCTTCTTATAACAATTGTTTTCTTCATGTGTATCCTTCTTGCAATATGCACAAAAAGGTCTCTCCTTCTTTGATGATTCTATTTTTGAAGATTCTGATTCTTTATGTGGCTTGTTATTTTTCTTCTTTTGCTTCATATCAAGATTCCCTGATTCTTTTTGTACCTTTGACTCACTAACCATTATTTCATGTGGCTTGGAAGACTTGATTAGACCCATGTTCATTAACTTAGCTTCCTCTTGGATTAGGAGATTTTTTAAAGTCATCAAACTTAGGATCAACATATGATGCTCCCATACAAAGTCGATGGGTATGAAAACCAGAAAAAAATACTGAATACTTAGGACCAAGCTTGGATAACACATTCAAAATCAACTATAAATCCTCTTTTTCAACGCTGCATTCTTTCAACTATGTTCTTAATTGCTTGATTTTGGAGATGTAGTTTTGGATATGGTCAAAAAATTTAGGATCAAGATTCATCCAATCATTATCAATGTGACATCCCCTAATTTAATTTGTTTTACCATACAATTTTTACCAATTCTCCCAAGCTTCTTTAGGTGTTTTACATAATTCAATATGAAATTGAAAATCAAATGATACTAATGAACAAATGGTTCCAAGTGTTTTCTCACGACCAATCTCCCATTTTTCCAATTAGACCTATTAGACCTTTCATCATGAGATAGTTCCATATTGATTTTCTCCATGTAGCATAATTATGTGGAGTTAGGAGTTCAATTTGAGATTTCCTCATTGCAAGAACACAAACCAAGCAAAAGAATGCAACCAATCACTACAAGATTACCCCCCTAAATCACTTAATCATGAAACCCCCCAAGAAATATCTAATTTGGCACTTTATATTTAGTGCGTTTACAATTTCCACTTGCCAAAAATAGCAAAGTGGACTTTGATCTTGGTACATGCAAATTTCCAAAATAGGACTCAAGATCAAAGTGAAAAACTTAAAACATATGAGGTAAATCTGATTACACCATTGGAAATTACATGAAAAATCATGCACTTTCAAAAAACAATTCACCCAAAAATGTTACCGTAGGGGCAAGATATGAGCTCCCAAAGTTCCCAAAATGAGGACAAAGCAGAAACACTTGTGAGAATCTACAAATTCTGGAAAAAAAAGAAGCCAAAACCAAAAAATTATTGCACCACTTTGAAGAGCACAAAAAATTAGCCTAAATAAAAAAACATTGCTCGAAAAAAGGAGCCAAAATGACCAAGTTATGAGCCTTTGAAGTCGGACTGGAAAACTGAAAATTCAAACTGAGAGGGTTCAAATTTTTTTGAATTGGATGCTGACATCAATGCTGATGCGGGATAATGTCAACAAGTCACCCGATTAAATTTGATGGTCTGGGACCCGTAAAAAAAAAAAATATGCCGCTTGATCAGAATATTTTGTTCGATTGAAATCTTCGTGGGGCTTGCCAAAATATTCTACTAATGGTGACGAAATATGCTTTGAGGTGGCCGGTTGAATCTCAGGAGAATATGCTTTATTGAATATTCTTCAAGAATTTTGTTGACTGCTGATCGACCAATTTGAAATACCAGTCATTTGATTTGAACACTGCCAGTTGTTTTTCTGCTTGCGCAGGCCGATATAAGGTCTGCCAGTTTTTAATCACCGACGATGGAGGAAATAGGGGGTTGTTGGGGCCATGACCTATGGCAATGTGGCGCCCACATAACCTACCTGTGGGTACTCTCGTACCTGCCCTTTGTGTAGTACCTTGTACTATGTACAAAAAAATGCAAAAACAAAATCTTTGCTTTGCCTTTTCTTTTTCTTTTTTCTTTTTATTATAAAAAATTCAAATAAAACTTTACAAAAAACTGTGAAATTTTAAAATGAATTTTGCAAAAATAATTTGCAGTAAATAAGAATAACATATATATTTTTTTGATCATATCAACGGAATGATGGCAACCTGGGGGGCTATACGACTCCCCGGGCAATTTTTTTTTGCCTCATCGGACAACAACTCTGATTTGGAAGAATTGGTAGTCGATATTAGGGTTTTTGGCCCTTCTGGACATGATGGCAAGGTCAGATTTGACCCAAAATACTCCAAAAATGCAGCTACCTTCTGGATATGGCAACCACAATTTTGTTAGAGTAAAGGTTTTAACTTAATTATGTTAATTAAGTTACCTTTATTCCTCTCTTATGATTTCACTTTAGTTTGCATAATGTGACATTTAACAATTATATTAATTATTAAATGTTTACCTATTAGAGTTTCTTTTAGGGTTGCACGATCTCCTTTCTTAAGGATTGATCTCACTGTATTTTACTCTATCTGATTAATACAATTTTCAACTTTCAGAGCACCTTTGTTTTTTGTCTCCAATGTCTTCTTCTGTGACAGGTTATTTGCATGCAGGTGTTCTTCGAGGTCTATGAAGTTGGATTTCACAACTTCTACATGGTATTAGAGCTCAAGACCTGCTGCTTCCTATTCATGTTTTGAAGGATTTTGGAGCTTCAAGGGATTGGGGTTTGTCTTTTTTTGATCCAGGGCATACCTATCTGATCAGAGTCTTTCGAATCCAAGCGGACCTCGCCATTGAGTCCGTAGCGGTCCAAAACCCCAAACCGACTGTCAATTCATCAATTTTAGACACAGTTGATCTAGGGGGAATTTTTTTTTTGTCTATACAGCCATTGTCTGCACATCATTCGAGGTAAAAATAAAGTTAAAAAAATTCATATTTTTTTTTTTGCCTACAAAAAAAATCATAATTTTTTTTTGTTTTTTCTAAAAAAGGTGAAAAAACCCATAACTTGGGCATCGCAAGTTTTAGGTTGTAAGGGACGGTACCCAAGGTTACTATCACCTGCCATTCTGGCAGGCAGTGGCCCCTTGGGCCCCACCCCCTGCAATAGTTGGTACCACAAGGGTACCGCCCTGCCACATTGGCAAGTGGCGGCCCCCATGCGAGCCTTGCCTTTTTTTTATTAATGTTTAAAAAAAAAAAAAATTATCACTGTAATTTTTTTTATTTTTTATTTTTTTAAAACAATTTTTTGTAATAAGCCCAACTATGCATGTGCGGCGATGGCCATTTAGCCATCAAATTTAATCCAGCATTGTGTTTTTCCCCCTTTGGAGCAGTTTTCTTCTAGAGGCCATAACTTGGGCATACGATATCATTTTTTGGAAAACAAGGTATCGTCGAAGAGCGGGTTTTGTCAAATTTCCATTGGTGTGGGTCTCATTAATTCATTTTTATTGTTGGTGCATTCTACAGCTAGTTGAAGACAAAGGAGCTATTTTCAGTCCCAAGCTCATAACTTTTGACCAGTTTCTTCGTTTTTCATGATTCAGCGGCGTTGGAACCATATTTTCAAAGCTCTTCAGTTCCATCCATGCAATATTTCCAGATTTCCCTCCAGGTATATTTTATTCAATTTTTGGTGTTTTCACATTCTGGTGAATTACCTGGACATATTAGCTCTTGGGAACTTCTCGTTTGCGTGGGTTGCTTGTTTTTTTGGCTGTTCTTCATGTATTTCCTATTTTTTGACCATTGAGGGCATTTTTAGCATCATTTGTAAGCAATCTTCTATGTAAACGCACTAAGATAAAGTGCCAAACTATTGTACATGTATTTTGGGGATTTTGCACATAAGGTTGTGACATATTTTGTACTTGCACTATATTATAAAGTGTCATGGGGGGGTTGTGTAGTGCCTTTATTTTTTCCATCAAACCTTTGTCCAGTGAGTATCCCTCCATGATGATAGTGGATCCATATGATTCCAGCCTCATGCATGTGTGCTTTATTTTGTACACCAATTTTTCAGTTGCAAGTGCTTTCTTGTGCACTTTCAGATGTTGTTTCTTCTTCTTCATGCACTACAAGGTGTTACACAACATTTCGGTGGATCTGTCAGGCTCTCCTAGTTTAGCATTATGGGGGGGGGGGGGCATATTATACTGTTCGTGTTAATGATTCCTTGGTTTCACCTTGGAAGGAATCTTCCATTCTCAGTTGATCAGTGCTTTTCAGACTATTGGTATTCGTTCCATCTGTATCTTCGTTCCAGGTGTTTCCCATCCGATTCAATTAGTGTCGTTTGGGGCACTCATACAGATTGTTGTCTTCTTGATCCTGATCATCCTATCTTTAGAGGAGGTTCTTCAACACCATAGCAGTCATCTTTTGACAGTTGTTTGCAGCTTCTTCTGCTTCAGTGATGTTCTTCATGGCTTTCAGCATCTCTTTTTGGAGTAGAGTTTTTCCCATGAGGTTTTCTCTATTTCTCCACTTTACAGAGATTTGGTTGTAAATGGGTACTTGATCAGGCCTAGTTGTCGGGACCCATGTTTACTTTCATGCATTGTAGTTACCTTTGATTTCTTACACATGTTTGTAGCTGCACTCTTGCTCATCTTAAGGGGGGTGTTAGAGTAAAGGTTTTAACTTAATTATGTTAATTAAGTTACCTTTATTCCTCTCTTAAGATTTCACTTTAGTTTGCATAATGTGACATTTAATAACTATATTAATTATTAAATGTTTACCTATTAGGGTTTCTTTTAGGGTTGCACGATCTCCTTTCTTAAGGATTGATCTCATTGTATTTTACTCTCTCTGATTAATAAAATTTTCAACTTTCAGAGCACCTTTATTTTTTGTCTCTAATGTCTTCTTCTGTGATAGGTTATTTGCATGCAGGTGATCTTCAGGGTCTGTGAATTTGGATTTCACAACTTCTACAAATTTAGTTTCAAACCCTCAAAGATTTGGCCTCGTATGTCTGATTTGGATGAAACAAAAGGCAAAATCAACTTTCTTGAACCTTTCAGATGCAGTGGTAAGCTTAGATTTGTACAAAAAATCTCTGATATAAACCTACAATAAAGAGCCAAAAATGTAACCTCCCCAAATCTGGTATCTCTCTTTAAAAAATGATGCTTCAATGGCATCCAAATCGCTCTGATACCATGTTAGAATTGGCTATGGATGCCAAGATATTTGGACCAAATGGAAAGCACAAAAAAAAGAGAATAGAATGTGACATGAATGAACTATATTCTTATCAATATGATTGTGATATGAGATGATTGTACATAGGAGACCCCTTGGTTATATAGCTAAGGGGAGAATATAGAAGGGCATAGATTATGACAAGTGTCATAATCTTAGGACATGAGTCAACTATGGAAAAGTGATAATGTGATAATCACCACAAATGGTGGATCACCCACAAAAGGTGGAAAATCCCAACTGCCTCCTATGTGGTCCCTAATTAAACTTAACTAAGGTGTAATCATGATCTAGGACAAGGTACAACACATTTAATTACACCAAAAAATTCACTGGTAAGCCTTGAAACCACTAAAGTTTTCTTGAGTCACGTGATGAACTCCACAAAGTGAAGCTACATCTCTGATATGTTCTATTGGCGTAGTGTGCTCTTCACCAGTAAAGATATTAAGCCAAATTCAATGGGCTTCCCCCATTAAATGGTACAAATGCGTGCACTTTGGCCATCGAAGTTGTTCTAGGAGGTGGTGTTTGTAAAACTAGTATTTTACATGTAATTGGAAAAATAGGTACAAAACTTGAAGGCCTGAGACTGGGTGGTGTAGAATGAGACTTTGGTGTTGACTTTGATATCGATCTTCTCAACCTCCTTCTTCTTGTTTTGCCTCTTTTGTTGGGCAATGATAGCAACAGGTATTCAAATGGATCAACACTTTGCCTTGTTTGAATTTTACTCATGTGCTACTCGAACACATCTACATAAAACAAGATTTTAATGGATTCACCAAATATATATTGTAAACCTCTGAAAGGTTGAATGTTGTTCTAAACAACAACTTGAAAATTTGAATTCTTTCTCTGAAGTGAACTTTAGAGTCCCACCAAGCGTGTGAAAAACTGTTATCACAAGGATTGGCACCCGCATGCAAGGCTGAAAAGCTCTGCAATTCTGTGTAGCATGGGACCAATTTTAGGTTGTGGGTATCCTATTATGAAATTAGACCTCTGGATTCTAGGTTGTCTTCATTTATGATATTCTAATGATTATGTGTAACTTGTTTGGAAAAGGGAAGAAAGGATCTAATTAAATGTATAAACTAAACTTGAAACGAATAGTGATGCACCTAATAAATGAAACTTAATTTGCAACCTGACTCACATATGAATTTTCAATATTTTAATTTGCACAACTAAATCTAACAACATAAACACTCGAATGTTTCATACAAAGGCTTTGACAGAATATCTTTTCGAAGGAAAACTCTCTTTTCACAACCAAAATATAAAGTAATTTAATGCACAATGTATAACCCGTGAACTTAAGCATAACTACATGCATACATTTATGAAAGAGTCAAAAAGATTATTGGTTCTGAAATGAAACATAATAATCTCTCAAGCGAATCCAACATAATGACAATGCCTGAAATTTTGAAGGAAAAACTATATAATAGTAAAAATAAAAAAGAATTCATATGCAAACTACAAACATGATTAACCTGTAATGTTGCAAAAACTGTATTAATGTAAAATCTAAGTTATAAATTTTATCTCTCTGCAAAAGGTATGCCAAAAGAGATACAAAATAAGAACTAAAAGAAAAAGAAACACTTTTTCCAATATATACAATAAAGGCATGCATAAAGAATCCAAGAGGCAAAACTGAAAGTGAACTGAAGGCAAATATCTCCACAATATTCTCTCATGAGGAAAAGAGAAAATCCTTGTGAAAATGGCCCAAAACTGAAGAAAACTGAACTCTGTGTCTTGAAAACTCCACCTCTCCATGCACATGAAGATAAGGTATCAAGAACTGAAGTTTAATTGATGATTATATCAAGAAACCATAAACTAAAGCTTCCACCTTTACATATTCTTGGACCCTCAATCCGCTTCAGTTATCACCTTTTTGCATCATTTATTTTTATCCCCAAACTCATACGTGCATGAGTGGAAATTTTTTTCCCAATTAATCTTCCCTTTAACATAGTTTATTTCAACAAATTATTAAAAACATTTATAAAAATTGTTTTAATAATGTTAAAAAAAACCTTTACAAAATTTAATGAAGGGATTTAACATAAGACTTTGAAAAAAATAAAATTACCCCCCTTATGTCTCCCAACATCATCATGAACCCATGGGTTCCACTTCATCATTAGGTATTTTTGAATTTGGATTCATGGCCATGGGCATCATTTGAGTGAAATGATTTAATTGAAAACTTCAAAGTCAGTAGAAAAACATAATATGAAAAAGGGTGAGTAAAAGACTCAAACCCTAATAATTTACTCATTTTTCACTTTGCCTCCTAGAGAAACTTCGAGAGAAGCTTCTGTTGTTGACCGCCATGCTGGAAACCCTAGGGTTTCAATGTTGTAACTGTGAGTATCAAGCTAGAACTGAGAGATATCTAGACTTAGAAACAAATCTAGAACCACGAACTTGGCAATGAAGGATCTGTTGAAGGTGAGTTTGCATTTTTTCAACCAAAAACTTCTATTGATTCAAAGCTTTGCAAAACTGTTCAGAAGTTTTTATGTTCTTCGCATTATTTTCTTTTTCTATTTTGGGTATTGAGGCCTGTAACTTCTAAAGTCATGGGCTCATGGATGAAATCTAGCATCTGCTCATTTGGGTATTATGTTGATATATTTGTAGCAAGAAAATGATATATTTTGACATTCTGAGACCGCCATGATTGCAATATGGGTGTTTATTTATTTCTATGGATGTGACCTAAATGATAATATTTTCAGACAATATTTTCAGAACTTTCTTTTTTGTATAAACTTTAGATCTTCTATGGCTCAGCTTGTAGATTCCCACTGTGTGTTTTATCCTACAAAAAAAAAAACTTCTTACATTTTGAGGGTTTCTAGAAAAAACCCAGGCCACCATGACTGCAATATACTTTTTCATGAGTAAAAGAAAAAATGGTGGCTCAATCTTGAGTCCCCTTCCTTCTAGATTTTATTATTTCCAATATCTATGAGGCTTTCTTAATGGAGATTTTGGGTTTCTTCCTTTTCTACTCCAAAGCTTTTATCTTCACCATGACAACCCTATGATCAAGCTTTAGCAAAAATCTTATTGCCCCCTTTGAGATTTTCATTCATTTTTTGTATTTCTTCATGTAAGCTTCCCCAATGTGATTGTATAGTCATGGATTAATCTGGGTCTCATTTCTTTTTGTACACATGCTCAACCTCCTTCGTAATCTGAAGATTTTTTTTTTCTTTTTTTAGAAGAGATAACTGGCTTCACAAGACACTGGTTGTAACTGTGTTGTAAATATTCCTCCATTTTCTTATATAATATATCTTCAAAAAGAAAGAAGCTTAGTTATCTTTATTACTACTTGGAAATTTTTTTTATGTGTTCTTTTTGGTGAGGCTTACAGGCATTCCCTTGGTTGGAGCCAGGAGAGGATCCATAGTTATTCCTTCAATTAGGTTCACCAATGACCAATCACATTGAATTAAAAGGTGGTGCATGAACATTGTTATCTGTATTTCTTCCTATAAACTCTAAACCTACATACAGATGAACTCCTCCTCCAAATGGGACAAACACATATGGTGGAATTGTATCTTCAAATCTAGAAAACTTAAAAAATAGTCTACATCATAGTGAGTTGATGTTGTCCATAAAACCTTCCATCCTTTCAGTATGGTGAAGCCTTTGTATTCAAACTCAACTATTGCCTTTCTGAATGAGCCAAATATTGGAGGAAGCAAACACATTGTTTCTTGCGCTAATCTCCATGTAAATTTCATGTTTCTTTTTTCTGTGGACTTTTCATAATGAATGGTCATGGGATTCTATCTCTGTATTTGATTATGGGTACTAAAGTAGTTTTTGGGGTTTCATTTCCTAGTGGCATAAGCTTAGACCTCCATCACTCACTAATGAATTTGACCCCAATTTTCGACGGTCGTTCGTCAAAATTTTCACGACCTATTGTCGGTCGACCGACGAATCACAGAAATCAGCACCGTCGCTCACTTTTTGTCTATATCCCGATGGACTGTAATATGCCAACCTCCTGACGCAAGCTCATCAGAACCACGATGCCCTTTTTTTTACTCACACGACGAACAATGACCGAACCACGGGTGGCATACCTTCACAGAAGTGTTGGAGCAGCGACATACATTCGTCAGAACCATGACACCCACTTCATCGATCGTGCAATGAACAGTGGCTAGACCACGGGTAGCATACCATCGCTAAAGCATCAGAGCATCAACATACATTTTTCAGAACCGTGACGATAGTGTCGTTGGTCTAGCAACGAACAGTACCCAGAGTACGGGTGGCATACCTTCGCTGAAGTGTCGAAGCAGCGACATACAGTCATCGTCGATCTAGTGACAAATAGTACCTGGAGCACGGGTGGCATACTGTCGCTGAAGCGTCAAAGTAGTGACATACATTCGTCAGAACCATGATGACAGTGTCATCGGTCTAGCGACAAACAGTGCCTAGAGAATGGGTGGCATACCTTCGTTGAAGTGTCGGAGTAGCGACATACATTCATCAGAATCGAGACGATAGTGTCATCACTCTAGTGATGAACCGCACCTAGAGCACATGCGACATACCTTTGCCAAACTGTCTTATTAACAACATAAGTTCATCGAACTCACGATGAAATAGGAAAGTCATTATTGCAAAATTTTGTCTCACTTGCAATGAAATAAGCAAGTCATTATGACGAAAGTTCATCGGATACATTACAGAATCGTCAGACACTTTTTGTGATTCATCGCAATTTCAACGGAACAATGCAATTTTTTTTAAAAAAATCATTCTTTGAAATGTAGGCATATGGGTGAAAGATCAAGACTATTATAGCGATCAAAATTGCCTGAAAAGATATATCGGGAGGACTGGATTTTGGTCTCAGCGATGACGTTTCATCGGCAAGATACACATCTTGTGTCATCGATGAAGCACGAGGGAAGCATATCGGCAAGACATATACCATCGGAGTAAGTTCTGAATGTCTACCCAACCCGCTATGTGACGTCGATAAGATTACATCGGCAGGAATCTTGACGACATAGTTGAGATCAAAAGAATAATCATCGAGGAGACTCACCACATCGGGGAAACTATAGAATATCCTAGCGATACATGATCTCTTGTTGATGAAAATACAAATGGATCAAAATTCTTATTTGGGTGACTCTGGGCGATATATAAAAGTAGCAGGAGGCTCCAAAGTGCATCCATAGGGATAATGACAAGACATAAGGATAGGTCAATCAAAGAGATAAAGTTGATGTGCCAAGACCATGAGCATTTAATAGGGGTAGTAAAAGACAAGATGGATTGTTATCAATGCTCAGATTTAAAGGACAGATTGGAAGACTTCATTATGAAAATTTAGATCACAATATGATTAACCTTGTTTGGACAAATGCAATGACATTAGTGTCAAGAGTTAAGAGGCCATTCGACTTTGGATTTCAATAAATTATTGTATGCATTGAGTAAGTGTTTAACAAGGTAGAAAAAGGATAGTCATATTACTATTTAAAATATCAAACAACATGTCAGTTCTTGTGTTTAATTAGGCTTACAAAGGCAGGGATTTATCATTTTTTGCATACATCTACAGTCCAAGCTCTAGGCCTACATTATTTGGTTACTATGTATGAGAAATGAGAAATGCATAATTGTAGAATATGGAGGCTATGGATGATATTATGATGGCCACATTTGATGTTGATCAACAATTGGAGCAAAATATAAAACCTATGATGAGTCATGAGATCAAGGGGACTATCATGGACATCAAGCACAACCTACGAACTGGATTCTAATTTTGCTAAAAAAGAAAAAATCAAACTAGTGAATATTAAACTACACATTAGAATCTAAATTTGTGGAAAATGAGCAATTTGGTGAGAAATAGTACCTGCAGTGCGTCTTGGATACTTAGCTAGTGTATTAAAAAATAGGATTGCAAACCCAAAATTATTCTCACTCTAGAAATTCAATAGAAAAATACAGAATGTTATGATGGATACTTAGCTCTTAGACAATCAATAAAACAAAATGAGCATGATTATGAATGGTTTTACCTCGTCCCACTCTTGATCTCCATGTTTGAGAGCCTTCTCTTTAAGACCCCATGAATCCAATTTGATCCATTGCTGCCAAAAGAGATATTAATGTGTAAACAAGGAGCCACATTTAGACAAACTGGTTGTTGATTTCTTCTATGAAATTTAGAGACTACAAAAAGAAGATACCTAATGGGGATCATGTGGGCTTCCTAGAGAAAGCACTACAATATGGCCTCAAGCAGCAATGAAAAACTTTGGATTAGGTTCATAGTAAATCCTAATAGCATGACATTGAAATTTTCTCTGGTACTGGGTCCTCTCCCCTAGATTAAATTAAGGAAAATATTATTGTAAACACAATATGTATAGAAGAATATGAATGTAAAGGAAAAAGGATATTAGAAAAACATAAATGTAAATAAAAGTACTGTGAGCAGAAAATGAATCTAAATTGGTCTTGAACAAATAAAATCATACGCAATTAGCATTAAGTTATACTGACCTTGTACTCATTGCCATTGTCAATCTTGAAGTTTACTTTGATGCCTTCTGCAGAAACTCTCTGGCCACGAGGCAAGAGAAGGCGGGAAAACCAAGTGTATATTGATGACTTCCTGACAATCAAAAAGAAAGAAGCAACCATTCAACCCTATTAGAATAGAATAATCTTATGAATTGATTTTATTTGTTTTACTCGCTAATGGATAGTGGACCTAGTTCTCTTGAATTGAGATACTACTAAGATGTGTTGACTAGTGATTTTAGACTACTGTTATTCTGCTTCAATCTCTATAAGTTACTGTTGTCTTAAATATATTCAAGATAAATCTGCAAATAAATTCCCTGATCTCTTATAAATCATGTAGATTATTCTATTAATACTTCTTCATTTTGATATTTTCTTTCAAAAATTCATAGAAAGATATGTAATGCCATATTTTAATTTTACTAGTTCTATAATTATAGTAGATGATTCCAACAATTGTGAAATGCATTGGCAATATGTTGGATGAATGAAGTAAACTTTGCAATTGGCAAGTGTAAATCCAAATTCCTTAACCCTTGCCAGCATCCTTCTTGCCTGTTTTAAAACATGTGCTTTGGAACAGGGCATGGAAATCCATCTAAGATTAATGAAAAGGAGATTTTTGTCAGATATTATATTACAGTAAGTTGAATGAATGTAAGTAAAGATAATTTAGCATACCTACAAATGGTACAAAATTTCATGGTTAAATGGAAGCCTCCCATCAACAAGAAGATCCAAATATCCATGTATCTATCTCAATCGAGCCCCTAAACCCTTTAGAGCTATCAAATTTTCCACTAACCTATTATGCACAAAAGTCAAATTTTAGAGACCACTAAAATAAAAATAAAAAACATTACATTATGATCCAAATCCACACACAACACAATACTCATAGTGAAAATTTAACACTTTCTTTCATCTTTGCATATTGATTTGATTCTTCAAACGATGCATTTCTTATATTGAAAAGTGCATTACTTACCTTATTGAGCTTCTCTTTGTTTTGAGAATAGTTTAATATTCACTACTTAACAGGGCCAACCACGTGAAGGTGGAAGCTCATTTGGCCCCTCCCCCCCCTCACATCAATCTCAATTCCCCATACCCGATCATATAACATTAATAATTCATTCATCCATTAATAACATATAGCATTCATTCATTCATCCTGCATTAATAACATATAGTATTCATTCATTAACATATAACATTCATTCATTAACATATTCACATTCATTCATTCATCCATTAATAACATATAACATTCATTCACTCATCCATTAATATCATATAACATTCATTCATTAACATATAACATTTATTCATTAACATATTCACATTCATTCATTAACATATAACATTCATTTTTTAAGTTTTTGCATATTATCAAAAATATGGTTGTCATAATATGATTACAATCACTTTTTTTCTTTTTTGCAGCTAAAAAAAGCTGAAGTGGAGTATCGTTTTCAAAATCATCTGTCCCCCCTTCAGTTTTTCAGAGCTCTGCTCATGATCTTAATGTATGCCTAGTCGTGTACTCACAATGTGGATGCGGCTGCAAGGGGGGGTCTGCTGCAATAGCAAAGAAATGTTAAATTGATATGTTTTATTTTTATTATTACATGTATTTCATTAATTAAAAGAACATCAGAGTGGTGCTCTTTACCTGATTGGGCCACATCATGTTCCTGATATTGTCTTATAGCGTCATGCTCAACATGCTGAACACCTTCTAAATCCTGATCTAGAGTTGAAACACGAAATATTACATTAATTAATACACCAATTGCAATTAAATATGTTTAAAACAACATTAGAGTGGTCCTCTTTACCTAATGGAGCCACATCATGTTCCTAATCTTGTCTAGCCTGATCATGCTCAACATGTTGATCACGCTCTACATGCTCTAAAGTTGAAACACGAAAGGTTACATTGATTAATACACCAAATGCAATTAAAGATGTTTAATTGTATTAATCCATACTACATTTTTTATAGCACATGAATACATCCAGTACCAAGATGCACACCATGGCCTTTATCAGTGGGTTGTGCTCCACCCTCACCAAGCTTCATTCCAATGTCATGTGTAGTATTATCATTGCTTATCTATGTAAAACAAATAGGCACATTATTATGGTGGAAAGTAATATTGAATAGATTGCACAAGTATTCAATTTGAAATAAACTTTATTGAGTTTATTTACCTGCATGTTGGATGCAGTGGAAGATTGTGTTTGCCCAGTCGAGACTCTTGGTTGTTCAATCAGGGCTCCATAGCCTTCGTGGAAGGCAATATTTAGGTCATCTTCTGTGGGCACTCTGTTGAAATCAAAGCCCTACATTTTTGCATGCTATCATGAATTTTGCTTCTATGGTGTGATAAAACCAAAATTGTTTACAATTTATTATTTGGATGCAATATTTCATTTATTGATACTTACAAATCGTGTGGCTATTTTCATATAACCACCAAAGCCAAGTTTGTGTTGCCTGTATTTTTCTAGTCTTGCCTTTGTTGCCTTCGATGTGTCGGGCAGCATATGAAAAAATTGAAATATGTTAGATTATGTAAAAAGAAAGAGTAATCAGTATATAATTAAATTGTTGATAGTATCACATACATTGCTTGGCCCGGTGGTGTCTCTCAGTTCTTCTTTTCAACCTTCTCCTTTCCATCCGACACCAAGTCCTTCCAATCCCTTTCCGAAATCATGGGGGGATGCTCGTACTTTCTGTTCTTCTCTAAATGTGACCTATATTGGTCCCTCACATATTTTAGATAGGTACCAACTTTCTTAAGGACCTTGGTTCAGTTGAATGTTTTATCACCGAACAACACAACTAAACAGTTAATGAGCTCATATTTTAAATCTTGATTTTGGGCATTCCACCATGTACGTATGGTGGGCCCAAAGAGCTCCAATGTAATATCACTTAGATGTTTATAAAAAACATCATTTCCTACAAAATGATCATGGGATCATTAGTCTATAAAGAGTGATCAATAAGTAAATTTCAATTGGATTATATATAATAATTATTAAAACATTTTAAAGTACCTGGGACCTTCTCTATCTTTATGGGAAGGAAATCCTCGGTCACCACAAATGTGACCGGCAATGTTCCCATACTAGTAATACGGGAAGATCCAGGAAATGCTACTAAATCATCACCAGTACTAGCGGCATTTGTATCCACAGTTACTGACACATGTAGTGGCATGTGTTTACTGCTAGACAGTGGACTACCGAATTCCTGCATGGTATGTGTCGCCGACATTTTAGTCGATAATATAGGCATGGATGATGGGGCTGGATGATGTGTTATATGTGCAAGAAGATCAAGATTGACACTTGTACCATCCCCTACTTCCTAGGAAACACTTGCAGTACCTTGATCATGGCCAACAACATGATTAGGACGCAAATAATCTTGTAAAAACAATACAAATTTTAGTTCATGACATAAAAGAGTACAAAATATAAAACCATGAATGAACTTATGTTATAATTAAAGATCTCATGAGAGCTTACTTGCAAGTTTTGTGCTCTCTCAGACAATATTTTAACCCTTTCTCTTATCTCATTTATTTGAGGCACTACGAATACCAACTTAAGGATTTCTTGATTGCATTTTTTTTAGGTCTTCCTCATCATATCCATAGGGTTTGTGGAAAATGCGATGTCATCATTGCATAAAGTGACTACACCTGCATATGGATGATCTCTTGTACTGCTGGTGCCTTTCCCCGATCAGCCGACTGTAACAAGAATATTAAAAACATTATCGAAATTAAGCCAATAAACTCATGAAAAAAACATAATAATAAAAAAATTTGTTCGTATCTAATTTGTACAATTACAATGAGGTAAACCTATCAGATAGAAGTGCCTGAAGATGGATCGTGATCTATGCTCTTGGCCAAAGCCTTCCTTGTATGAACAATGTCCCACTGTGACAAAAATTAAATATAAAAAACATTACCGAAATGAAACCAATAGACTTACAAAAAAAAACATAATAATAAAATGGTATATTGGAGTCATTAATTGGAGGTTGGGTAAAATGGTATATAGTACATACCACCCCCATAGTAATTGTCTTTGTATCTAAGCGATTCAAATTGTAATCGATTAGCAACTCTTCCCCTACAGTTATTAATTTTATCGCACATACGAATACACGATTTCCCTCTCACGCCTTGAATATACAGTTGGGTTGCTTATTTGTTGACCTAGGTTGTGTACTATTTATAAACCTTGCAATAATCCCTTATCCTTTTGGCTTCCTGTCAATGTACCTAGCCACTCCTTTATTTTGATCCTTATCTTTTAGTTGTATATAATTTGTTGATAGTGCATACCTACGCATACTTCGTGTATATCAAACCAGCTACATCCAATCTTTGTAACTATAACAGGTTCCAACATACTCCATCAACTCAGTAACTTTTTCGTAACAGACCTTTATGTCGTCTATGTAAAATAGGCCCAAACCATGTAATGACGATGGTGCTATGTGATATATCCTCTCGTTAACACAAAGATCAGTGTTTAATGGAGGAAGTTCCTTGGGTACCCTTTGTTTCCATAGATGTTTGTACCTCAAGGGCACCTCAATGTCACCTATGCTCACATCATCATAAGAACATGACCCCCCTTCAACAAGAAAAAATTCCATGCGTTTACAAAATTTTCTTCTAATCTTTTGACCTCTAGTTGGTCTCCTCTTGTAGACCTACTACATGTCTCGCTTTCCTCTTCTCTTCCTAAATTTTCCTTGCTCAAGGAAGACAAATCTGACAAATACCTATTTGGTGGTACCTACACTCATAAGGATGTTGAATGAAATTCTTTCATGATGATGTGATCCAAAGGTGACATTATGGTTAATCTATCATTTCATCGCGAGAATTTGACAGGTTATAAGGTAATCAAGTCTTGATAGATTGCAAGTTATTGTTACTACCGTCCAAATGTGTCCATCACAAATCAAATCTACTTTACGTTTTAACTCCCAAACTTTGTAACAAGTGTTACATGTGACTATGGTCCACCAGTTACACAACCAAGGCATCAAATGTATTCTCTAATCGTAATCAAATGACTTTTTCTCTTCATTCAAGTAAATAAACTTGAAGGGAAACACCACCAAGTGGTTTATTGGACACCTACATGACTAAAAATAGCAGAAAATTTACATTTAATTTCCATATGTCTAAGTGGTTAATGGGGAGGGAGTGTGTCCTAGGTTTGGTAAAGTCATCATAAGTTTATGCTTTGGCAATAAAAAATGTTTAAGTCATCTTAAATCTTCCTATGTCTAATTGCTAGGAGACTTTTGGTATGTTTTAAGGTAGGATGAGTGGTCACATCAATGTTCTAATTCTATATGACAAGGTTTCAACATCTTCAAATAGTGAAAGTTAGTGCTCATAGTCATTTGAAACAACAAAATTTTGATTATGTATGATGGTAGGATTTGATGACTTAAAAGAATTGGCTACCCAACAAACTTAAAGTTAAAAGAAAATTTTTCAGTTTAAGGGGTTAGAACTTTCTTTCATCTTTGCATATTGGTTTGATACTTCAAACGATGCATTTTTTTTTATCCCACTTCTATCATATTGTATTCCCATCCCATTGCAATTGTTGGAGTTGATACAAAAATTTCATATCAGATACCATGTTCTTGAAGCAATTTTCTAAAGATCTTTTGTGTTGTATGGATCCATATAAGCTTGAAATGCTCTGAGATCATTGGTGTAGATAAATATATGTGTTCCCTTTCATTTGCATTTGTTTTGAAGTTCTCAATCACTGTTTTGTGGGATTAAACAATCAAATACAGGTACTACCCTATTGTGCCTGTGTAAGGGCTTGAGGGCTAAATAGAAATGACATCCACCAATCCACCCACTATCTTAGAACTATAACTCGGTGGATTGGTGTGCATCATGGTGGATTTGATATATTTTCAAATCTTGTTCTTTGAATTCCATTTATGTTTTGCCCTTGTCTTGGCTTGTTACATTGTTTTGGAGGAACCTAAGGTTGGGTTTTACCTTGGATTTCATAAAAATCCTAATGTTCCATGTAAAACCTTGGGTGAGATATATTCGGTTGTTACTTTTTTGGAGTGGGTATTAAAATGACTTACGTCTCATTGTTTCGTCTAGGCCGGGCCCCTTTTTATAAATTGAGTTAAATATTTTTCCTAGTTTTATTACTTCCTAAGTTTAGGTTGGCCAGTGCCCTATGTTACTGATATTATCCCAAACCTAAGGGGAGGGTTAATAATCAAAAGACCTTATGAATCTTCAACTACAAAAGCTACAAACTTGATTGTAAATGTGGCCAAATTGGCCCAAAAGACAACTGAAAGAGAAGAAGCTAAGAATAAAAGTTTGATGGAGAAGTATAACACCATTATTGGAGAGTATAGTAGAATGCAGCAAAGGAAAGTTGAGCTGCAAATTGAGGTAGACAGGTTGAAGTACAGACATGTGGAGGAGTCTTGTAGTTCTTTTGGTACCCTGGCCATACCTTCTACATCAATATCAGTACCTCCAACTTCTCCAATTGTTTCTACTCCTGGGTCCCCCATCCAGACTCCTACTCCTAGTCCTTCATTAGAGTTAGTTGAAGAGGAAGTTGAGTACTTTGTAGATCCCACCAAAAAGCAGATGCTTAATAAGATTACAGAGCTACAGGTAGCTCTAAAAGCAAGTGAGAAGGGAGAAGTTGCCAAGCAAAATGAAGTTGTAGACACAGTTTTTAGGCATTTGAATTATGGAGTTGATGGTAGATTACCATCAGTTTATTCTTTATATTCTTTATTCTTATATTCAATAAGAAACATTACTAGGGATTAGGAATTAGTTTTTCCTTTAGTTGAGAAGTGGATCCCTAGGGCCAATGACCTAGATGTTATGTATAAGGCCTCTAGATTCGATGTAGACAACATGCCCTAATCATTAAGGCCTACTCAAGTTTTTGTAAAATCATTGCAAGTTTTTCAAGCTTGACATGATGATTTGAGTAGGAAGATTAAGGAATTGGTAAAGAATTTTTATGACTGGAGTGTCACGTCTTTACCAAATTTATAGGGACTGCCCTGTTTTGCCTATGTATGGGTTTGAGGGTTAAATAGAAATGACATCCACCAATCCACCCACTGTCTTGGAACTATAACTTGGTGGATTGGTGTGAATCATGGTATGATAGAGGTTCATTGCATTTGAAGGTCTTTTAAAGCAAAAAACTTGGCATTGAATTGATGCCCTAGGGCTGACAGGGGTAATTTTCTTATGAATTTGTGGTTGTTAAGTTAGGGTTTATCAATTTGATGGATATCTTGGTAGAGTCATGGTGACATTATTTGATGGTCCAATCTCTACTTTGAAACAAAAATATCTCTAACAACTCTAAGAGCTATAATGGGATGGCATTAAAGGAACCTTCATATGAAGGACCTTTGAATTAAGGTCTTCTTTTGAAGGTCCTTCATGCCAACATTCCTTTTATAAAGCATTTTGGACATGAAATATTTAAAATAAAAAATACCTTCATTTGAAATTCTTGACATGGAATCATTCTTGAATGAAGGTTCTTCATTCAAAGGTCATGACGACATCACCTTCAAATAAAGGTTCTTCATTAACTGGTATTTTGTAATTTTGAATGTGTGATAATAATTTAGGGTTGAAAATAAATCCATTTGAGCCTTTTATAAATGAAAGGACATTTGATGCAATCATATGCCTTGTCAAACTTTTAACTTAATAGTAAGGGCATCATGAGTAGTTTGTTGGGCCCATTCAACAATCTCTGATGCAAGGATTGAATTGTCTAGAATATATATACTATCAAGAAAGCCAATTTTTTTACCTCTATGACTATATCTCAAGAAATATGTTTAATTGTGATGGCAATGATATTGACAAGGATTTTGTAATCTAGGTGTTGAGAAGCATAATTGGCCACCATCCTAGGAAAGATTCTTCATTCTCACTTTTAGGTGTTAAAATTTAACAATACGTAGATTGATGAAAGATCCCAAAGAGCCTTTCCCCATGCTATCCAAGTACACATAGCAGCGGTCATCTCTTATATGGTTGGACATGATTTCAAGAACTTAGCTAGGAATTATTCATTTAACCTAAGGTTTTCTCATAATGCCATCATTCGAAAAGTATGATCAAATTCTTCTATTATGAAGAATTGGTCTATGTGCCTCTAGTAATCACTATAAAAATGTGAAAGACTAAGCTATTTTATTTTTTTTGTCTTATCTTATACCATTTTACGAGAATTGGGGGACCAATGTATGAGAAGATCTTTGGAAAATAGGCATGAAAATTGCAAGTTAAAGAGAATGGGCATGCCAAACTTACAATACTCATTGTCCCTTGGTCGTCAATTTTCCCTGAGTGCCCTCAACCTCGTCCTCGTTGCTGGTTTTGACCTTGTTTTAGCTCCAAACTCTTCGTCGGCGATGGTATTGACCTTGTTTTCACTCCTCCAAACTATTCCTCAGCATTGGTATTGACCTTTCACTTGTCCAATTTGATGAGCTACAACCTGGATTAGTTAGGTTTTAGAGTATGTTAATTAAATTTAAAATTATGGCGCCATTGAGAGTAGTGAATATAAAGCAAGCAAAGTCTATTATGGTGCCATTTAGACTAGTGAATATAAAGTAATCGAAGCCTATTATAGTCATGAGGGAAATAATAAAACTCCTAGGATACTTTGTGAAACCATTTTCCTTGGTTAAAGGGAGACCATAAAATATACCTTTGGATATTTTCAATCTTCAAATATGAGGATTTGCAAGGTTCTTAGCAGCATGAGTAATGGAAATGTGTGCAACAAGAATTTTTGAACACACATGGAATCTCCTTGCCAAAGAAAGGGGCTTCATAATTTAATATGATAATTTTTCTCAGCTCTAGAAATGATATGTTTCCTTAAAGAGGAAGGAGAAACCTAAAAGGTAAAAGAGATGCTTAGGAATCTCAACATTTCCTTATGATCAACCCCCTTCTATCCATAGGAGTTGAACCAATTGGGCTTGGCTAAGAATGATTTCCTATAACATTGAGTTTTATTCCACTATATATTTGAACTTAAAGCTTTCTAGAAAATATCTAGGCATTGAATATCCTAAATAATGTCACGTTTGTCCTCCAAGAGAGTGAGAAAGGAGTCATTAGAAAAATGACCATTGAATAGTTGGTCTATAGAGTTACGAAAAGTAGCACCTTTAATAAGGTTCCATGAAATACTATTAGCTAAAAGATATCCAAAGGCTTCCATAAAAAACACACATAAAGTAGGAGCTAAGAGGAAAACATGAAAAATTGAACAAAAGCACCCAAAATCCTCAAATTTATGTCCATTCATGGTAATACAAGTATAACCATCATAATTTTTTTTTTTTAAAAGTAAAACAAATTGAGGAACAAATCCTAGATGACATAACTAGTCCAATTCAACACCAGAAGTACCAAGAGATTAATGAAATTACCACAAGTTTTTAGTAGAAGTAAACTGCCATTTGCAAAGTTAGTAAGAAGTAGTGTCGAAAGTGGAAAATTAATCATGAAGTCATGGCTAATAGAGCATACAAAATATATTGGAAAAGTTAAGAGAACTTATATCTGCACACAAACACACTCAAAATAATAATTATATCATACAATTCATTTGGGAATATATTACAATATGGCTTTTACAAAGCCTTTCAAATATACCTTCCCATTTGAATTACTATCTTATAAGAATATAACTAATTATTTAATAACAAAAATAAACAAGTTAGTAAGCTGAATTTATTAATGTTAATCTGAATATTCCAACACCCTCCATTAAGTTTTACATTCTTTACAACAAAACATGTTGATTGAAACAAATAAATATATATATTCTAAGCTAACATCATTTGATTTTTCTTTAAGTTCTCCCTCAAGAACATCATTGGCTCAAGTAATACAAGTCCACACTATGTGATCCTTTTTCTTCCAATAATAACATTCATTTTTATTTTTTAATTATTATTACCGCATGAGTATAATACATTCTCATGTTGAGAATCAAATTTTAAATCTTTTCCATTGTTCTTTTTTCTTCTCCTAATAGGGCCAAAATCACATCTCCTTGTGTTTGAGAAGTTATCAAATGACTACCTTCAAAAGGCTGATGTAATCTCCATCTTAGCACCAAGGGCCCACCACATTATGCATCGCCAAGGAAATACACGTGGTGCTCGCTCGTGATATCACAATCAATAAACACCTTGCATCTTTGTATCATGTGATGGAGGGCAACCATTGATCTCCACCATCAGAAATCATGTTCATTCATAGCAGTCACCAGCACTGAACATAACCGTCAAGCAACTTTTCATCAAGATTATAACATCATCGTCGATTTTGAGCATGTGCATCTCACAGTCACTTTAGTAACCTATCATATAATGTATTAAAACTCAACATAAATATTAAAGCGCTTTGATTATTCCTTCGGTACCGCCGATTGAGACACATGGTGCTCGCCCATGATATCGTAATCAGTTAAAACTTAGTGGTGAGGTCATGACGGGATTGCGGGGAATAGTCAGGATCAACTAATGGATGATCGACGGTCATTAAAAAATCATTCCAACATCTATCTCCCTCAACGACATGTCTGGGAACTAACCCATGTTGGCCTTGTTACTACATTCGTACGGTTCGGGACGCTGGGTTCACCACAAAACCGCTCACTTCATAGCCAGGGAAAAATGAGACTTCCTCGCTCCTAAGACTATGATGAACACCTGAGCCACTATGGGACTCAAGGCGGGAGCTACTTCTTTTTGCTCCTAGAAGGAAGAGTACTGGAACACCCTTTCCATTTGGTGTTTGGCTATGGACTCTCGGTGCAACCCGGTTGCATCCCTATGGTTCTCCTTTCCTTGAACAACCATACCTCCCTATATAAGTTATTAGTCCAAATACTAGACATTGGTAGGATGACACTGTACTCTAGGCTGACTCCCCCATTTTTGACTTCTCATCACCAGTAATAACCCATAGGGACCTTCCCTTGATTTGTAGACTCTTCCTAGCCTAGCTAACATCTTGATGAGTCCAACTCACCTTGTAGAGTTGCCTTACCCTTGCAACCTACCTTAACTTGCCATGACTTGGCATGACACGACACTTCTTTATGCTCCATGCTGCTATGCCCACACTACCCCGGGTAACTCGGCTTTGACATTAGAACCTTGCTGTCCCAACTCACCTTAAGATTCAAAAAATAAAAAGCAAAGAAAAATATGCCTCAAAAATGATAAATCTCAACGTATATTATATAGATTATATATAAGGTATATAAGCGAGTTAAATCATTATAATATTGTTAAATCATTAATTATATTACAAATGAACACTGCTTTCAAATTCTTCATTCTCTAAAGCATTGGTTCTTGCATTTGTTCTTGACATAAGCAACATCCAATCATCAATTATGGGATTGACATCCTTAATGTTTTTTAGAATTTGACGAAATATTTATTGTTCTTCATTTTTTCCATCTTGTTGAAAAACACAACTTAATGTAATGACCATTTTGAATTCTTCACATAGTAGTTTTTCTCACCTTTTTCTTTCATATGGAGCCATGTCATTTACTGGAGGTAATTGTGCCAAGTCTCCAACTACAATCATGTAGATATGCTTGAATATAGAATATTTAATTAAATTGATAAGTATGAATTTGTATAGAGGGAACTATAATAGAATTGAATAAAAAATATGGTAATGTAAAGTTATCAAAGATAGCAATTTCAATCCAGAACTCACCTCCAAAACTTTGGTTACTATTTTTTGGGAATGCTTGTCGAAGCCTGGAATCTATGTTTTCAAGCAACCTCTCCCCAAATAAACTCATTTCATCTATCAATATGTATCTGACATGTGATATTTCTTCTTGGAAATTTGTAAGTCTTGTCCCTTCTAGTTCATTGAAATCTCTTATTGGAATTCTTAGCTTTGAATGAATGGTTGAAGCACCAATGTTGAATGTTACAACTCCAATAGGCAAGAATAGAAGTAGAGGAGATTGTTTGGGAGAAGAATTTTTTCTAGTGCTAGGTTATGTGTTAGGTTATATAGTGTTTGAGCCTAGCCTCAAACACTACAATTAGGGTTAGGTTATGTGTTTTCTTTAGAGTTAAGTTTGGGATTAGGTTTATGGTTATGGTTAGAGTTTAGGGTAATCTCTAAATTTAAGTTTAAGTCGTAGTTGATTATTTTCCCACAAAAGGAAATTAGATCCATTTTTTCTCATGTTCATTATAGCCAACTATGGCTTAATCTTAAATTTAGACCTTTTCTTGAAACCTAACATCATATCCCTAATCTAACTATAACCCTAACCCTAATCATAAGATTGACTCATACCCTGATCTTAACCCTAGCCCTGACTATAAACCTAATCCTAACCCTTACTTGGAAAGTAAACCATCATTTTCTCATTAATGTAACCCTAGCCATAACTTTAACCCTAACACTATTTCTCAAAACCATAATCTTAACCATAACCCAAATCCTTTTTATCAAAACCCTAAACATAAACATAAATCTAACCCTAAACCCTAAACATAAACACAAACCTAACCCTAAACCCTAAACCATGATCCTAATTCTAATCTAACCCTAATACTAACCTTAACTTACACCCTAACCTTAACCCTAATTGTAACCCTAAACTAAAGACAAATGCTACACCCTAAACTATAATCCAAATCTTAAACCTAACCCTAACCCTAATCATAACCTAACCCTTTTTCTCAAAACCTTAACCTTGACCCTAACCCTCACCTTTATCCTATCTTTATAACCCTAACCACAACCAAAACTCTAATTCAAACCCTAACCCTAATTACCTAACCCTAAATATTTTTTCTTTTATTAATTAGTTGCATTCACTCTAATAACCCTAAACCTATCCCTAAACCTAACCCTAGCCCTATCCCTGGCCCTAATCCTAACCCCAACTCTAAGCCAAATATAAAAACAACCCTTAATCATAACAATAACCCTAAAAATTAATTCTAAATATAACCCTAATACTATAATCCCTAATTGTAATCCTAAACCCTAACCCTAATTTCATATCTAATCCCAACCATAACCAAAACTCTAAATCTAACCCTAACCATAAAACATAAACCCTAATCTAACCCTAGTCCTAACATTATTTTTCCTAACCCTAACCCTATTTTTAAACCTAACACTAACCCGAACACTAAATCCTAACCCTAATTAAATACCCAATCATAACCCTAAATTTTAACATGATCCTTTGAATTGGATACTTCATAAAAATTTGTGTTACAATCATTGCTTCCATTATTGGCATTTTTACATTGGGATGCATATATTTTTAAAATCAACAAATTTTTTTAATATCTTGCCAAAATTAATATTATTAATTGTAATATCAAAGTTATAAACATGTATGCAAAATAAGAACATAAATAAGAAATATATGGTAATAGTTTCTTCAAAAAAAAAAGTGATGTGGACTACAAGGACTATAAGATATCCACAAAAGAGATCTACATTGAAAATATTGTAGGTAAATTCAAGAAAATACAATTCGTAGATGTAAAGCCAAATAAATGTGAAACTGTGTACTATAATGATTTTAGAATATACACATAATGGATTTGTTGAAAAGGTTTTAGAAACTTTCAAACAAATGCAAATGGTAGATGCAAAGAAAAATTCCACAACCTTCACCAAAATCCTTATTGGTTTCCTTAATATGGGAGATTTGGAACAAGGTATAGACATCCATCAAAGCATAATATGAAGATAATTTTTTTCAAATGTTGTGGTTGTAGATGCCCTTTTTAAATTTATATAGAATGTGGAAGGATAGAAAAATCTTGTGAACTATTTGAAAAATGTCTCAAAGAATTGTAATCTGTCAATTTATTTTAGTGTCTATTTTGTTATACCCCATGTCCCAAATTGGGTATAACACAATAGACACTAAAACAAATTGATAGATTGTTATGAGGGCAGTGATGATACTTTTCTAATTAGAGTGTATTCCATGAGATTACAATTATTCAAGGCATTGTGTCAAATAGTTCATGAGCTTTGTCTATCCTCCCACATTTTGCATAGATTTGAAAAGGGCATCTACAACCACAAGATTTGAGAAAATTCATCTTCATATTATGTTTTCATTATGATTAGTTGACTCTTATACTAAATCTGAGTGTTGTTTGTGTTTTGACAAGAGTAGATTAATATTTTTTTTAATTTTCTCTATCAAGATCAAAATTGCATGCAGATAGAATGAACCATAGTTTAGTTACAACACTTGGTCTCTTCAAAATAATCAGAGAAGATTAGGGAGAGGAAGGAATGCACACCAAACTACAAAATAGGGGTAGTTGTGGCTTTGTTAGTTTTCTTTATATACTCTACTTGTTTCCTATAGGGATTAATTTAATCACTATACAAATGAAAGATGGTTGATTATCTACTAAATATTGTTTTGTGTGCTTTGAAATGGAAGATAACTATGTTGGAAAACAAGGATAGACAATTGAGAGGGGGGTGAATCAGTTGTTACAAAATTGAAACTTGTTTAACCTTATTAACCTTTAATCTCAGATCTGATAATTAACAGTGAAAGCATGAATCAACAACACATCAGAAACACACATAACACCAAGATTTTTGTGTACAAACCATGTTGGGGGAAAAACCACGATGGAGGTTAATCCACAATTTATACCCTATTAAAAGTATAAAAGAAATGAATAAGGAATGCACATGCATTTAGGAACACTGCCTAGATCTCACTGCTCAAAGGGAAGGCTCACTGCCTTACATAAGATAATCAAATTAAATCCATCTAATGAGGTTGAACTGAGAAATTAGCTTCTTCAAAAGCTTGATGACAGTTTCAATTAGGCACATAAATACTTGGTCATACTTTGCTTAAAATTCTTCACACTCTTCTCTGCATTCGAATGATCTAATATTTATTCACACATATCTCGCAAATTCTCTCTAAATGAATAAAACAATTCCTCTTATATATCCACTTCATGAATTTACATTAACAACTCTGTCAGCCAAAAATAAATAATAGATGAATACAAAGTGTCGGCCCAATTCATGAACAAATCTCAATGCGCACCAACCTAAATCAGTCACAACATAATGAAGACCTAAAGCAACATCCTCGAACATGCCATGCATTCAAAAATTAATCCACAAGGATCTACAACATGTTACCACCATCATGTCAACCAACAACATGAAAACTCGAAACATGCAAAGGAAAAATCTTTGATCACGAGCACACTGATCAATGTGGACGTACCACAATGATAGAGTATGAGATCAAGAAACATCAATGAACATCTCAAGAGCATACACAACAATTCAATTCACCAGAATTACATTCTCTTCTTTCAGAAACACCAACTATAGCAACAAAATAACTGTAAGAACACAAAAACTCATAACTCACTCCAATCTTGATGCACACCTTTGAAACTTATAGAGGATATAATAGATAGGCTTAGAAACAAACCCTTTAATACACAACTTCAGAATACCAACATACAAAAATTTCCACCACTTTGATCTCCACAACTTCATAGACTATCTGCAACATATTTATTCTAATTTTCTCAATATCCTCGACATGTACAACCTTTAAGACAATAATGCTAATAGTGTTGACATCAATGAAAACCACATATCATGAGCAACACAACCACAACATCCAACAATCTACATCTCTATGAAAATTGGTATATGCTAATAGTCAACTTATTATCTTATTTATAGCATTTCCTTAGCTTTTTATACTAAAAAATTCAAGGTAGAGGGTAACATGATTCTTTGAATTGGATACTACATAATAATTTATGTGTTATAGTCATTGCTTCCATTGTTTGCATTTTCACATTAGTATGCATATTTTTTACAATCAACACTCTTTTAATGTCTTGCCAAAATTAATATTATTAATAATTTCAAAATTTTATAAACATGTATGGAAAATAAGTACATAAATAAGAAATATATTGTAATAGTTTCTTCAAAAAAGGGTAAAAATATCATGTGGACCGTACAAGGATTGTGGTGGGACTTAAAATTTACATGGATGGAGGCTAGTGTTTTGGGGTTTAAGGTGGGTGTTTTCTACCCATGGTGTATTAACGAGGGAGATCAATGATAATCCTTCCTCACAGATCTTGCACGATCAGATTAAAGGCCCCTGAGGGTACTGCGAGGTCTATGAAGAGGTGACACGTGGCCTGGTTCTTAAAGCGATATGGCTAGGTGGGACCCGTTGTCTAGTTGCAACCTCTTGTTTTCTTGGGTTGTGATTGTGCACGATTCTCCTAGGGCACTGATGTAGATTTTCAAACAATTATTAACTCAATCTGAGTCATCTGACTTGCCATGTTCGATCTGCATTAACAGTTTGATTTTTGTTGGGTTCCTGTTCATCCACGTTGGGAGTTCTTGCTCTCTGCAAGTTGTTCTCATTAATGGTGTGCGTTTTTTCAGTGGATCCTTGCCTAATTTTTTTGCGTACGAACAATGTTCTCCTGATAAATGCAATGATGGGTTGTATGCCATGCCTTCACAAGCCAGGAATAATTTTTGGTGGCTACACCAGCCACTAAAATGATCGAATGCTCATGCTGCATTTGAGCAATTAATATTCTCGCACCAATTAACCCTATAAATGCTCATTTTGTTATCTAGTATTATCATGGAATTTTGAGTTATCTTATTTGTAGGTGGTCGAGTCTCCCCTATATTTTGCGAGGTGTTCTTTGTAATGGACCATTCGTTTGTGCGCAGAAGTACTAGACTCGGGGTGAAAAATTTGTAGCCTGATGGGGTACAAGTTGTCCTTAGCAAGCCCGAGGTTGTCCATGATGCTTATAAAGGGACGAGGAGCTCTAAGTCCCCACTGGTGTTGTCTTCTAGTTGTGATGGTGATGGGTCTGAAACTGACTCGGACTACCAACATTACTTGGCATCCATGACCAAGTTGTTGGGGGTCAATGAAGAGCCCCTCGTAGTTGCCCCAATAACTGTGATGGCGCCGTGCCATTCTACCAGATCATGTGTTAAAGAGGATAAAAGGAAGTCGGTCTCACTTCTTACTGAAGTGAGGACCAGGAGCAACTACCTCTACTAGGGTCGTGTGTCTTGCAAGTAGTTATAGTTGTTGGGTGTGTTACTTTTGGGTGGTGTGTTGATGTGGATGTACGCGTGCCTGCCACACTCTTTTGTCTTTAGCTCTAGTTGGTTACAATGGTATAACAGTTTTGATTCCTCGAACTGATTATGGTTTTTTCTAATGATGAGGAATGTGAATTTGAATTTCATTCTAAGTGAAATTCAATTTTGGAATGAACAATGTAGCCTATTGCTTTGTTGCTCTTCGGTCCTATAAAGGAGATTTGACGGCTCATTGTTAAGGGTTGTTGTTTTTTTTGGGTCTGAAGGCTTAGAATAGGTACAATTAGTGGTAACGCAGGATTTTGAAGGTATTATGTAGGAAATCATGCAAGATTGGGAATAGTATGAAATAAGTATACTATGCTTTTGTAATTACTGATATCGAAAGAAATCTAAAAAAATTAAGACATTTTGCTCTCATGTGTATGGGCCATGGATTATGAATGGATTTATAAAGGGTTTATTCATTCAGTTTCAATGGTGTAGTTGAAAGTGTAATTTATTCTCTTGCTTTAACTTAATGAGTTAAACAAATGCTTGAACACAAATTACATGTTTATGGTTATATGCTCAGGATTCACTAAAGAGTATTGTTTTAATATACTGACATATCTCATGGTAGCAAAGCACTATGGTGATAAGTTCATTTTCATTTGAATTACGTTTTATATGACTCCCACCCAATGGATGAGGCTTTCGATAGTATAGGTAAATTCCTTTCAGGTATAGGACTATGACTCTAAGCACGGTGATTTAATAACCGAACATTTTAATGAATATCAACTGCTATCTCTTTTTGGGATATAGATCTTATGATAATTTTCAGTCTCCTTGCTTTAGGATATCTTTTATTATTCTTTGGTTTTGCCACAACCAGGGCAATGACTGTCTATTAGTGTTAGTGGGGACTACATCTGTAAGAAGAAGTGTTCTCACCAACATGAAACATTCTTATGAACACACTTGTGTTTACCCACCTTGGTTTCACAGAGCCAAAAGTGTAGGAGATGCCAGTCTTTGACTGACTCTTGTTAGTTGGCCACTAGCCTTTGCAGTTCTTTATAACAGAGGTTGGATACCTCTTAGAGAATTGAAAATCCTATGTGGGAAAAAACACCAACAGATTGTAAGATATACACAAAATGGATCTACATTGAAAATTCAGAAGGAAAATTCAAGCAAATACAATTGGTAGATGCAAAACAAAATAAATATGAAATTGTGGACTATAATGATTGTAGAATATACACAATGGATTTTTTTTAAAGGTTTTAGAAGCTTTCAATCAAATGCAATTGGTAGATGCATAGACAAATTTCACAACCTTCACCAAAATCCTTGTCGATTTCCTTAATATGGGAGATTTGGAACAAGGTATGGACATCCATCAAAGCATAATATGAAGATGAATTTTCTCAAATGTTGTGGTTGTAGACTCCATTTTCAAATCTATGTAAAATGTGAGAGGATAGACAAATCTTGTGAACTATTTGACAAAATATCTCAAAGAATTGTAATCTCATGGAAAACACTCTAATTAGAAAAGTTGCATCACTACCCTCATAACAATCTCTCAATTTGTTATAGTTTCTATTGTGTTACTCAATTTGAAACTTAATTGTGATACATTAATTTCATTGTCAAATTGTCATTTGTGTGTCAAGTTTGTCAAAATCCAAAATTATCAATTATTAATAAAATCATGGATCATGTAATATTGGGATGGGTGACCTCCTAGGAAGGCCTAGTGCTTCATCGCTTTGAGAATCATTTATATGCAATGAGTGCTAAGTGAACCATTCATTATCATGAGAGATGGGTTCTTGTCAAACACTACTCATGAAACATGGGTCAATGAGTTTGACTTGTAAAACTACATAATTGAATCCTAATAACAATATCAAAATTTGACACAATGTGAAAAGTATTTCCTACTTGTCAATAGATCATGTTGTCAAAATATAGAATTTCGGGTTGCATGAGCTCTGCTAGGGTTTTGTGCTTTCTGAGGTCATTTGTGGCCCCTCTTCTGTGATACTGCACTTCCTGCATAGGAAATTGTTTCCTTCATTGAGTACGGCTGCATTTACTGCGATTTTAGGGGTTTATTATGCCTTCAACCGGTTCTAACCTAGCAATTTTTGCTAGTGTTAGCGGTTCATCTGTGCAGTTTAATGGCTCCCCCACCGAACAAATTCCCTCAAAAATTTGTTCTAAAAGTCTTTCACGAGGTAAGCATTCTGACGCCCCTGCTGATGTAGTTTTAGCTTTACCTGATTTTGATTCTTCTTGCCAATGGCTAGAATAACACACCCTTGCGGGTTATTTTGTTGGGAGGACTCCCCCCAAAAGTGATCTAAAAGATTGGGTTAGCAAGGCCTGGGTCCCTCATGGGGTTCGCCTTGATATGGTCTAGAATCTGACCAAGGGTTTTTTTTTGTTCTGCTTTGTGGAAGTTAGTCATGTCCAAGCTATTTTGGGTCATAGGCCCTGGTATGTCCGGTCTTCCTTGTTGGTTTTCCACGCATGGACCCGAGATTTTGATATCTTAGAAGACTCCAAAATGCATGTCCTAGTTTGGATTGAGTTTCCTGCGTTACCTTTGCCTTGCATGCCCTTCTTGAACCATATTGCCTCCTCTTTGGGGAGGGTTGTTTGTATCGAACCTGATAGATTCTTTCAAGCCCGTCCTCACAAGAGGTTTTTTGTGGAAATTGATTTATCCAAGGATTTGAAAGAGTTTGTTGATATTCAGATTAGTGATATTCGACACACCCAAAAAGTCACATATTTTAATCTACCCAACATGTGCTATGGGTGCCAGTCAGCTGACCACAAGATCAAGGACTGCCCTTTGACAATTCCTCATACATCCTCTCAGTCACGGGATGTTGAAAAGCCACATCTGACAGAGCCTTCAGCTAAGGTAGAAACAAAGTGGACTACGGTTTCAAACCAGAAAAATAAGTCATCTTGTTTTGGGTCAGCTCCCAAGGCCCCTGAACCAACTAAGTTGGTTTCAAACCCTTCTAAGAATGGGATAGTTACTCCCTTAGGAGTTACTTCTGCTATTTTACAACCCAGGTCTAAGGCCATGCCTCAACCTATGGCTATTTTGTGTGCTCAACTGACTTTGTCCTCCGCAGTGGGGACTCAACAACGATCTCACAACCCATCTCCTCTACCAAAAGAAGGTGAATATGTGCCAGAAAAATGGAGATTCTCTCCTTCTATTTAGATTGGTTATGTTTCGCAAGAGTTTTTGAAGAATAGCTTCTCTTCCCTCAGTGAAGAGGACCAGGATTCTACAAGTATGGAAGATTTTCCATGAATTTTATCTCATAGAATGTTCGAGGTCTAACTGACCTCTCCAAGAAGTATTCTGTTAGGAATACATTGAAGAATTACCTAGGGATTGAAGTGCTTTGTCTCTAGGAAGTTAAAATCTCAGGTTTCTTGCTTGCTTCGGCTTGTCGCTCTATTTCGCCAGCTAGTACTATGTTTTTCACTCTACATGAAGCTGGTCATGGTGGAGCTGCTACTCTTTTGGCCCCACACCTACATTCTTGTGTGGTAGACCATGGGGTCAACCCCTCCCAGTGGGCTATCTGGGTTCTTCTCAATATTGAGAATCATTCCTTCAGGATTGTTAATATTTATGCCTCTAATGATGTCATGGAGCATTGCTTGCTTTGGTACTGGATTGCTGATTTTTTGCCAGTTGCCACCTGGTTGCTCTATGGGGATTTTAACATGGCTGAAATGGCATAAGATAAAAATGGCACCTTGCCTTTTTGTTGGGCAGCGGGTGAAAGGAAGGTGTGGTTTTACATGCCCAATAAATTGGGGCGATTTTGTTCCCAATATAGGTTGCCACCATTCTCATTCCCTCTAGCACACTTGGTGCAACTATAGGGTTGGTTCTGACAGTCTTTAAATGCCTTGATCATGCTATGATCTCGACTCAATCTTTTTTTTCCTTCAAAATTTTTTCTTTGCCTATGAAGCCGTTAGTGGATGTGACCCTTTTATATCACTTCCCAATTCATTTTCGCATTGAATGGGCATCTTGTCAACCTCACACGTATAAGACTCAATTCTTCTTGAACACGTCTTTGCTCTATCACAAGCCCACCCTAGCCCACATTCATCGGGTGTGGAATTTAGAGTGCAAGCCTCCTGGTCGTATAGGCTAGATTTCTTGGTGGAATGATGCCATCATTCGTATTGCTCATTTTCTACGTATTTATGGATGCCATCTTGCTATCTTTTGTCGATGTTCTTATGAGGCCACCACTGCTGACTTCCGTACGACTATGGAAGCTTTAGTGGCTAGTCCTTTTGCCCCATCACATCAAGTCCAGGTGGAAAATTTAAGACATCAAAAGCAAGTGGCATATAATTATTTTGTCAGAGGCGTTGAAATCAAGGCTCGGCTTCACTGGCTTAAAATTGGTGATTGTGCCTCTAAAGATTTTTTTTTGGCTCTTCATGCTAGACACTCTTCCCTAGGCATTAAAGCAATCAAAGATGGTAACCAGGTGCTCTCTGAGCTACTTGACATTCTTCAGGCCTTTGTGCATCACTATGAGCAGGTTTTCACAGCTCAGGACCCATGCCTGCGCACTAGAAAGCCCTTCAGGACTGCCTTCCTATTGTGCCACATAGACTTTCTTCAGCCCAGATTAATTTCTGTGATCAATTGTTAACAATTGATGATCTTAAGGAAGCTGTTTCTTCCATGGCCGATGATAAGGCTCCTAGGATTGATGGTTTTCCTTGTGAATTTTACAAAGCTCTTTGGAACTATGTGGGGAGTGATTTGCATCATGTTTATCTTGAAGCCTTTCAAAAAAATTCTCTAGGCAATTTAATAAATAAAGGCAATATTAAATTCATGCATAAGCCTGGGGATCCAGAGGATATTTTCAACTGGCAGCCCATCACACTTCTCAATCTTTCTTACAAAATCATTGCCAAAGCCTTGGCTCTGAAAATTCACCACCTCTTGCCTCAAGTTGTGCATCCTGAGCAGACTGGTTTCATTAAATTCAGGCTTATTCTTGATAACATTATTGCGGTTTGGGAAGGCATCGAGAGGGCCCGGCGGTCGAACCAAAAAGAAGTGTTCATTCAAATTGATTTTTCCAAAGCATATGACTGCATTGAATGACCTTTCATTCTTGTGATGTTGTAGGCCTTGGGCTTTGGGCCCAATTTTATGCAATCTGTTCGCATGCTTTTTTTTGACGCCTTGGCTTGCATTTCCATTAATGTTCGCCAGTCTTTTGCTTTTGGTCTTTTTCATTCTATTCGCTAGGGATGCCCTCTTGCCCCTACTTTGTATGTTTTGGCTATTGAGGGATTTGGATATCTCCTGGCCAATGCTGTCTCTCAGCAACATGTTAAAGGGATCTCTCTTTCGGACTCTCAAGATCAACTTGTCAATGGTCACTTCGTGAATGATTCCTTTCTCACTCTCTTAGAGGATGAAGGTTCTATCACTACTGCCCTTGAATGCCTTGATACCTTTTGTCTTGCTTTCGGATCTGCTATTCAATAGAACAAGACCTTGTGCTACAGACAATCGGTGCTCCCCACTCCTACGTGGCTCCAAACTTATAACTAGAAGTGGATTGGGTAGGGAGAAATATTTCTATTTTTGGGCATCCCCTTCGCCTTCAGGCTTCCCCTCGGGAGGTCTAGTAAACCTTGCTCTCAAGGGTTGAGTAGAAGTTGGCCTATTGGATTACTAAGCCTCTTTTGCTGGCTAGAAAATTCCAGGTGTGCTCTAAAATTTTGGCTGCCACCCACGTGTACTATTCTTCCTGTTGGGCTCCTTCTAAAGCTGCCTATAGCAAGCTTGAAAAGTTGCTCCATGATTTTTTATGGGCCTCTTCTGAAACCCAAAAGGGTTTTCACTAGGTCGCTTGAGAATTTTTCTCTCTCCCCAAGGACTCGTGAGGGCTTGGATTGCTCTCCACTCAATGTCAAGGGATGACTCTTTGTGTCAAATGGATTATCCGAGCTCTCACCGAGGATGAAGCTTGGAAGATTCTCCTTAGGCATTGTATTCAGTCTGGTTTTCCTATTCACGGGCCCGCCTGGAAAGGTATTAGTCTCCAAACCCTCCTGGTTATGAGGGAGTTGGTTCAAATTGTGGGCTCCTTTGTGGCCAAGAGCATTTGGTGCTCTTGGGAAACTCTTAAGTCTTGGCTCTGTTGGGCTAGGGCTAGATTTCGTGATGGGCTCTCCATCAACCAGCATAACCTTTGGTGGTCTTCCCTTTTGACTCAGAATGGTCAACCCCTGGCCAAGTTGCCTTGGCTCAAGGCCCTCAGATTTCATAAGAAGGGCATTCATACACTACATCAGCTCTTTCACCGGCCTACCATGCGTCTCCTATAGTGGGATACTTTCAAAGCCCAGTATAGTCTTCAAAACTAGGATTATCTCACTTTTGATGGGCTGGTGAGTTCCATTCCGATGGAAATGCTTCACAAAGTTGGCATTCATGAACACAAACCCTAGTGGAAAGACTAGAAATGGTTTCTAGATACTCCTCTCTGAAGCTACAATCCGCGGCTTGGTTATAGATAGCTTTCACCCCATTTTCCTATGATCAGCTCTTTGAACTTGAGGTGGCTTCTTAATTCTTCAGCCCATGTTTGGAGTAGGAGGTTTGATGCCACTTGGTCTGCAATTGTTAATCCGAAGCTGGCCCACTTTTCTTGGTGTATTCTTTTCCAAGGTTTTCCTGTGGGTTCTCGACTTATTCATTTGGGGGTTCCTGACCTTCGCTGCCCTTTTTGTGGGTAGCCTGAAAGCTTTAAGCACCTTTTTTGGTTTTGTCCCAGAGCTCAGCAGCTTTGGACATAGATTCATGACTTCTTTTTGCCTTTTAGGCCGGAACCCTTTTTGTGGTATATGGTTCTGCTGGGGGACCCGCCTGGAACCCCGACTAAGTTCACCTAGCTTTGGCACACTTTCAAGGTGGAAATCCTCTTCAATATCTAGAAAGACAGAAATGCTTGTATATTTGTTCATTCTCATTTAGATGTTAATGTGTCACTTTATGCTAAAACAATTATATGTTCTAATGTTCTCTTATAGATTCAAGTGCAAGCCAACAAGGTTGCACTGGAAGTGGCTCACTTGCAGGTTGTCCTGGACCACTGGGGAAATTCCCCTTGTATTGTGGCTTGGATCCTTGACTCACCCTCCTCCTCCTACATCCAGTTGCCTTCTCGATGTCGAAAGTCGAGTGACTCCACTTGATCCCGCTCCCATCCTCCTGCTCGGCGGGATTCTCGGCCTCCCAGGCGGGCTCGTTCTCCTCCGCCGCATCCTGGTCAGGGATGGCACTCTAGTGGTGCTCCTGGGAGTGGTGGTGGCAATTATGGGTGGCCCTCTATTGCTCTGCCTACTTCTGGCTCTGGTTGTCCCTCAAGTGGCAAAAGTTTTCCGCGGCTAAATCTTGCAATCTCGCCTCAGTGTGAGGAAAAAGAAAAAGAAAAAGATGAAGATAAAGTTGATGATAGTTGGGGTGCTCCTCCTAACATCACTCCAAACCCCGCTGATGTATGGGAGAAAAATCTGGATGACAGGGACCCCCCAGGATCTACTGGCACTACCTTGGCTGCTTAATTTTTCTTTTTGTTATTAGACTTCTGGGCTAGGCCCATGTGATATTTTGGACTTTCTGTGTTGGGCCCATGTATTTTTTTCTTTTCTAGGCTCTGCCCATGTGACATTCGGGGTGTGCCTCTTTACCACCCAGCCCTTTTTTGTGAATTTTTAATCTTATCTTTATATTAATATAGATATCTTCCTATTCATCAAAAATACATAAAAAATCTAGAATTTCAAATTATGAATTCTTTGTAATTACTCAATAGATCATGTTGTCAACTGAACCTGTGGGCATTTTTTTACTGCAACCCACACGTGTTTCCTAGAAGCTCCTATGAACTCGCCACATTCAATAATAAAATACTGGAAATAGTATGGCCAACTTAACGAGAATAACAATAAGGCTAATTCTCCTACACTTCGGACTCTGTAAAATCCAGGAGGGTATTCCCTAACATGTGCTCTTAACATACAACATTTAAAAAATTCATTTAATTTGCACACCGGTAAGCAACAAATAGATCCCCAATTAATGTTAAAGGATGAAATCCTTCAAGAAATTGGCTATTCCTTAAAAAAGACTCATGTCCATTTAACAGAGAATCGCAAACTTCACATAAAGTAAATTGATAGGAAATGTTTGAGTAAAATATCCTGAAGCCATAACACAAAACATACGAGAATAAAATGTAATCAAAATTCCAGTGCCATATCCCAGTGCACGGAGTCAAAAGAGAAAACTAAACTACAGGGTAAATTTCATTTTGAACACTTATGATCTATTATGAATTGCATTACAATCCATATATCTATACCTGAGTTTATTACTCCTTTATGAATCCTATTTGTTATATTGCATGAATTTACTAGTTAACTAAAGCATTTAACCGATCCTTTGAACCAGAGTTGTAGTTAAACATAATTCATAGTAAAGAATAAATGAAAATCAATGAAAATCATTTTTGATCGATATTTCATTAATAATCCATGTAACATAACACAATAGGAGAGAAAATAAACTCAAAATATTCACAAGTTTGATAAAAACATGCTCAAAAACCCCATGATTAACAAAGTTCTCCAATCTAACTCAAAAAAATTTAAAACCTAGACTTACAATTCATACTCTCTATGTTACTAGACTCTTATTTCTCATATTTTGGATATTTCAACTGACCACTCTCTCAGCCCAGAATTCTCTTTTATAAACCAAGGGAGCCAACAAGCTTCAGGTCAGAGAGTACACATGTCCATTTGTAATTGGACCGCTAACTCCTGATTCAGTTACAGTTCTATTAAGCGAGTGGAGAGCATAATACAAAGATCATCATTAGTTGATAAGGAGGAAAGAAAACATCGCTCCAAAGGCTGCTCCCCATACATCGAAGGCATGCTTAGTCGTTATAGTATTAACTCCATCTCAGCACCCTGTACTTGGAGTCAAAAGGAGAATGCAATTTTAGAATATAATATCTAAGGCCAGACCTGTATTATACATGACCAAGTTGCAATTCTTGAATATAACACTCATAATTCTAGTTCATTAGTGAACACCTTTTTCCATAATTAAAACTCCTCCTTAGAAGGCCACTGGAAAGCCACAACCTGATCAACCTTGTTTCGATAGGGAGCATACTTTACCATTATCAATGTGGCCTTTTTATCAAAGTTCTCTAAGAAACTTATAACAAAAGATAACTTTTCCAATGTATTCTCTAACATGTATATGTCAGCTTTTTTGCATATCTCATGTGTTTGAGACATCATTATATTGTCTATTTGCTCCTTCCAAACCTGCAGGGGTTTGACTTCATCCTGACTATGTAAAATATGAGGCAATGGGTCAGGTCCTTTCCATCATACACATCTTTCAACAATTTAATCTTGGATTCCATTGGGGCGAAAAATCCCTGAAACTTCTGCTCAACAATTCCCTTGACCAATTGATATGTTGCAATAACAGTAAGATATTTATCACCATGTTGTTTTGCCCCTACTGCCATGAATTTCAACTTCTCCATTCTAGGGCTCCATTTTTTTAGCAATGGGATGGCCAATTCTTTATCCCTTGGAAACATTTTTAGTGCTTGCAAAATTAGGACATAATTTGCATGAACACTGTTTAGCTTACTCTAGATTGTTTTGTTTAAATGTTTCAAAACAGTGTCCACTATCATTGCATTACTTCTCCCTGCTGCATCTCAGATTTGCTTTACCATCTCCTTATATTCTTCAACCTGATGAATCGATTTCTCCCTAGAAAGTCCCCCTCCAGGGCTAGTAGCCCTCTCAATAGCGATAGGCACTTGTCCCATATTATATGGAACAATAGCCAAAGACTGTGCTTGTGCAGGAGGTTGAGACTGCTCTACTGGTGGGTCAGGAACAGTGTGGCTAGAATTGGCTTGCTTTTGAGATCTCATGGTATCCATTTGTTGCCTCAATAAAGCCAATTCAGTTTCTAACTCTCCTACCTTTTGTTGACTCTTATTATATTCAATAATAATGTCATTATATTGGCCTCTCAGAGTATCCTGGTCCTTGGTCAAATCTTCAATAGTTTCTCTGGTGAATTTGGCAACATTCACAACCATATCAACAACTTCCACTGCTGGGGTGTCAACAACTCTCCTCACAATCAAGTGACCACTAAAGTCAGAAGATTCTACAACAATTGGATTTTTAGAGCCAGTGGATAGGGATGAGATTGTCAATGCATCCCATTCCTCACTAAAGGTTGATCCCTTGAGTGCCAATGTAGCCTCCTCTTCAGTAGCAAGAAGTGGCTTATTAGCCCTTCTTATTGTGTCAAACACCATAGCATCAATGATATCCTATTTAGGGAGTAGCAATACTCCACTTTTTTGTACCAATTCTCAGCCTTGCTCTAGTGTTATTGCTTTGAATTTGTCTCTCATTTGTTCCTTGACCTTAGCTTGAATTACCTTCTTTGGGAGCTCTGGATGCAGACTTCTCTCATGTGCCACCTTCTTAGCATATAATGAAGTATGTGCTCTCCACACAAAATCTTTAAAAGCACCAGTTTGAATAAAATAGGCATCCATCATGAACTCTCTACAAGCTTCTATTCTCAAGTCATCATTGCTTGTTATTCTTTTGTTTTCATCTTTTCCTAACCTCAAAGAAACTGTACTTGAACCTGTTGCAATGTCAACTGGGTCTAGTGGCATCTCAGGATGCATTTAATTCGGAGTGACAATAATTTCATCATCCTCATCACCATCACAATCAACAATATTTAATCTTTCAACCCTCTGCCTCTTTGCTAATGGTGGGCAAGCCTGTTCTAAAAAACTTGGAAGAGAATCCAAATCAACAACATTTGGTACTGAATTCCTTGAAGAACATGGTGCAATATTTTTAGCAACATCTTCAGCCCTATTTCCCTTTCTCCTAGAAAAAACCCTTATATTCTTTTGGGGCTGATAATTAGGCCTCTCCTCTTCCTTTACCTCAGGGTACTCCTCGATGGTTTGTGATTTTCCCCTTTCTTCCACAACCCCTTCATCTTTCAAAACTCCAACCAAGCTCTCAAAATTATCAATAGCATGCATTGCCCTGCTAAACTCATATTTAGCATTAGGCATTGGATTGAAACTAGGTATTTTCTCCTGCTTACTTTTTACCATTTTAGAGTAGGAAATGTATAGTGCCTTTCTATCATCTTGTAATTCCAAATCAAAAATATTCCTGATGATCTCCTCAAGAAAGATGAAGTTGTGGAAAAAAGCTCTTGTCTGATGTTTTTCCTTCATTTGAGAGATAAAACCCTCAGGATCATGACTCCTAGGGCACATAGTCCTTAGCCTATAAGGCCCAAGTAATTTATGCAACTCCTTCCATCCTCCCTTTGCCATAACGAAATCAGAAAATGTTGTATATTCAGGGAAGAAAGAACCTTTCTTATGTTCAGCTAGCAAGTGTACTTTCTGAGTGCCCCCCAACTGCCTCATGATTTCCAAAAATCCAATTCTAAGGGGCACCTCCCTTGGCAGAACCTTTGGATTGACACTAGTTCCAAAAACCCTGAAAATTATGGTATTACGATAGGGGATAATGTCTCCCCAATTGTGCATTATGTTCAATTCAGGCCTTCTCTCCATTGACCTCAAGAAGTCATGAATTTTTTTTGGGATCCTTGGGGGGTCATGAACCAAAGCCTCCCTTAATTTAGATCCAAAGACATTATGAAAAGTTACATAATCAAACTTATGATCATGCATGTCAACAAATCTTAGTCCAATATTGGACAAGCATTTCAATGTTTCCTTCCTTCTTCTTTAATTCCATATCTTTTTTGAACACAGCCTGACCCCTATACAGAAACATCTGGATTAACAAGGAATACCATCTGAATCTAACCCAATTCTTCTCCTCCTTTAGGGCTACCAGACCAGTGTGCATATTCTCTGCCAAATAAGTGGAAAAATCATATATTACATTAAAACTTAGGTGTTGGAGATTTACTGCCATATACATAATATCAGCAGGCAAGGTTTTCTTTAAGTTGACTCCCAGAACTTGACATAAAGCATAAACAGTCTTCTTGAAATAACTAGAGAAATAGTCCACAGGAAAAGGTTTAGGCTCATTCCTGCCAATTACTACCTTCTTCTTATTTTTTCCTCTTCCCGAGACTGCCAAATGAGGTATTAAAAAGGATGTTCTGAACAAACCCCTAGTATTTCTATATTCTTGTTTGAAAACCTCCAAGTCAACAGGAACCATATCTTGACTCCATTCATGCAATTTGAAAATCTCTGCAATTTCTTCTTTGGTTATCTTAATCATCTGCACACCAGCATGTGTTCTAAAAATTCAGACCATAGGTTCATATCTAGTAGCAATGTCCTTTAAAAGAGCTACATCCATATAAACATTAGGAACCACCAATTTACCCAGGTCTAACCTCTAGGGGTTACACAAAGGAATTGACAAATTCCTGTTCCCAAACCAATTAGAGAACAACTGCCACTCGGTGTATGGTAACTCAGCATCTTGAATTGCACATTGCTTGTTTGTCAATCCTTCCAAAATTCGAGGCCCATAGAACAAAACCTTTCCCTCCTGCTTCTTTCTAATAGAGGGTTGTAACAAATCAATAATATCTTGGGATAAAGACCTGGTAGTGGTTTCAGAACCAGAACTTTGGGCCTTAGGTGTCATTTATACTAGACTAATGATAATTCGAACTAGGGTTTGCTTATTTTCAGATAGAAAATAATTATAATTTTCTCTTTTAGCCTTAACAGAAAATTCTTCAATATTCAAAAATCCCTAGCAATTATCTAGACAAGCTGTAAAAGAGAATCTATTCAATCAATTCTTCAAGAACATAAACAAGAAACAATCACGAATTTCCAAACAAGCAACCATAAAATCTTCTGAATTTACAAGAAATTGCATATGTGCTACTTACGGTTTGAATCGTAGAACATCCAGGGTAGCGAAATTGAGAAATCGTAACCATAGCTTGCTTCACTCGATACCAAGCAATTCTTCCTCAATGTAGAGATACAAAACAAAAATAGTAATTCGTAAATTTTAGTATTTAATTATGCAGGTAGAGTTGAACTCGGCCATTACTATTCACTCGCACAAGATAAAATAGCTATAGTACAATACCAGTTTATTTTTAAATACAAGTCGTTGATGAATCACAATGTTGGCCAGGAGAACGACTCAGATTTAGTCAAAATAGTTTGATAATGCCACGTTCTCCCTCTAGTCACCAAATGGACAAGATATTCATGTATCGGGAACCACATCAACATGGAAATGGGCCTCACCTTTGTTATCAACACACAACATTGGAATCCACACATCACCAAATTGTACACCTCGCAACATTATTGAAACTGCAATTTTAATTGAGCGAGGTCAGCGAGGAATGACCACGATGCGTCGATACGGAAACAACTGTCGGCATCAGCCTTCATCATCGATCAGCGAGAAAAATCATTCCCCACCATCAAATGTGACAGATGGCAGCATCTCGCATGCCTCGCACCATATTTGTGACATTAGTAGAAACCATGTGAGGTCTGTGAACAACGGTCAAGTTTGAAATCACTTCATCCGACGGTCGTGCAATTTGCACATACAAAAAGGCTATATCGCCTAAATTTATTATTTCTTAAGTTTGGGTCGGTCCGTGCCTCGTGCTTTAAGAACAAATTTGAGCCATCATTTGTCATTGTCCTAAGAAATGTCCCATTCTCCCTTTTAATAGTTGTTTTATTTTGTAGGGGGTGTTTTTAATGACCATCAATCTTCCTACAATTGATCATGATCGCTCCCCGCGATCTCGCGATGACATCACCACTGGTTGTTTAGTGATTGCAATATCACAGGCGACCACCATGTGTCCCAAGCTGCCGATGCTGAAAAAGGATTAGTAAAATGTTTAATATTTGTGTTGGACTTAAATACGTTATAAAGTGGGTTACTAAAATAGCTGCGAGATGGACATGCTCGAGATCGATGGTGATGTTATAATCTTGGTAAAAAGCTGCTCAATGATTATGTTTGGTGTTGTTGATTGTTGTGTTTTTAATGACCATCGATCTTCCTACGATTGATCCTAACCGCTCCCCATGATCTCATGATGACATCACCACTGGTTGTTTGGTGATTGCGCTATCACGAACGAGCACCACGTGTCCCAAGCTGCTGATGCCGAAAAGGGATTAATAAAGCGTTTAATATTTGTGTCGGACTTAAATACATTATAAAGTGGGTTACTAAAATAGTTGCGAGATGCACGTGCTCGAGATCGACAGTGATGCTATAGTTTTGGTCAAATTTGCTCGACGGTTATGTTTGGTGCTGCTGACTGCTATGTTTTTAATGACCGTAGATCTTCCTACGATTGATCCTGACCGCTCCCCACGATCTCGCAATGACATCACCGCTGGTTGTTTGGTGATTGTGATATCACGAGCGAGCACCACGTGTCCCAAGTTGCCAATGCCAAAAAGGGATTAATAAAGCATTTAATATTTGTGTCAGACCTAAATACATTATAAAGTGGGTTACTAAAATAGCTGCGAGATGAATGTGCTCAAGATCGACGGTGATGTTATAATCTTGGTAAAAATTTGCTTGATGCTTATGTTTGGTGCTGCTAACTACTGTGAGTGAAGACGATCACTGATGGTAGGAATCAACAATTTCCCGCCATCATGTGATCCAAAGATGCAGGATGTTTAGTGATCCTGATATCACAGGTGGGCGCCACATGTATTCCTTTGGTGTTGCCTTCTGTGGTGGGCCCTCGATGCTGACATGGAGATTTCGTCAGCCCTTTTGAAGATGGCCATTCGATGATCTAACAAAAATAAAAGATCGAGGGCTGAAATTTAAATTCGCATCAAATGTTATTGGAGTCTTTGGTGCAGCATGCAAATGAGCTTTAATTATGGATGAGACATCTACTAGCTCAATTCAATCGACATAAAGTATCTGCTCTTTTTCTATCTTCATCACAAAAGCATTCAAGTATTTTCCAAGCAGTTCAAAGCCATAGATAAAGTTTTTTGAGCGATCACAGTGAAGTTTGGTTCTCTGCAAGGCGCAAAATCCCATGAGTTATGTTCTAAACTGCTAGGTTAATTCGACTATTTCTTTGCGAAGGGTTCTATTGTGTTGGTCAAGGGGTTTTGTTAATTATTTTCGTAGGGTTACTGGTTCATTTGAATTATTGGAATTGCACAGTTGTGTTGTATTTTTGTGTTCTGGGTACCCCTAGTTTCTTCGAGGATTTGAATTTTTAAAAGAAGCCTTAGTTGTTTAAGATGGCACCACCGAAGCAGCACTTTGGCCATGTTGATTATTTGAACACGAATTTGTATGATGACTTCCTAGATCAACTCCTGTTGTCAATAAATGACAGGAATAATGGTTTGGTTTTAATGAATGGAAAGACCCTAGGTGAAGGTCTACTGTGCAAAAATTATAACATTGCGTATGCCAGGATTCCTATGACTGGTCTTGAAATATTTAGGCTGTGGTATGGATAGCGAAACTTACCTCACCCCTTCTCTAATGCCTGGAGATATGACATGGGGAAACTAACAGTGCCAAATGTGTTCCCTGATGTTGACTTGCTCAGAGCAGTGGCAGCACGATATGATCCTATGACAAGGGTCATAAGGGGTAATGATGGTGGAATTCTGCTAAGCATAAATGCAGATGAGATTCAACAGATTTTTGATTTGACTGAGTATAGCCCTTTCTTAGTCCAAATAGATCTTGAGATGAAGGAGGAGTACAAAAGGTTAAAGCCTCTTTTCAGATTGAGGTTGCTTCCTCCTCACCTAGCCAGGGTGGGTAATTCAACAATTCTTATCAGCCCAAATGACCAGGAGCCTTTTAGGTTGAGCTATTTTGCGAGTCACTTCCTACCAACATTTTATTCATTGTGCCAAATTGTAGGGTTCATCCCTAATACTATGATGCCACTTGCATACATGTTTATGGGAGCCCAGATTCAGCATCCCAACTTCTCAGTGGTATATGACTTTGCATCATTCCTGCCAGAGAAGATGCATGAGGGTTTGATGAAGCTGTGTGTGGGGGATACTGGCACTCCTTTTTTCTAGTACTCCCTATTGATGCATATGTTCCTGTACAAGAATGATTTTTTCTTCTCAGAAAAAATGGAGTTGAGACAGGAGGTGAATGGAGAAAGGTTACCAATATAGGTGTAGAGTCCATATTTGTCTTATAATAGGGGAGGTGCCAGCTTTGTGTAGTTTGATAACTGCTTTGCCTCTAGACTCAAGGCCTGGTTGGTGGTAAATGTGCCAAGAGTCCCTGAAGATTTGCATGACTTCCTTCAATTGAAGGTGAGGAATCCTAATTTAAAAGAGTGTCACAATTGGGGTGATATCATCTTGTACCCTGTAAGCACTGTCTTGAGGGTGTATGGTTTCCAAGGAACCCCTCATATCCTCCCCTTTAATAAACCATCAAGGATGGGGTTTGCCAAATTAATGTGGCAACTAGGTTGTATTCATGAGGATAACCTAACAAAGAAAGGAAAAGGGACTTTGTTCCCTGACTACACTATTGTTTCTGATTTTGTCTATTCCAAGGGAGGATGGGTCCACTTCAGATGGTTTTTTGATGACTTCAATTTGAGGAATGGTCCTAGGAGACAACATGACCCTGAGGGATTCTTTGCATTGTTTAGACAATGAATTAAAGGTGGAAAATTTGCACATGAATTCAACTTTCCTGAGGACCTAATCAGAAATGAGTTTGATTTGAATAGGTAGGAGTTGAATAAAGAAAAATGGATTGCATATGAAAAGTTGCTGGCTATAATACATAAAATGGATCCAAAATACGATCCATTAATGGAGTTCACTCCATTTCACAAGAGAATAGACTTCTTAATGGATAATTTCAAATATATCATGGGCACCTTGATGACCAAGAGGGTCAGTTTGGAATTACATTTTGGTATAGAAAGAACGGATGTGAGGCCTAAAGAAATAAGGCCAGCTTATCAACCACTAGTTGATAGGTTTCTATATAAGAGAAAGAGGAATGTAAGTAGTGATGAGGATGAAGGGGATAAGAAGGGAAAAAAAGTCTTGCAAGCATCATCACAGCTGGGTCCAAGGATCAGAGCACCCGAAGGGATAAGGATTGTGGATCTAGATTCACCACCAAGAGGTAATCCTGCAGTGTTACCATCAGAGCCAAGCCCTAAGAGGCAGAGAGTTGAGGAAATGCAGGAAACTCTAATGGATGAGATAATTGTGACTGATCAAGACATGCAGGTTGGTATCCCTTCCCCTCCTAGATCAACACAATTGGTGCTTTCTAACATGGATGTAAAGGGGCAATGTGTACAAGATGCCAGGATGGAGGCCTGCAAGGCATTCTTGGATGATGATGCATTTGTAAAGACTCCTGTATTATTGCAACTAGTTTGGAGGATGAAACTAGAAGAGTACCAGAACAAATGCTAGAGTAGGAGAGAATCGAGACCTGATAGGTCTGAGTAGGAGAATGATGATGAGGTCAAGGCAGAATTAATGGAAGAATTCAAAGGCATCACTCATGAGGAGGGAAGAAGACTTGTGACTCAGGATGGTGTCTTACTTTTTCCTGAATGGGACATAGCTGATGCCGTTGCATTCAATGTTATCTTACAGTCCAAGCACCCTATACAAAATAGTGAAGAAGAGGTTAAGGCAGCTCTAAAGGACTCTGCCTTCAGTGAGGAGTATGCAACTCTGGCCATATGGGAATTGGCACCCAAGGGAAGAAATCCAAATGTAACTGATACTAGCCCACACCTAAGGGTAGGGCTAATCATCAAGACAACTTCTGAAACTTCAACAACAGAAACTACAAGCCTGATAATAAATGTGGCCAAACTGGCCCAAAAGACAACTAAGAGAGAAGAGGCTGAAAAGAAGAGTCTGATGGAGAAATACAATATGATAATTGCAGAATATAGTAGGATGCAGCAAAGGAATGTTGAGCTGCAATCTGAAGTAGATAGGTTGAAATATGGGCAGGTGGGAGAATCCTTCAGTGCACCTGGTATCAGAGCATTACCTTCTATTGTAGGATAGGTTCCCCCTACTACTCACATTGTTTCAACTCCGGGGTCCCCCATCCAGGCACCTGCTCTCAGTCCTACACTAGGACCAGTTGAAAAAGAAGTTGAATAGGATCACAGAATTGCAGGCTGCCTTAAAGGCAAGTGAGGATGATGAAATTTCCAAACAAAATGAGGTGGTTGACACAGTTTTGAGGCATCTTAATGAAAAGGTTCATGGTAAATTACCATCTATACATTCTTTGTATTATTTATTCTTGGATGGAATAAAAAATATCATAGGGATCGGGAAATAGTTTTGTCGTTGGTTGAAAAATGGATCCCTAGGGCCAATGATCTGGATATCATGTACAAAGCTTCTAGGTTTGATGTGGACAATAGGCCCCAGTCATTGAAGCCTACTCAAATCTTTTTAAAATCATTGAACAAATTTCAAGCCCTACCTGATGATTTGAGTAGAAGAATTAGGGAGTTGATAAAGAGCTTTGATGACTGGAATGATACATTTTTCCAGACATTATTGATGCACAAGGAAATGTTAAGACATTCCAATAGTCACAGGATGGGGCAGAAGAAGTTATCAATGCACAAATCAAATTGATTTGTGATGATTCAAACTATGATTTGCAAGTAAATAGTATGGATAAGATAATTAACACCAACACATTCTTAGAGTTTTTTGAAAGGGAAGCCAATCAAGTTGCAGTGAAGTACACACCTTACAATGCTAAGGTGAATGAGGTGGTGAATTTTGGCTGGCCAATGGATGAAGAGTATCAGAGATGGGTGGACAAGTACTTAACCGAAGAGGAGTAAAACAATGTCTATTACCACAAGATGGACGAAGGAATGCAAGACAATGATGCAAACAATTCTGGAGAAAGCCACAGGAAATGATTTGACAATGGATAGGGCATGTGAACAGAATGAGAAGATATTCGAAATGGAGATAGCCATAAGGAATGCACTGGAGGATGTTGATATACACAAGCAGCCAGCTTACCGAGATTATCTGTCAAACATCTATTTATGGCTTAATAGAGCATAATTTATAGTTTGTTATTGTTGTTAAGCAAATGATATTTCTCAAAGGATGTGCCCTTTCACAATTTTGATATATTTATATCTGTTTCATAATGTAAAATAGATATAGGCAGATAGGAGAAAGATACAGTAGATAGTTTGCAATGAAACTTTCCTTTAAAAGACTCAGATGCATCTATGAATTTTGATGAAGTTAATGAAGATGTCTAAACTTGTGGCTTAATCTTGGTATCAACTATTTATGGAATTATACAGTTATCTGGTTGTCTCCATTTTGATGTTTTTCTATTGTTTAAATTGATATATCAAGCATATATATATATTCAGTTTACCCATACACATTTGTTGTATTTGTGTGATGTGATTATTTGGTTCTTTCAAGTAAATATTAAACCCTTCTAGTCAATCACAATAACTAAAGAGAATTAATTGGATCAATAAGAAGAATCACATAACTAGGATTGTCATTCTATCTCAAGTAGAGTTTGTTAGTCATTTACTTGCACATTTATACAAGTTATAAACTACATCTGTGTACCAAACACTTTGAATTATTGCCATCATAGATTACACTTTTATAGATCTTCATTAGACTCCATACACCCAACAAGGCAGTGGTCTCACACTTTCATCTTTTGGTTTATCCATTTTATTTTTTACATCTATTAATTGAACATATTCTAATATAATTCAAATATAATTAAAATTAAAAACATCATAAATTGATTATGTAACCACATAAGTCAAATATAATTCTATCAATAAATTAATATCAAATAGATAATACAATCACATAACTCATACATTTCAATTTCATTGATCTTCTTCTTCATTCAAGTCTTTGTCTGTATCATCTGATCTAGATTCAACATTGTAAGGAGAAAGATAGAGTAGATAGTTTGCAATGAAACTTTCCTTTAAAAGACTCAGATGCATGTATGAATTTTGGTGAAGTTAATGAAGATGTTTGAACTTGTGGCTTAATCTTGGTATCAGCTATTTGTGGAATTATACAGTTATCTAGTTGTCTCCATTTTGATGCTTTTCTGTTGTTTAAATTGATATATCAAGCATATATATATTCAATTTACCGATACACATTTGTTGTAGTTATGTGATGTAATTATTTGGTTCTTTCAAGTAAATATTAAACCCTTCTAGTCAATCACAATAACTGAAGAGTATTAATTGGATCAATAAGAAGAATCACATAACTAGGATTGTCATTCTATCTCAAGTAGAGTTTGTCAGTCATTTACTTGCACATTTATACCAGTTATAAATTACATCTATGTGCCAAAAACTTTGAATTATTGCCATAATAGATTACACTTTTATAGATCTTCATTAGACTCCATACACCCAACAAGACAGTGGTCTCACACTTTCATCTTTTGGTTTATCCATTTTATTTTTTACATTTGTTAACTAAACATATTCTAATATAATTCAAATATAATTAAAATTAAAAATATCATAAATTAATTATGTAACCACATAATTCAAATATAATTCTATCAATAAATTAATATCAAATAGATAATACAATCACATAACTCATACATTTCAATGCCATTGATCTTCTTCTTCATCCATCTCTTTGTCTGTATCATCCGATCTAGATTCAACATTGTAAGGATTGGTCATATCATCATCATCGTCATCGATATCAGTTTTGATAATGTCATCATCCACATGGATATCATCTTCATGAACATTAACTCCTACATCATCATGATCTAGTTCCTCCTCTTCGACATAAGTCGTCAGGAACATCATCAACTAATTGTTGATCCTGATCATCATCTACATCATCTTTTATTTCTTTAGTATATTCTTCTTCCACCACATTATACTTTACCGGTCTTCCTCTTGGATCATGTCTAACAACATATGACCAACTCGCTTTACCTGGAACCTCTGAGTGAAATACCTACTCACATTGGCTTGGAAGAACATAGGGCTCATTTCCAGCTCGCTCAAAATACCTTGTATTAACCATGGTAAATCCATTATCATGTTCAATAATAGTTCTCTCGAGATCATTTTCATTCAATCGTATCTTGTACCATAGGACGACAAAAAAACTAATTTGAAGGACTTAAAGTCACACTCAAGTATATCATCCAAATTCCCATAGTATTGATTTTCTGAGACTTATGGATGTATGTCGCTTCTAGATGAAATAATAGTCACCTAGAAGACTGCAATTATCCCAGAATCACATGTTTGCTTCATGTCATCCAACTTTTTGATTCGAAATTTATGACCATTGCACCACATAGCCTTATGATGTTTCACCTGCAATATGTCAAACATGTAAAACTTATTGCAATATCGTTAGTTGATAAACATATTTATTCTTGGCCGAATGAATGCAAAGAAAAAAATCTCAACATATATATACACCAATATAATTGAAAATAATTAAATAATATGGGTGATTAATATATTTATACCTACTTTTTTATCTCTTAAATCATATGCTAAATAAATTTCCCTTGGTATAACATTGGAATCTCCATTACGATAAGATTTTTTAACCAATGAAGCCACACCTTCCAATGTTAATGCACGACCAGATTGTTGACATCGTTCAATCCATACCATCATCCAATCAAGATTTTTTCCAACATACAAATGTAGTGCATCCCACACTCAACCAACTGTATCAAAAAAATTTGAAATTCACAAATGACATATCATTATTTAATTACCACGGTATATGACCTTAATTTATAACTGATGAATATTGAAGATTAATAATTAAATAAGTACAATATACATAAAAACCAAATGTAAAATGTATTCTAATTAATCTCCATGACCATCTTATAATTACCTATCACTTTCCTCAATCTACCTTTCTCCATCAGGTACTCCCCTTCGAATTTGTTAATGGAGTTGGGATCCCAAATGCGATCTACATGGATCTTTGCTGCAAACTTAGGAAGATATTTAGTAATGTACACCACGGTCTAGTATACCATGTATCCCTCCACCATAGAACCCTTGGGATGTGCTCTTTGTCTAACCAAAGCCTTCAAAAATTTCAAGTGCCTCTCAACCATCCACATTGACCTTGTGTGTATAGGTCCACATAATTCAATCTCCTCAACTTGGTGTATGAGGTATTGTTCTTGTGCATTGAAAAATGTTGAAGGTAGACACTTTTGCATTTCACACATTAGACGAGGAATTTTTCTCTTCCAATAATTTATATCTTCTTTATGGATTTCTTTAAAATAACAACCATCTACAAGTGATTCAAGACTCAAATATATTAACGAGATTTAACAAAAATATACAATGAATTGAACAAATATCGCTACTTACCTCATGTATTTTCTAAGATCATATGTAACTTGCTTGACATTGTTGTCGAAGTTGTCTAGGAGAGATAGAGGTAGAACGTACTGCAACAATTATAAAATGATCTTTTCATTAATATTTTTCCAAAAGTAGTAAACATAATACACTAAAAAGTACATGCAGTATACAAATATATTTATAATATACCAAAATAATTACCTTAATGAAGGTATGCCAATCATGCGTTTTCATCCCTAACCCAAATTCACTTTTCTTTGTTATGATATTGTTTATGTTCACAGCAAATCTTGTGGGAAATTGAATTTTTCGTATGACTTGTTTTATAGCATTGCTTTGTTGCTTCATTAATAACCAAGGAAGGGCACTTATATTAATTTGGTCTCCATCGCTATTTAATTGAATGAAATTTTTCATTGCATGACTAGCTTCTTGAATGTCACTACAAATTTTGACAATTTTTTCTTTGTCATGCCTTTCATCCAATATTTTCCATAATGTTTCTGTCATATTCTTTCTGATATACATTGTATCAAACAAATGCACAATTTGTAGTTGCTCATAGTAAGGCAACCTACTAAATTGTCTAGGATAACTTTTCAGTCCCTGTGGAAGCCAACCATTAATGCCTTGATGACCTTCATGAAGCATATAAGTTAAAAACATTAACAATGACAATCATTGTCAATTACAGCATGAGTAAACACAACACAATATAAAAATATAAATTCAAAACATATCATATATGATAGATAAACAATTTGATCTGATGTATAACCTTGATGATTAATTCTATTATATTCCAACTTCCATATGCGAGGTGTCATTCTTCATGGTTTCGATGTAGTCTCTTCTTTCCCATTCAAAATATGTTTTTCAGTAGTTCAATACTTATGATTTATCTGGAGGAAGTGGTTATACTCATCAAACACCTGCTTTCCTAAACTTGTTGAACAACGAGATTTCATCTTTGGACCACAAATTGGACATGCAAATCATATATAATTGGATTAAATATGTCAATTTTTATAATTATATATAATGAATAGATTATTTAAAAAACATGCATGATATCTACTTCATAAAATTAAATATCGTTAAAGTCATGTAGTCGAATGTTATAACATACCAGAAAAATGTGTTAGCCCTGGGGCATCATGAATTGTCCATACAAGAATTGCATGCAATTCAAATTGTCTTTGTCCTATTGGTCTAGATACGTCATACATAGTCACGCCATTCCATAACTTTAGGAACTCGTCGATAAAAGACTCAATATATAAATTCATATCTTTAACTTGGTACTTACCTAGTTGAATGCATATAAACATTACATAATTATTATAAGCATTTTACTGCAATATATATAGATTCGTGTACATGACTATTAAATGAAAAAACATATAAGTCATTATGCAACAAATAAGACAAATGAGATGCTACTACGCTAAAGAAAATTGATGTAAACAAATACCTGGAACAATCATTTCCAACATTAAGTGCTCCCTCTTTATTGACATCAATGGAGGAATGTTATTGTTGATAACAAAAATAGGTCACATCGAGTAAATAGATCTCAGCTCTCCAAATGGATTGACACCATCCGTTGCCAATGAAAGCCTGAGATTACGAGGTTCTTCTTTAAAGTGTGGCCATTTTTCCTCCATGTCCCTAAATGCAAAACCATCTGTAGGCATTCAAAGAATCTCATCTCCACTTCTATTTCATGCATGGTAATCCATAAATTGCGCTAAGCTTTCACACCTAAATAATTGTTGCATACGTGGAATAATGGGAATATAACAAAGAACCTTGTGAGGCACCTTTTTTGTTAGTTGATCTGTTCGATATCTACTAATAGGACATTCTATGCATTCTGTTGCAAATTCATGTTGTTTATGATATATAATATGATCATTGGGACATACATCTATTGCTTGATACTCCATTCCAATATCTTTCATAATGCCAAATAAATCTCGGTATGAGCAAGGTAAAATATTTGATGGTGGTAACAAAAATTCACCAATCAATCTACAACAAAAAATAATTTGTTAATATAAATAATATTAATGGTACATACTTCATCCTTTATTTAATAGCGATGAACTAACAACAATTAAAATAGATGAAAAAAGATGACATATATGACATACCTTAACATCCGTGAGATTTCTATGTTGGATAAACCATTCATAACCTTCAAGTTCACCAGCAACAATACAACAAAGAGAAGAGTTGTTTGGAGCCTTCATAAAGGGGCTCGTATGCCTTATCAAGTACAGGTAAATCATGAACATCATCAAAGTCATCTCGATCAACATGATCAGATGTGCCACTACATGTGTCATGGATCAATGTATTTGCACCATCATCTTCAATTGTGTTTTCTGGCGCATGATCATCTTCTTCCATAGGATCATTAACTTCATCTTCGATATTCATAGCTCCATGTTTCTCCGCTTGCAAAACCACATTCTTCGGGCCGTGATAATCCATATCATGTGCCCTAGGGCACCCCACCTTTATAATAATGACGGAAACAAATAAACCATGATCATGATCAAGTGATTTTTTATATATTTATCAAATGTTAAAACAATATAAACATTTACAAATTCAATCAATATAAACACATATAATAAACAACTTACCAATGGACGATAACCATGCCCCCCTTCAATGTGACCATGTTTCCTACAATGTTTCTCAATTGTTGTGATTAAAATTATTCTCGTCTTTAAGCCCTTGCAATTATTGCAATGACAATAACATTTCCCATCACCCTTTCTTTTCAATCTAGCCCATAATCTATCAAGTCACTTCATTTTGTTCTGGACTAATATTATCTGACATGATTTTTCTTTACCAAGCTTGAATATTTAGATCTTCAAAAAATATCAAACTCACACTCCAATAATTTTTAATCATACACAAGTAACAAAATATAATAATTATGATATTTTACACCAAAAAAAATTGGCATGCAACCACCCCTGCAAAAGAGAAGATAGTCTAAAGTTAATGACCCGAAAAAACACTTTCAAATGCTAATTCTAGAAATTATTAAATTCTGATTTTACTATGATTTTCAACTGTTAGACTCCTAAAATCAGAATATTGAACTTGCACAACAAAATCTAGAAATGAAATTCTCAAAATGTAGCTAATAGGCCTCAACAATTAAGGCCTACTCAAGACTTTGTGAAGTCACTACAAGGTTTCCAGGCCTTACCTAATGATTTCAATTGGAGGATTAAAGAGTTGGTAAAGACTTTTGATGACTGGAGTGACACATCTTTACCAGATATTGTAGATGCCCAAGGAAATGTTAGATCACTGCAACAATGGCAGGACAAGGTAGATGAAATCATCAATGCACAAATCAAATTGATTTGTGATGACTCAGATTATGACATGCTAATGAGTAGTATGGGTAAAATCATTAACACTAGCACATTTTTGGAATCTCTTGAAAGGGAGGCGAATCAAGTAGCAGTAAAGTATACACCTTACAGTGCCAAGGTAAATGAGGTGGTAAATTTTAATTGGGCAACAGATGAGGAATATCAAGGATGGGTAGAAAATTACTTAACTAAACAAGAATAGGACAGAGTCTACAACTGATAGTTAATAGCTCAACAGTTATGGTTATAACAAATTTTTGCTATGTCTTGGTGGTAGGTTTTGTTGCAAGTTTTTAAAGTTTGGTAAATGCAATAGTTATTGTCCAGTGGATGGGATGAACAGGAAGATTCTCCAGAGACTCAGCTGTTGTAACCAATTTTTGAAATGTCATAAGGCGGTCCAAGTGACCGGTGACAGGCGTATTTATGGTTCGATGCTTGTTGCTCCTTCATTTTCCCTATAAGAAGGATTTCAAGACCAAAAATATGGGTTAGCAAGTTAGATAACTTTAGGCTGAGTCTAAGTGAAGTTGCAGAGGAATTTGTAAAGAGCCTGATATTATAGTGAAGATACTATTCTTAGGTTTGGTTTCATTCTGTTATAGGTTTTAGTTTCATGGGTACTTAATTTTCAAGACAGTACTAGCATCTAAATGAAAATTACTCATTTCAAGGTCATGTATCTCCATTGTATGAATATATTATTATCTTGAATAAAATGATCAAGGGTTATTCTATTCATCTCACTGTTATGGTGTGTGTAATTCTCATTTTGGCTTTAATTCAAGGAATTAATTAAAATGCTTGAGTGAGGTTATAGGTGACTATGTTCATATAAGGATTTGATAAGTAGTATTGGGTTAGAATATAGATTGATGGTATTGTAAGGTAGTATTATCTGAGATTTTATATGCTATGTGTCTAGAAGATAAACTTGGTTATGGTAAAAAACAACCAACACCTTTGATATTATCTAGCTATGGCTCTCAAATCTATTGAAAATTGATCATTAGGGTTAAAATTGAAACCTTGTAAATATAATATTTGTCCAGATCCATCAATTATAAACAATTCCTTTATAAAGAATTTGTGAAGTCAGGTCAAAAATTTGGAAATAAAATTCTAAAAATGCACAAGACTAAAAATGAAATCTGATGAGATGTTGCTTTAAAATATGATTTTCAAACCTAGAAGAACAAATCTAACTTCACAAATTAATTTTGGAAAAAGAAAATGACTACCCTCAACCTGGCGATATCTTCTTGAGTTTCTTTTGATTTTCCCCAAGAAAATCATCGAGCAAAACACTGTCACAATAAATAGTCAAGCTCATTTTTATTTATGTTTGCCACAATTTAACTTTGCAGGTCCATCAAAATTTCGGCGAAAGATCTTCGTCGAAATGTAGATGAAAAAAATGGTTCATCGAAATTGCGACGAACGTCTGGGATAAAATCTAAAAAAAATTCAAATTCGCACAAGTGCTCGACGATACATCTGATTATATAGCTTTTGTCGGAAGGTTTCGTCAGATTTTGGCAATCAAATGAGTTAGTGACTGTGATTTCTTCTCCTCATTATAAAATACATGGGTTCCTTGTTTTCTAGGTTTTCAAAATAAAAAGATTCATTACCATTGCACAGTATAGGTATCTATTTAAAACCCTACACCCGTTTCCATTCTTCATGAACACTGATGACTATCGTAGACTTACACTTTCATTTCTCTTCACATGATCACTATTTCACTATTTATAAATCCACCTGTGGTGCTCTTTTAATTATGAGATTATGTGAATATTACAGCCTTGGAAGATTTTTCTTGTTGTTGACAAAGTCATTATGTGTTTCTAGCTACTGGTCTTGCAAAGGCATGTTCATTGAACTACTAGTCATGCAACTACCCAATTTTTCCTCTATGCATAAAAGTAATACTCATTTGATATGTGAACACTATTTTGAGCATCTATTTGATTGATAATGTGACTCTTGCAGACCAAAACTCCTTCCCTCAATGCATACCCAAGACTTAATGGATTATTTTCAAATAGCAATAATTTTTACCACATTGATAGGGATACTCATTGTCCCTTAATAAAGGTTCGTTCTTTGTTTTAATGATCACCATTTCTTGACCCATGGTGTCTGTCTTCCTACTTTTTCTAGGTAATTGTGCTCACTACCTCATGGTATAATGACTATTGTCTCTTTTGAACTTACTCTTTATAGGGTTACATCATCTCATTGTGTTGGGGTAGTATGCTCTTGTTCCTTCAAAATTTGTATTGTATTTGTGACTATCCACTTTTAGTTCATATAGTCTTGTCCTTTTAATACATATGACTATTCAAGTTTGAAAATGTGGCTAACTTACTACAATTTATAGGACTATATTCCTTTTTCCTTGCATCGTAACTGCTTCTCCTGATAAATGATTAAATGTATTGACATTGTTGTTCCAATATAATCACTCGAAAGTATTATTCACTGTTCCACTATTTCTTGAAAATTTTCACATGAATATCTATTGTTATGAGTCTTGTAGTTAGTAACAATTCAAATAGTGGTTCCTTGTAGTATATCTTGAATTTTTGACATAAGAAGAACCATATGAATTATTCTTGTGTGAGAATGGTATGTAAGAAGAATTATTATACCTTTATGAATCTTCATGACTTGGGGCAGCTTTAAATCATTTGTTCCAATCTGTCATGTACTCTTTTGTGACAACAGTCCTATTCATGACTGCTCTTGATATGATGCTCTCATGTAACAGATTTAGATGAAGCAAATTTTTATTGTTTCCTATATTTTTCCTCGTGAAATAGCATTTTGGGCTCTACCCTTGTGGGAGCCACATTTTACACCACACGCTAAAACTTGAATAAGGAATCAGCTACATGACTTTTCCTATACCTGCAGAGTGAACAAACATGTTAGCAAAATAATTGAAGTTGAAAGCTTCTATTGAACTTTGTGCTCTTTGAATACTTGTCTCTCTAATGACTTAATCATTTGATGAATTCCTAATTGAATTTGTATTACATCTTTATTGGTAATATAGGCATGAGTTAGGATGTAATTTTTCATTTCTCTAACACCACCTTTCTCAAATCTTGCAGATGCATTTGGAGCTTAGAGCTACTGCAACTTGGAGAGAGAACAACTAAAGGCTTCAAGTGTTACAATGATCCATCATTCCAGGCAATGATGAATCACCTTCTCTCTTATATCTATATTATCTTAAGTTGTTTTGTATACTTTTCTTTCTTGTATTCATTATTTGATTATGAAAATCAAATCAAGCTATTCCCGTGGCTTGTGTGGGACTTTGGTTTTTACAATATGAATAAAATCAAAATTATTTATGCAATCTTATGAGTAATTTTGTTACAAAAAATTTCAAAATAATACTGGAGATTCACAAGTAATCAAATTCTAGAACATAATGAATACTTAAGCAAAAAAAAAAATTGTACCTTTCTTTGATGAATGCAATTCAGCTCTGCCTATTTTGAGTTGTAGCTAAAAATAGGTAACAATAATTTAATTAACAAATTATTTCATTGGAAAAAAATGGTCCTAGTAGGCTAAGCCGGATCTCATTCTCCCTTAATGGTGAATGGGTCCTCCCTTAACAAGACCTATCTTTCTTAGTTGATCTAGAATGGTTTTTAGCCTTCTTTCAACTCCCCGAAACTTGGTCTTGGAAACTTAGATAGGACCCATTCACCCTTAATGGAGAATGAGTCATCACTTAATGAGACCCTCATTTATGAATTTCATTATGACAAGAATTTAACTATCTTTCCAGATCTGGTGTCAGCCTTAATTCTTTAAATTTTGGGGTTAATTCACCTAGTTTCATCCTAGACTTTCAAGCACTATAGAAAATTGGAGTTCACAAGAGAATTCATAAGGTATTTCACTAACGAATCAACAAGTTTCTGCCCTTGAGTGTTGATTGTATATTTTACAGGTTGAAGATCAAGTTACGCAAGATTTGGAGCAAAATTGTCAAAGTTACTAAAGTTTTCATTCAAAGTGCAAGATCATGAAAAGAGATCTACAAAATTGCATACAGCCTTCTAGAACTTGATAATAGGGAATTTAAGAGTGCAAAAATCAAGGAATAAGATCCTAAAATTAGTTTTTTGAAACCCTAAAAGGACCCATTCGCCATTGAACGCGAATGATGTCCTCCATAGCTCAAAAACAACAAATTTTTAACCAGGTACTCAACTTTTTATACTCTAAAAACATCCCCCATGGTTGCTATAATAGTTAGGTTTCATTTTTGGTTGTTATTAGCATCTTATTTTGTATAATTTGAGGTGATTAGGGCTTTGAAAAATAAGTGGTCCATCACTTTGTTAACTCATTTTGGTGGACCCTATTTTTCACCCTTATCAATATGATACATTTTTCAAAGTAGTTCAAAAATTGAATTTTATTTTACAAGGAGTTTATACCTAAATTCTAAGTGGCACAGTCTTTTGCTACATTGGAAAACTATTTTATATATCTTTATGTCAAGATAGTAGCACAAAAATGTTTGGTAATGCACCATGCTTCACAAGGATTGGGTTCATGCATATGCATAAGATGCTCAAACAATTTATAGAAAAATATATACATTTCATTCATGATGCAATAAGATGGTAGATACAATTTGGTGCTTGAACCATTTTTTCTTTACTTGCAGTTGTGAAGCATGATGTTTCACTCTTGAATATTTTCTTAAAAAAACATGACCTAAAACATTTTAGAAAAATATTTTTATTATTTTCCTGTGTTTCAATGTATAATGATCTATCAGGCAATAGTTGAGAAAAAAGATCCTTAAGATTCCATAACCACTGCAATTTTCACTTATCACATTCTCTTTTCCTTGATTTGGCTAGTAGTTATAGAATTGGAGATAATTTTATTCTCTCAAAAGATTTGGAGGAAACATTAGACATATATTTGGTGTCACTCATCACATATACTAGAAAGAACCGTGTAACTTCCTACAAGTGCCAAAATGACTAAGTTGTTTGACTAATTGACTCGCTAAATAATGCAATGATGTTTTGTTCATTTACATAAGATTTGGTTTAAAATATATTACCTATTATTAATTATTTTGAATATCAACTCTTGACATGTGGGTTTGTATGCTATGGGCTACAAGGATTATAAATTATGCGATGATCTTATGGAATTTAATTGATTCAAGCTTTGAGTTAATTTTTATCAACCCAAAATTGATAATTCACAAAAAATTATAGCTTTTGACCATGACCATGAATAATCTATTTAGCACTCATTGATTTAAGTGATGTTCACACATTTATTTATATGAATGCTATGTAAGGTTTATTGGTTTAAAAGTAAGCCCCTACTTATAAGAATGAACAAAAATGAAATAATTATCACTTTTTAAACTATAAATCCTACTTTTACATTATTATTTTTATTTAATAGAATGCCAAATTAAATATTAGAATAAACAATTAAATGTTTCTTAATATTAGTTTTCCACACCCAGCTAGCATAGTAGTAAAATTTGATATTTAATCATGGTCTGTTAGTGTACTTAATATTTAATTACACTTGCATAACTTTACTTAGGTTTTGCTTAGGTAATAATTAGTTTACTTAATTAATAAGTAAGCTTTATTTAGTTGAACTGTTTTTATGTCAACATTAGGGTTGCATACTTTTCTTTTATAAAGAAAATCATCTCATTGTAATCATTGAATTCTGAATATATCAATTTGCATATCCTCATGCAAAGCTCTGATTTTTCATTGTTTTTCTCATGCAAAAGACATCTTCTCTATGGGGGACCAGGCGTTGTGCGCCTAGCCGCCGGCCGACCTCCCAATGCTTACTGTGGTCACATGGATGACCAGGGGCTCTACCCTAGACCCCTGCATGCCAGCCGCTGGTCGCGCATAGGACTAGGGGCAGAAATGTTTTTAGCCCTATGGGCTGCCTATAGGCCAAATTGGCCATTCTAGAGCACTTTCACCAAATCGGGCATAACTTTTGCGTACGGAGTTGGTTTTTCGCAAACGCGATATCATTGGAAAGTTGGTTCTGAGCCCATTTTGTTGGTGTAGGTTATTTTTCCTGATTATTTTCTAGTTTTATGTTGCAGGTCTTTGAACTTAGATGTTGTTGCTTTCACTCCGAAGGGCATATCTTTTGACTCAGTGATCCTTTTTTCACCATTCTTATGGAATTGGAGAGCTGAATCAGTCCTCTACATAGATATGAGGTCTTTTTTAATTTTATGTTTATGAATTTTTAGGAATTCTCTGCTTTTACAATAATTGGGTATTGTAATAAATGAATTGATATAAAGTTCTATTAGGGGGGTTTCTTGCATAATAATTTGATTAGAGTGTGCATGCACTTTGATCTTCATCGTGTTTTGATGACAACTCACATCGGTTGTAATCTAGTTTCTTAGTTTCTTTTGGCCATATTTTGTCATAGCTTGACACATATCAGATTCACACCGGATCCATCTCAGTTTGAGGGCCACTAAATTTGTGGTTAATGTTCCTGAGTCTTTATGGTACTTGTTCCCATGGAAGAGTTTTAGTTTTAGTTTGGAATCGACATTGAGATTCATGGCTTCCAGATTCTATCATCACTCATATCATCTACTGTTGCTTCATGGATTCCAGGGTTGTTCTAGTTTGGAGTTTTCAAGCGTTCCGTGGGATCGGGTCTGCTGTTACATTATTATGATTCCGATATGGTTTCTTGTAGATAGAAGTATATTTCCTTGCTTGTCAGATTGTGGTTCCAGTGTTACTCTACAGTGTTCTTCCAATGCTTCTTTGCAGCAGTTATGTCATTGTAAGAGGGTTGTCCCACTGGGTTTTCCTTCTCTACCTCATTATTGTATTTGTACATGGGTACCTGATCAGGCCTTGTTGCCAGGACCCATTTGTATTCATCTTAGTTTTAGGTGCATGCTTATTTTTAGTCTCCCTAAGTTGCACTTATGGGGGTGTGTTAGTGTAATTAATATTTAATTACACTTGCATAACTTTACTTAGGTTTTTCTTAGGTAATAATTAGTTTACTTAATTAATAAGTAAGCTTTATTTAGTTGAACTATTTTTAGGTCAAAATTAGGGTTGCATACTTTTCTTTTATAAAGAAAATCACCTCATTATAATCATTGAATTATGAATATATCAATTTGCATATCTTCATACAAAGCTCTGATTTTTCATTGTTTTTTCTTTTGTGGAAGGTGTTTAGGTTTGCATGTCTGATCTTGGTTTTCTAACATGGTCTATTATCCATCACTTGACCAATCCATACATTAAGGAAACCAAAATAATGCATAAATCTCGCCTCATTATGCAATAGATCTCCCAATTCATAAGATTGGCAACCAAATAGGTTATTGGATAAAATTTCGTCAAAAGAATATCAATATTTATGCATATTTATTGCTTAATAAATCAAAACAAGTTATTCAATAAATTTTACCCTAAATATAATTTGGAATTATATTTTGAAGGACTTAGTACAATTGGGTTACACTTTCACTCCTATACTTGGTTTCAATGGTTTTAACAAGCTATAAAACTCAGACATCCAACTTCTTCTCAAAATTATAGTACTTGGTTGACACAATCCAGTTATAAAACTATCTTTTTGTTGGTAGAAAATTCAATGGTTCTAACCTAATTATAAATTTTTATACATATGCATGTTGCAATTTATTATGCATTGATCACATCTCAAAACTAGCTATCAAAATGAAACTACAAAATTCTTTGAGTTTAGTAAGTTGATACAACATAATAGTAACCGTGGAGAAAAATATAGAGAAACGTGCAATGAGAATCAACATACAAGCATGTGATTCAACAACATTATTATTCTACTATTAAATCTTTATATAAAGGTTAAACTATTCATCCATCCTTAACTAGCATGAATGTTCTTGTAAATTTCCATTTTACACAAGCACGAGCAACTAACTAGATGTTTAGGTTGCTATAAAAATAACTATCATTAAAAAACCCATTGATTTAAAAACAAACATTTCCCAAGAGACTACCATCTGTAAAATAATTCCAAGGTGTCTACAATTTTTTTCATAATATCATGGTATAACAAGTAGAGTACATACATTGCTACTGTTGGTTACAAAATATTACAAAATGACCAATCTATATACATTAAAAAAATAGGCATGGTTTACAAAATTGTTTTGATTAAAAGGGAAAAACAGGTTTTGAAGGGGTCTTGAAACCCCTTACAACATCAAACACAAAATTTTGCATGAAAGGATATGCTAAAAAACCACCAACAGTAACCCATGAATGAAAAAAAATAACAGAGAGAGTGCTAATCTAAAAATAAGACACAAAGTTGCCATCAACACCCAACAGCCACATAACAACAAAATAACCTAAAAGACACCAACACCCAACAAGAAATATAAAGCAACAAAGAAAACAACTAGTTCAGGCCACTCAGAGTATTGGCCACCTCCATCTATTGGTTCCTATGCTTTTCAACCATATCTAGTAGCTCCTTCTTCTCTACATCAAATGATTTCTTCCACTCACCCGATCCTTTAAGAACAGGTCCTTTTTCATCATCCTTAGTAGCTTTCTTACGTTTTCCCTTTTCCCCACACTCTTTCCCCATAAGCTCAGAAAAATAAAATTAATCCTCTCTGAGCTCACCAGGACTTCCAAAGAGTCTGTACTGTTCTTTATAGATATATGGCACAACTGTAGAATAGTTTTGTTATGTGAATTTATAATTGAGACCTTCACCTCCAGAGAAAACAATATTTCATCACAAAGATTTAAAATCATGGTAGGAACCTTCAAGGTCCACCATTCTATCGATAAGAATGTCTGACACTGAACCTTTTGGAACATTATTTAAATTTTCCTTTAAACCTATTATTTTAATGTTAATCTTATTGAAATACCATAGAGTCCACTTAGCTAACTTAAAGGTACCTGTTGCCCCAGCTCTAGCCATATCCAATAGATTATACATAGAGGTAGCATCATCATCAAGATAAGAAAAATCCTCAGATAGAGGGTCTACCTTCAAAGGCTCATGTTTGGCTTCTTTCTTTTCCACATCCTCCTCCTCCTTGAGCAAGTCCTACAGAGGAGAATCCACAATGGTCACCATCTTTTCACCATCATTCTTGTCCTCACCAGCATCATTGGGGTCCTTGATAGGAAAATAGAAGGCCTTGTTCTTCACATTATCAATCTGCATCGATAGACTCCTTTGTTTGTTGACTGCACCCACACCTTTGTCTTGTGTCCCCACCTCACCGCCAACACCAACATCATCCCTACCAATAACCACCTCTACAGACTTGGGAGAGGGATCATTTGACCCCACCTCTATGTCATCACTCCTCGAAAGGTCTAGCCTTTTAGTAGGCCTATTACTCCTAGCACCAACCACCTTTATTTTCTTTGAAGACGTAGCCATAGTGGCAGGAGAAAGATCCTCCTCCTCTTCATTCCATTCATCCTCCTCGTCCAAAGAGGAATCCGACCCCGATGACCCAGACTAATCACTCAAAGTATTATCCTTACCCTTGATGGTAGGATCAGGGAGAAGAGTCTTGACATGTTCCATGGTCAGTAAAATAATCCCTTCATGGAGGATGGGGGGCTTTCTATTCTTTAGGTGCACATACATGGAAACCTCCAAGGATGATATCAAAAAGAAAGGAAAATAAATGAACAGACCATGCTTGAAATGATTAAGGAGACTGAAATGGTGACCAAGAATAGCCCTAAACCTCCCTTCAAGAGTAACATAACACATCATCACCTTAAAAATTCGCGCCCAATTTTTCTTGAGGGAAGTTCTCTCATATCCCCAACTCTCAAATTTAATTATTTCCTTCCTCTCATCATCTTTAAAAAATTGAGTCATTGCCTCTTTGTTGATCTTTTTATCCTTGAAGAACTTTCGGCCTATTTTCAGCATCCTAGTAACCATGGAAAAAAAATCCTCATTCACCTCCACCTCCAAACCTTTAAACCTAAGCTTGTGATTGTGCCAAAAAGGAACAAATTGTGTTGAGGCATTAGGATCATGCCTGTGAAATCTCTCCAAAAATGGAGTGAAATTTCCATAGTGCAAAATATTCCAGAGTTTTTAATTTTGCCAAATGTCCTTATACAAATGTGGCTCGATTCTACTCCTGTCACCACCCATGACTACCAACACACAATTCACAGAACCCTTGCAAAAAGCACACAATTGAAGGCCAAAAAGCAACAAAACACCCAAAAAGCGTGTGAAACAGAGGAAGGTACTAGACCATAAATGTCACAACACATCGGCCCACGCCATCATTCCTCAATAAACTCTTGGCTTCCTCGGGAACGACCGAGCCCTCCTCCCATGAACGAAAATCATTTAAATTGAAAGCCTCGTTGGCAAGAAAATCTGCCAACGAGCTTCCTTCTCGGTAAACATGAGAGACTCGAGTCTCATCACAAGATTGTAACATAATTATTGTATCCTTAATGAGTTGGTCGACACTCCAACTTGGAATGTGAGTGCCGCACAGATAGTTAATAATATTCATAGTCTCCTTCCACCCATAATTTGGAATACCCTTTTCTAATAACATACTTAACACTTATTAACATAGCCTCTGCCTCTGCGTGATGACTATTTTGTGTTCCCAATGGGAGTTCCACCGCACCAAGGAGTCTTCCAACATCATATCATAACAACCCCCTACAACAAAATTGTTACATGGTCTATGAAATTGTAAACATTGTAGATTACACATGGTTTGCTAAATAAATAAAAACTATAAAATAGGCATTATTAGTATGTATGTTCTACAAAAAATGAAGTATGTAATGTAGAGTTGAGCAGTTTACCATAATTCCAGGGAATATTTCTTTTCCTCCATAGGACTATCTGGTGAAGTATTTTTTCTAGTTGAATCAATGTAGGGTGTTGTGGGAGTAAGATGGTCAAACATATTTTCATATAAGAGAATAGAAACTTCGAATTGTTTAACATGGGAGTGAGGGGAGCTATGGCTGGTAATAATTTGGAGGTTGTTAAGGGAAGTATAAGAAAGGCTTAAAATGTGCATATTCCTTAGAATCTAGTGATTTTTAGGTAGAGGGGTTAATTGAGTACTCAATTTCCTTGTTTTTCTTGCATTGGGTGCTAGATTCTTCTTACAACTAACTTGGGAGTTGGTAAGAGAAGTATAATCAGATCTTAATATATTTTACATATACATCAATATTTGGTGTTCTTCAAGTAGAGGGGTTAATGAAGTATTGAATTGACCATAAATACTTGTAGCATGTGGTGAATTCTAATTCTTTCCCATTAGCCTTTAGTTTTTTCTCTCTATCCTTTTGCTACTAGATCTTTTCCTCCTCTCTCCTCTATCTCCTTAATTATCTGTTAAATTTTGTGTTTCCTTTCTTTTTCTTTGTCTTGACCTAATTTTTCCCTTTCTTTTAGTTGTTCAAGCTCAACTTTCCTTGCTTCTTATTTCTCATGCAAAATTATGTAATCATTTACAATAAGGATCTAATATTTTCTACCCAGTCTAAATGCATTATCATCTAAGAGAATGAACCTCTTTCTAACCATTTAAATAGATAGCTTTAGAAAATTAATTAAAGAACCTTGACTACATAACACTTGTTGGTCTATTGTTTCAAAATATTTAGATATTTTCAAAGATCCTTTACTATATCCACCTTGTTGGTATTCTAATTAATTAAGTTTTTAATCTATATTTTCCCAATATTTTGTATCCACATAGTTATGAATCACCTCAATTCTTGGTAGAAGAGGTGGAGAAGGCATGAATGATGATATTTCTTCTATTTTAACATAATTTTTTACTCTAATTTTTTTCTCCTTCTTTAACCCAATTTGGCGGGTTAATTGTGTTGATAAGCTCATGTCATCATCTAATTCAATTACATGTGTTTGGTTGACATGAATGGATGAACTTGTGTTTTCATTTGGAACATTTGTTGGTGTTGTTCTATTGTTGTCATATGTGCAAAAAAATATTTCACTTTAGCCTCTTCACAACTACCCTTGATCTTAAGATTCTTGTAATACCTACAACCTCATATTATTCATGTACAATGAAAGCCTCAATTGGATTCATGTCATTAGAAAGTGAAATTCTATTTAGTGTTCAAATTATAGTTATTCAAAAACCTTATGTCATTTTCAAACATAAGGGAAAGGTTGAAATATTTTTCTTGAAAGTTCATCCAATTTTGTTGAGCAACTTGACAACACTCTTGCTAAGATATCCCTATGGTATTTGATTCAATCACCTATTTATGTCATGGCATGCTTCAAAATTCTTTGCAAAAAGTTGTGATCCCTCCTAATACACAACCAAATGATGTAGAAGCCTTAGTTGAGGGTATGAATTTAGTTAATGTGGATATTATCTTTCATGAAAGTGAATCACCTCCCTCGAAAACACAAAAAGAATGAGGCTTTTATGGTAATGGCTCTTATTAACAAGGTCAGGATTAGGTGTACCCTTATTGACAATGGTTTGAGGCTTAATGTTTTTAGTTTAAATATTTTAGATAGAATTTGGGTGGATAAGAATAAAATTCAACCAGATTCTTTGTATATCTATGGTTTTGATAATGTGGAAAAGCAACTATTTGGTGTTATAATATTACCTATCAAAGTTGGTAACGTTACATTACAAACTCCTATCCATCTCATGCCCTGTGACCTTTCATACAATGTTCTTTTGTGTAGACCATGAATTCATGAAATGAAAGGAGTTCCTTTGATGCTTCATCATCTAATGAAATGCACTTAGAACAATAAGGTTTAAAAGATAAAAGTTGATCCAAAATCTGAAAGTTGTTTGCAAATTCAAACAGGAATGAAGAACCCTCTTAGAACATTGCCACCAACTACAAAAGTGGAACCCTTACAAATTAAAGACAAAGATGAGTGTCTTTCGTCCATGACAAAGTTGTAGATGATTAATGGGGTGTTGGATGTTGTGGTTGATTTGTTGATATGCGTTTGTCATTGATGTCAAAACTATTAGCATAAATGTCTTTAAGGATGTATATGTCGAGAATAATGTGAAAATTGAAATAAATATGTTACAAGTTGTTTATGGAACAATGAAGATCAGTATGGAGGAAAATTTAGTATGTTTTTAACTAGATGTTGTGGATTAAAGGGTTTTTTTTCAAGCCTATATAGTTTCTACTCTATAAGTTTCAAAGGTGCACATGAAGATCTGAGGAATTTATAAGTTTTTGTGTTCTGACAACTATTTTGTTACTGCAAATGGTGTTCATGGAAAAAGACAATGTCATTCTGGTAATCTGAGTTGTTGTGTATGATCTTGTGATGTTCGTGGATGTTTCTAGATCATGTTCTATCTGTGTTGCATGCCTGTATTGATCATTATGCTCGCAATTCAAGATTTTCTCTTGCGTGTTCATGTTTTTCATGTTCATGGCTGACAAGGTGTCTGAAGAGTGTTGTGGATCTTCGAGGAAGAATCTTTGAAGGTGTTTTGTGTTCCAAGATATTGTTTTGGATTCCTAATCAGTAAGTGCACCAATTTGTGACACAATCTAGGTGCCAAATTAAAAAACTGTTCAAAAAAAGTCTGAAATAGGCCATTTGGTGCATGCCAAATGGGAAAGTAGACATAAAAGTAAGAAATCGGGTTTCAAACCCTTATTTTTTCTTCAACCCATGGCTTGAGAAAGAGGATTTCAGGTCTGCAACTCGCTCTCACCAAATCTCATCCATTGTTTGCATCCTTAGCTTGCCATTTTCCACAAGGATGTTGCCAACATGTCGGAGAGGTAGAAGATTGCGAAGAGGTATGTATTTATATTCTATTTATTTTTAATTTGATTTAGAATGTAAATTTAAATAGGTTTTTATAATAAAACTTTGTTCTAATTCTCAAGGAATGAATCTCCACCTCGAAACATTGAGAATTCACAATCACCCCCTCATGACGAGCCTCCTATACAAGAACAAACCGAAACCCCTCCATCAATTCATAGGCATCCTCAAGGAACACAATAAAATATTCAAAATCAAACTGAAAACAATAAAAGAGACATTCAACAATTAATTGCAAGATTAACTGAGCATGACGAAACCCACCCTTATAGGAGAGGGATTGTTGAATCATTGAAGTCAATTGTAACTCATGTAGGAGAAATTAGCGAGCAATGAAGTTTTGGTCAAATAGGAGGCATGACATGAGACAATTTTATGCTAGTGGTTTGTCATATGCAAATGTCAAAAAACTAAAAATTAACAAACCCGACTTGTGTGCCCTATTTATAGACCCGAAAACCAATGAACCTTTGTCTCATGCATGCAGGAGGTTCCCCATCCACTGGTGCCACCATGAGTTAATTAAAAAAAAAAATTAGGAGCGGTGGAGGATGGTATTTGACCAACCTCCATGCAATAACCATGAGGTGCCCCAATAATTTTTGTGGAAACTCTATTGCGAGTTTGTCCTCAATAAAATGCCAAACTATTTTGACATCTTATAATTTCAAGGTAGAGGTGGGGGCTCCACACATGATAGACCTATTGCATGACGTAATCCATAGTTGGCACTAAGAACCTTCATTGGACCCATGGTGGAGCATGTCATTGTTCCTTCCATTGTTAAGGATAGTGTAGAGGTAGACACACTAAAGTCGATTGACTCACTCACCCAAACCATTTTATAGTGTGTGACTCCTCTAGTAGAGCCTAGTGTGGAGGAGACGTGTATGCCCCAAGCTCCACCACACCATTGTGGCACTTGTGGTGTTGTTTGCATGTATGATTATCAGAGTGCTCATGATGCAGCTACACATCCTACATCAGTTGTAGAGACGATGGATTTCACAGATGATATTTTGAATGATACATTTGACATTGACACTCGAGTAAAATTTAGCAAGTTATTTTAATGTTGTTTATTAAATTATATTTTAAAATTTAAGAATAACTAAACTAGTAGAATTTTTGAATAGGGAGGGAATATGGAGCCCTCATCCTCATGGAGTCCTAAAAATCAACTCCTATGGCTCCTCTCATGGAAATTCGGGTCATGTTGGCATTGGGGGTATTGGCCAGGATAGCTTTGGGGATGTTCAGTTCATCTTCTTTGTGTATAAGGGTCTTCATACTAATAATCTTATGGAGGCTTAGGCCATTTTATTAGCAGTGGGGTGGGGCAATCATTTGGGATGGTGAAGGATCATATGTGAGTCTAGCTCCCAGGTTGTGGTGAACTTACTGAAAAGGCAGTATTTAGATGATGTGAGTTGGCAATTGGCTTTGATTGTTGAACAAATTCTCACTCTTTGTGCTTCTCTGGACTATATTACTTTCACTCATATTCCTTGAGAATGGAATGGTGTTGTTGATTGCTTAGCTAAATGGGCTTCTGATCATACTCATGATTGGAATTTGGTGGATTAGGGTTAACTACCCCCGGATTCGTCTCTTCAATTGGATCACTTGGTTGAACTTGATATGGCCATTTAGTGCCCTTGTTTTGTAACATTTTCTTGTTTGAATAAATTTCTTACCCCTCCTTGATGTCAAATTAGTAGAATTTTGATATGATGAAATTTTAGGGTCGCACTGTTCATGAGGCATGCTCTATTCCTATAGACCCTTCTACATTCTCGACGATGAGTCCACATGTATGCAACTAGTATTAAAGGCATTATTATTGCATTTGAACAGTTGAATGTTATATTTGAATGTTTGTCTCATAACATGCTTTGGATTTCAAACAATTTCCTAGTGCAACTTCTTCCTCCACACCTCATGATTCATATCCTCAAACAACATACACTCAAGTATCCTTTATTCATTAATGGTGTTATAAATCTATGTTAGCTAGTTTTCATAATTTTGTGTGTATAAAAATCTAAAAAAATGATGAGAAACACAAACATTGCATTTGTATTCCTTGATCATGTCACATTATGTTCTCCTAATTCACTTTTTGTTCCTTTAGTCCTTCTTAATCCCTTACCATTAACATTTAATAGTTCACCCTATTTTCCATGATCCCCTCCTATCCCATTCCACTAATATCTTCTAGTCCATGCTATATGTCATTATGTCCTTCTAATCCCATCTTATTGTACCCATTATTATTTCACCCTAGATATTCCATGATCCCCTATGTTCCTTTATTTCATCCTATGTTATACCATATTTATCCACATTCCATCTTAGATAACTCTTCTCTATTATTGCTACACACAGGTCAAGTTTGCACTTAGTGTACTATAGTCAAACCCTATACACCTCCTAATTCACCCTATGTTGCATTATTCCCTAATAATCACATCCTATTAAACTCTAATTTTCCACCCTATATTTTTTTATCCCATCCTAGCCCATCCCATCAATCTATACTAGTCCATCCTATGTTCCATTAATCCCTTTGGTGCAGGGGTGCCACTCTTTTCTATGTTTCTTCATTAAGTGTTTTATAGGGACCATGTGTTAGGATGTTTGAGTTGAGTCCTTGAGTCTTAATAAGGTCCATTTTGACCATTCTATTGTAATTGATCAACTTTGAGGGGCTTTTGTATTCATCTTGTAAGGTTGGTAAATCATGTGGAAGGAATTGTCAAAGTTGACAAGGGGTGTCAAGGTAGATAGGATGATGTTTTCTTGAGTAAGTCATGATTTCTTAGTTAAAATAATGTCTCATTAGACTATTTGTAATAGTTTAGGTGTTTAAGAGGGTCTAGGAAACAATAAAGAGTCAAAACTTGAAAGTGCCAAATTTGTGAGTTGCATAAATGCAACAAATTTGTAATGCAACGATCATGAGAGGTTTAAAAAGTATTTGTAAGGAATTTGGGAGTTGGTTTAATGAGGATAAGCCTTTAAAAAGTAATGACAACTCATTTTGTAACGTTGGCTTGAAGTTTGAAGCATTGGCAATAAGAATATCTCTATTTTTCATCAAATTTCTGAGTTTTCTTGTCATTTGCAGGCCTGTACGAGCCCATATAGATTGATTGTTCCATGTAAATAATTTTAATTTGTGGTGGAAGGTGTTAACAATATTTGGAACAATTTTGAGGGAGATCCATTGTGATTTATGGTAAACATCCTTGTTTTCCTATGATAGGCTGAGGACACACTATTTGAGGGTTTTGTAACCAAAATCATGATTTAAGGGCCCTTACACCGACTGTACCTATTATAACTAGTGTAATGGACCCAAGGGAGTCTGAGTAGGTTCTAGGTTGCATGAATAGAGTTGTGGAGAAGGAACTAAGGAGATAAACTTGTTGTCTTGATGAGTTTTGTGAAGAAAAACACATGAAGATGGAGCCTTAGGTCTAGGGTTTGTGGAAATCAATGAGAGTGTGGAGTTTTTTTCCAAATTTTGAGCATATTGGGGTCAAAATATACATGTCTAAGTTGGTTGCATGGTCTGGGAGGTTGTGCAAGTGGGACTTTGAATAAACCCTCTTGACTTGGCATGAAATTGAGGGTTTTGGAGTTTTCTATGTTGGAGGTGTCAACCTTGGGTGTTGATTGTGGTTTTAGAGGTTTAAGGGCATATAAAATATTGAACTAGGGTTTCAAGGGTTTGTATTAAGTTTAAAGGTATGTTGCTTTGTAAATCTGGCCTAATTCATGGCCTAAGACAACATTGAGGGTATAATTTCAAGGGATTGGTCCAAAAGACTTGTATCTAGTTAAGAGATATGTTGTATAACTCTAAAATGGGTATTTGAATCCACCTTTTGATTGTCAAGTGTTTTGGAAAGCATGGGAGTTAAAGGCCAGAAACTGAGTTTGCACTACTGCTAGGTTACATGGGTGAAAGTGAGAAATTGTACTCCTGATTGTTGTCAAGCTTTGAGGATTGTTTGGATTACTCTAATAGGCCATTTTAATCTTGTTAGATTCCTCTTGAATGCAATTTTTCACTTTGAATGAGTTTGAGTCTCCTCTTTGCATCACCCTTCTATTCCCATCCCATTACCCTCTCTTATTTCACCTTATGGTCCATTATCCCCTCTTGGTCTTTATATCAACATGATACCTGAGATATTATTTCATTTATGGTTGTTGACAAGAGACAAACCTGGTGATTTTGGTGGCATGATGGACCATGGAGTTGCTGTAACAATAGCCAGTTCTGATCCATTGAGAGAGGTATAGAATAGATTAGTCGATTTGAAATTATATTTGCTCTTTTATGGTCTATTATAGAAAATTTTCATGATAATTTTATGTAGTTTAATTTCTATCTTGATGGTTGCTATAGGTGATTGTCACTCCATATCATGGATGTGGTGATGCTGTAAATGTGCATGATGACTATACATATGCGGTAAGTGATTATATATTTTGTTATATGTCATTCCACAATTGAATTTCTATATATTAACATCTTTACTTTTTATTGTATTATTTGAAGGTCTAGATTGAAGAGAGGAGGACTAGCGAGCATGTTCGAAAGAGAAGAGAAGCAACAGTCACTCCATCTAGCTGAATTTTGAAGGTAGCACGGGATCTATTTCCTTCCCCTAGAGGGAAATGACTATGTATTATGGTTGTTTGTTGTATGCCTATGTGGCATTTTTGAACATATATTTTGTACTATTGATATATACATGAAATTTTATGTCCATATGGCTCCTTTGTACTAAGCCTGTATGGTTTTTTTTGGATATATTGTATGTACTTTTATCAATATATATCATTGTATAGCCTTTCGGCTTTTTGATTAAATAAAATCTTATTTTGCTACTACCATTCTTGAATGATGTTATCATGTGTATCATGTAAATTGTATGCTTGAATTTGTAGGCATGGAATTTGTTTACATCTAATGCTTAATTAATTATTGTCGAATGCTCAATAAGTCCCATCTAAAGTGTATTGTGTAAATAGCTCCATTCGTGGTCGTTTGTATCCTTTGGAATGCTTCAATTACTTGTGCCTCACTTATTCACATTTATACTTCACCTATATTGTGTTTATTCACGTGTATGCTTCATGCTTCCAATGCATAGCAACAAAAATATTTTGGGGAAAAATTTGACAAACCAAAAGTATAAGAGTTTTTGAAAAAATCAAGAAAATTTGTAGAACAAGAGATAAAACCTTTTTTAAATTTTTTTTGAAAGGTATTTCCATAGCATATAGAGATATAAAGAGAAAATTTAATAAATGTTTTAACTAATGAATTGTAAAAAATGGATTTTTGTAGTTTATATTCATATTGTTGATTACATTGTATTGCACATCAAAGTCAAAGCATTACTTCACTTTGCATCACTAATAACTAGATGCTGATAGATGACAAAATTTCAATTACAATATAGTTTGTATAAAGTCAACCTAAGTAGTTATGCAATTTCTTCACATTGCATAACTAATAACTAGGAGCAGCTACCAATTTCACTTTTTTATCATGGCATTCTATGAGACCAAATTTCTTTGAGGTATTTTTTCAAATACTTCACTGCCTTGTCTATGTTACCACATTTTTCATACATGTCTACCAAAGAATCTTGTCAAACAATTCATTGCCTTGTTGCTATGGCTAAAATCCTAAATAAAGTGATTTCGAACAAGCTATGGATGCTTCGAAAAAATATATCAAAAGCATAATAGTAAGCAATAGCATAGACAAGGCAGTGAACTGTTTGAAAAAATGCATCAAATAAATTTGGTGATGGAATGCCATGACAAGCCATAGACAAGGCATAGAACTAGTTCAAAATAAACCTCAAATAAATGTGGTCTCATGGTGATGGAATGCCATGACAATCAAATTTCTTTTGATTGTCATGGCATTCCATCACCATGAGACCTCATTTTTTTGAGGCATTTTTTCAAAGAGTTCATTGCCTTTTCTATGCTACCACATTTTTCATACATGTCTATCAAAGAATTATATCAAACAGTTAATTGCCTTGCTGCTATGGATAAAATCCTAAAACATTGATGTAGTAGGGGAGGTCTTGCAATCTCACTAAACACAATTCCAATTATTAATCATAATCCTCAAGTCATAAATCCTCATAGCTATGGATTGTCATGAAATTCCATCACCATGAGACCACATTTCTATGAGGAATTTTTTCAACAAATCACTGCCTTGTCTATGCTACCACATTTTTCATACATGTTTAACAAAGCATTTTATCAAATAGTTCACTGCCTTGCTACTATGGCTAAAAGCTTAAAACGGGTGGGTTAATTGAAAATAATATTCCCACAACTCATAACACCTTTCCAATGCATCAAATATGCTTAAAATAACCTGCACATGCTTAAAAGTCCCTCAAAAACTACTGCCCCAAAGGATTTCAACTATTTCCACTCTTAAACCACTGAATTTCACCAAAACTCATCAAATTGCCAACTAGGGCATCACACCAAACCACTCAACTCACCTCCCCTACTCCATAAACCATGCACATATGTTCCCTACCCCTAACTATGCCATTCCACTGAGTTACAAGAGGATACAATGGGTGGAATGGCTAAAAAGTCATTTTTACACACTCAACTACTTGCATTTGACAAATTTTTCCCCAAGCGAGAAATCACCACCATAGGAAAAGGCCTCAAGATAGAGAAAATAGCGAGAGGTTATTGTAGAGGGGCCAAACTTGATCCCATATACTTAGATGAGAAGTTTCTAAGCATCACGATGTACGAATACGAGCATGCTAAAGTTTGCAGCCATTTTGCACTTTGGACCCTTAACAGATCGATCCGGTTGAACGTAGCTTAGGGTGATTTTGCATGTTTGGGCACAAAATAGGACCATGCCTAGCATAAAAGTACCTACCTATATGAATTGGAAAAATATATTTGGTCACACAATTTATAGAACGAAAGTTGCACCACTTTGCAACTTCCAACTACTTGCATTTGACAACTTTTTCCCCAAGTGAAAATTCACCACCATAGGAAAATGCCTCCGAGATAGAAAAAACCGAGAGAGGTTATTGTAGAGGGGCCCAATGCAATCTCGTAGGATCATACGAGAAGTTTCTAAGCATCATGGTATCCAATTAATAGCATGCTAAAATTTTCAGCCATTTTGCACTTTGGACCCTTAAGGGATCGATCCGGTTGAACGTAGCTCAGAGTGATTACGTGTGTTTGGGTGCAAAAGAGGACCATTCCTAATGTAAACGTACACACCTAGACACATTGGAACAATCTGTTTGGTCACACGAACTACAGAACAAAAGTTGCACTAGTTTGCAACTTTCAACTACTTGCATTTGACAACTTTTTCTCCAAGTGAAAATTTGCCACCATAGGAAAATAACTCCGAGATAGAAAAAATTGAGAGAGTTTATTGTAGAGGGGGCCAATTTAATCTCACAAGATTAGATGAGAAGTTTCTAAGAATCACGATATCCAAGTAATACCATGCTGAAGTTTGTAGTCATTTTGCACTTTGGACCTTTAAGAGATCGATTTGGTTGAACATAGCTCAGAGCAATTCCACGTGTTTGGATGTGAAAGAGGATCATGCCTAGCATAAACATACCCACTTGGATGCGTTGGAATAGTCTGTTTGGTCACATGAGCTGCAGAACAAAAGTTGCACTAATTTGCAACTTTCAACTACTTGCATTTGACAACTTTTTCCCCAAGTGAAAATTCGCCACCACAAGAAAATGCCTCTGAGATAGAAAAAACTGAGAGAGGTTATTGTAGAGGGGCCCAACATAATCTCATAGGATTAGACAAGAATTTTCTAAGTGTCATGGTATCTGGGTAATAACATGCTAAATTTCGTAGCCATTTTGCATTTTGGACCCTTAAGGGATCGATCCGGTTGAACATAGCTTAGAGCGATTTCACGTGTTTGGGTGTGAAAGAGGACCATTCCTAGCATAAAAATACCCATCTATATGTTTTGTAATAGTTCGTTTGGTCACATGAGCTGCATAATGAAAGTTGCACCACTTTGCAACTTTCAACTACTTATATTTGACAACTTTTTCCCCAAGTGAAAATTTGCCACCACAGGAAAATGTCTCCGAGATATTTAAAACTGAGAGAGGTTATTGTAGAGGGGCCCAATTTGATCTCGTAGGATTAGATGAGAAATTTATAATAATCACAGTATCCGAGTAATAGCATGTTGAAGTTTGTAGCCATTTTGCACTTTGGACCCTTAAGGGATTGATCCGATTGAACGTAGCTCGGAGCGATTCCACGTGTTTGGGTGCGAAAGATGACCATGCCTAGTGTAAACGTACCTCTTTGGACATGTTGGAATTTTTTGTTTGGTCACACGAGCTACATAATGAACATTTGCACCACTTTGCAACTTTCAACTACTTGCATTTAACACTTTTCCATCAAGTGAAAACTGGACACCACAAGAAACTGCCTTTGAGATAGCAAAAATTGAGAGAGGTTATTGTAGAGGGTCCCAACACAATCTTGTAGGATCAGACGTCAAGTTTTAAGCATCATGGTATCCGAGTAATAGCATGCTGAAGTTTGCAGCCATTTTGTACTTTCGACCCTTAAGGGATCGATCCGGTTGAACGTAGCTCGAAGTGATTCCGCATGTTTGGGTGTGAAAGAGGACCATGCCTAGCGTAAAGGTACCTATTTGGACATGTTGGAACAATCTATTTGGTCACACGAGCTGTAGAATGAAAGTTGCACCACTTTGCAACTTTCAACTACTTGCATTTGACACTTTTTCTATCAAGTGAAAATTGGACACCACAGGAAAATGCCTCCGAGATAGAAAAAATTGAGAGAGGTTATTGTAAATGGGCCCAAATTGATCTCATAGGTTCAGAAAGAGATTTCGTAAGCACCACGTTTTATGAGTAATATTATGTCAAAGATTTCTTCCCTTTTACACTTTGGACCCTTAAGGGATCGAGTCGGTTGAACATAGCTCAGAGCGATTGCACTCTCTTTTCGATGGAATTAGGTGGGAAGCAGACTTAACTTTGCTTTAGTTTTGGTTTGGTTGGATTTCAAGTGATTTTGTGCATTTTAGAAGCCAATTATTGAGGGTCGGTATGTATACCCTGTTTTAAGGGTTTTGAGTGCATTAAAATGTCATATTAAGCCTTCCACCCACTTGATTCTTTTGTAACTTGATGAAAAGGCTTATTTAGGGTTATAAAACATGTGTGCAAAGTTTTGTGTGCAAGGGAGGCGAATAGAGGGTTTTTAGGTGATTCCCTAGATGTCAAATGGTGCATTTTTTAGTGGAAAATGGTGGTTTAGTGTTAGGGTTTGAAGAAATCTTTGGGGGCAGCAATATCTCTTGAACTTTTAAGCTTTTTCAAACCTTTTTGAAGGTGTTTCAGGCTTTGGTTGGCTATGTGAAGGTTTAGAGTATGATTTTTCAGTAAACCCTTGCCTAACTTGTGAATGAAGAGGGTTTTGGGGTTTGTTATGTTAGAGGGTTTATCATGCCCTAAAAGTGGAGGAATTGGTGGTTTGGTAGACTGGTTAATTCTACCCAATGGTGTTTTGGTAGAGGTATGTTAGAGATGACCTAGGTTGCATCAATTTCTATGAGGCATATGCTGCCCCTACCTTGTCATCCCTATCGAATTGGCAAGCTAGTGAACTCACTAGCTTGCCAAGCTCACTAGGATTGACAAGGTAGGGGCAATAAAATATGCCTTTCTACAATTATATTAGACATTATTTCATTCTTACTCATAAATTCACATGTTTTTCCTTGAAGATAAATTTAAATGTAAACCATGAAGCATTAAAACTAATTTTAAATGTAATATACACATTTAATTGAGGCATATATTAAGGAATATACACATTTGCATGTATTAATTTCTCATAATTTTTGTATATCAAAAAATACACTAGATCAATGAAAAATATTACAATAGTGATGGAAGAACATCTTGAAAATCTTCCCATTTTTCAATACTTGTAGCAATACATGCAAGGAAATAATCCTCCCATTTGCAGCACAAATCATGAAATATATTGTACAAGAAGAAACAAAAGGAGTTGCTGCCCAGTTTCATTTCTCCAATCCACCTCAGCTGCCCCAGTTATTTGCATTCCAAAATGATTCAAAACATTTACATCCCCTACTCCCTAAGAAACACATGGGTAGTAGCCTCTATGTGGTTGTGTACTCTCATAGCAATTTGGTCCACAAAAAACCTGCAAAATCCTATCAATCTTAGACATGGACTCACATAAAAATCATTAAAAGAGCAATAACTAAATAATGTCAGTCATACACCTAATGAGACCTACTATCACCTTCATGCATGCTAGATAAGGAGGTTGATTGAAGTTCCTACAATGGTGATGTGGCCCTTCGCTACTTTCTCATCTCTCGATGATCCTACGTATAAATTTCAAATATATCATTGACATAATTAACATAAAACATGTAGCATATAAGAATCTGATAAATGTACGAGATCGAAAAGAAAGATTAGAGTGACAACCAGAAAATGCACCAACAACTGATGTTTCTCATACCACTAAACACTTGTACCACCAATCAATGTTGTTCTTTTCTTAAACTTTGACAAACTTTAGTATTACCTACAGTCACAATCAAAAAAGGATCAATGACAATCGTAAATGCATATGACATCAAACACTAATAGGGAATATGGTGCAATTAACCAATCATTTAACCATCATTTCGTATATCTACATTAATGCAATTTTGCTAACCCTTATACAATCAAACTTAAACCCTTGAAAGAAAGCAATGATCGATAACATGAATTTAAAAATTCAATGTGCATACTTACAAATCAATCCAGGGAACCATCCAGGTCTTCTCTACTCTTTATTGTGTCAAGTATTATCTCATGGTCAAACTCACACACTTTCCATAAGTTATTGTTCACAGTTTTTCCCTTATATTTGATCAAATGAACATTGGTGGCGATGACAAGGTTCGAGTAGTGAAGAATCTTTTGATGTGTGTCGAAGTCCTCAAACAACCAAACTACAACATTCTTAACTGGATACCTTTGAAGCCATGCTCCAGTAACAACCACCAAACCTGTAGGATATTCTATGTTTTCTCCATCTATAACTGGGGCCTCCAATTTATTTTTAAACTCGATACAATGACACGAGTAATAATCTGTACCCTCTTCATTGTCTTCATTTTTAATCACCACATAAACATTCCCTCCATTGATATGTTCATCTTGTTAGATGTATTTACTGTGCATCATAATAAAACCTGTAAATAAGATATATTACCTGGTTCTAGTAGGTCTGATACATGATCAATGTCAATGGATGATTGCATTTCTATGATTTGTAGAGCTGTTGGGAGTTGATAAGTGTCAAGTGGGGTTAGACTTCTTACAAACCATTCGTCAACCCACTCTATTGACTCACAATCATTCCATGCTTGAACTGTACATGTAGAACAAAAGCATGCCAGCTTTCGTGTATGGATAGTCCATGTACATGCATTGGAGCTTTTAAAAGAGTGTAGTTCGCTCGATCCTGTTAGTGTACAACAATCCTCATATTTTCCAATGTTAATATCATCTACTAAATGAAAAAATCTATGAACTAAAGAATTACCTTCACTACTTGGACCCATTGCACCATTGCACCACTGGACAATTGATCTTGCATTTGTCAAATTTACAATTTCTATGTACTTTAACTCTTTTCATGCTAGGGCTCTTTTGATACATGCACCTGCTCCATCATGCTCCCCCTTTCCATGCCCGTCCTCTGAGAAGTTCCACATATGTTGAACACCACTGATCCTATGCATCTTGATCAACTAGTAAAACATTCTCGTGTTCTTGAATTGCGATGTACAATTATCTGACCATATGATATGCTGACTAAATGATATGCCCTTGCTAGCTAGATCAACATAGAACATATGAAAGCAACCTTGCACAAACTCTGTAGAATGTGTGCAATCATCACTGATGTAAAAGTGATACTCCCTCAATACTTTCCTATTTTCCTATGTACTATCATTTGCATGAATGAATGCTATATGCACAAATATAGCATCCTGCGTGGAGTTGTAGTACTATGATTGCACCTTGTTTTGTGGTTGTAGTGTGTAGTTCTTAGTGAAGTCAACAACTAAAATGATATGACAAAGTGGAAATGTGTCCTTGCATAACTTGAACTATGAGTCTAACCATTATGCTCTATGTGTATGCATTGCATACTCATAGACCACCTAATCACAAAAAATGCCCATAAACTGATACACTGGGATCTTATCACTTACCAATTCACACTTCTTTGCTTCTTTCCCATCTTTTAGACTGTATGCCATTGTCTTATATTTTCCAAATTCCACAATTTTGTCTCCAATTGTGTGTGTACTAGCCATGTGTTAGAAAATTGGAAAATGTTGCATGCCACCACAATGATCACATGTGCCATCCAAACATGACGTCTTGTAAAAAAATTGACCATCCTCTCTTTCACATAAAATGAATGACAAAAATTTCCTTGACGATTTAGGTGGAGGCATTATGTTACATTCCTTCAAAACATTGTCAGCATGCATATCTACACATATACGTCGATAAACATCATAATGGTTAGAAAACTCAATATGAACCCTACAACAACAAGTAGTGCGTGTGTGATTTATTTTGACATAAAAATGCTTTAGCATTTCAAAATACCTTTGACATATTTTAATTTCAAGAAACTTTAGTACAAAATCAGCAAAAAGTTAGGTTTGAGTGGTATCCAAATAATTCATTGGATGTGGCTCACATATTTTCCTACCAATTCTCCTTCTTACAACATCTCTTTGATTAGGATAGTTCCTTGTGTTATCCTTCCAATAATTCACTATTAAAGATCTCAAGCCTTTAGCAATTCTTGTATCTTTTCATGGAACTCTACCTAAGAATGCCCATAAATCATTGCTATTTGGATCTTCCACTCTTTCACGCCTTCCTTTGGCTCTCATTAGAGATGATCTACTTATTTTCAAAGACTTACTTACCTTTGTAAGGTTCACCTTGTTCCTTGTTTGACTGCTTAATAGTGTTGTTGTCATCACATGTCATGTGGCACAACTATCCTTCATGCATGAGGTAGAACCCACGCTCTCATATGCACTCATCAAGCTCTTTACAATGGAATTTTCACTTGAATCATTTCAAACTCTTATCCGAAGAGCCTTTATGGTGGGCCTAAATCTAAGTTGCCTCATCATTTCAACAAATAGTTGGCATCTTCCACCCACACTTAGCTTCACAAAAAATAAACTCCATATCCTCTATGCATATCTTTGACATGTATGTTTTGGAATCTTATTAGGAATCCATTTCAAAAAATTGGAATAAATATCAATAAAAAATGTAGGTTTTCTAAGCAAAACTCAAGGAGGATTTCTCATATGTAAATTTATGTCAACATTGGGAATTTCAACAACATTGGGGATAGATCGTGTGCCTTCAATCGAAGGTGCAATTGATGAAATACCTTGAGATTGACATGTAAACGATGTTGTACCTCCAACTTGAGATGTCGTTTGTGGAGTGTCTTCAAATAGAGATGTGTTTTCTGATGTACTTTCAAAATGCAATGTTGTTAATGGTGTGTCTTCAATTGGAGATGTGATTTCCAATGTACTTGGAAAACCACATGTTGTTTCTGATGTGTCTTCTACTGGAGATGTGCATTGAGCTTCACCTATGGTTGATGATGTGCCCCCAACTTTGGTATCCTTTCTTGTCCTTCCATGAACTTCCTCATTTGTGCCCTTTGTTTTTCCAATTCGACATCTTTCTTATATTGTGCAAGAATTTTTGGTTGTATGGGCTACAATTCCTTTTCTTCACAAGCTACATTTTTTTATTCTTTTCTCCTTGCATTTTTAAATGCATGTTCTTCCAATGTTAGAGGCTTCGATCATTTCCTCGGAATGACCTTGAATGCTACATGTTCACAAACACACATAGAATAAAAGTAAGTAATGCATTTTATGAAAATATTGATATTGTTGATTACATTGCATTAAATATGAAACACACCAAAGCATTTTATGAAAGAAGGCAGTGAGTTGTTTGGAATTATCAAACATGTCTATGCTAGACAACATTTTTCATACATGATGGAGTTAGATGTCTATAGGGTTAGATACTAGAGTAGGGATTTTGAGTGTGTTTGAAGAGTTGGAAAAGTAGCTAGAGGCTAATGCAGTACATGTAGGGATCCACAATGAACTTGTTCAAAGATTTAGAGGAAGGCTCTTAATAGACTTACACACAACTTGATCACTTAACTTACCAAGAAAAACCATTTTTGATGCAAAGAGGGGTGGAAACCATTCAATAAACCAAATCAATGAGAATCAATCAGATTCCAAAGAAAAATCAGATGTTCAACTGAAAATACCAACTTCTACCAAGCTTTCCCTTGTAGGATAGGTAACCTAGTTCAAGGTCCTTTTCACCAAGATTTTCCAAAACACTTGAAAAAATCAGGGATGATTAAGATGCCCATTTGCAAGTTATAAAACATAGGTAAACCCCAACATCAACTCCTTTGGACAACCATTGACTTCCAATAGACCCACCTTGGAAAAGGCTATTCAATTGGCCTATTTTACAAAGAGAGTACCTTTCAAACACTAGATCTTCACTCAATCTCCTTAGACAAAAGTATGTTATGTGTCAAAACCTCCAATTTCCTGATTTTTTTATAGGTCTAGGACCTCTAGACCCCTAATACACCAAACCCTCAATTTCAAGCAAAATACTTGGGGTTTTAATGAAACTCCTATCTCTCGAACCTGCCAGACCCAGACAAAGCACCAAACACACTTACTAGACCCTGCACATGGTGAATAATATGTTAGAGTAAAGGTTTTAACTTAATTATGTAAATTAAGTTGCCTTTATTCCTCTCTTAAGATTTCACCTTTAGTTTGCATTTTGTGACATTTAATAATTATATTAATTATTAAATGTCTACCTATTAGGGTTTCTTTTAGGTTTTGCACAATCTCCTTTCTTAAGGATTGATCTCATTGTATTTTACACTCTATGATTAATACATTCTTAGCTTTAAGAGCACCCTTGCTTTTTTGTCTCCATGTCTTCTTCTGTGATAGGCTATTTACATGCAGGTGATCTTCGAGCTGTGTGAAGTTGGATTTCTCAACTTCTACATGGTATTAGAGCTCCGGACCTGCTGCTTCCTATTCATCTTCTAAATTTTTTGGAGCTTCGAGGGTTTGGGGTTTATTTTTTTGATCAGGGCATCACCTATTTGATCGGAGAATTTTGAGCCCAAACGAACCTCACCATTGAGTCCAGAGCGGCTCAAAACCCCAAAAATGATTGTTCATTTGTCCATTTTGGACAAAGTTAATCAGAGAGGAAAAAAAAATTGCTAGAGAGGTCGTACGACCTCCCCAGCACGAGTTTCGATGTAGAAAAATTAAAAAAAATACCAAAAAAATCAATTTTTAATTGATTTTCTAAAGTTTTTTTTTTTTTAAATTGCACCGCCAGTGTTGAACCCGGGCACCATCGAGTCGCAACCTAGCGGCCACTCAGGCGTCGTCGAGTTGCCACCTAGCAGCCACCCGAGCGCCACCGAGCCGAGCGGAACCACCGGCCCGTCGTCGGTGGACTGTGCAGCCCCCGCTGGCATAGCCATGGTCACATGTAGACCCAAAGGCTTTGGCCTCAGCTCCTGCATGCCAGCTCCCTGGTCAACCATGTGACTAGGGGCCGATGGAATTTTAGCCCATGAGGGTTGTGTAATTTTTTTTTAAAACCCTTTTGAGCAACTTGCACGAAATCGGGCGTATTTTTTCCATATGATCTCCATTTTGCGAAAATGAGATATCACCAGAAAGTTGGTTCCAACACCGTTCCAGTGGTCCTGTTGATTTTTTTTGATTTTTCTGTTTTGTAGTCTTTTTTGCCAGTGAAAGTCAGAACTTGTTCTTTTCACTCTTGGGGGCGTATCTTTTGCGTCTGAGCTCTATTTTTCAGAAACGAATAGGCACTAGAAAGGTGTTGCAGTGATCTTTCGAGATCTATAGTCTATTTGATTAGATAATTTATCAGGTAAATTTTATTCAAACTTGTGTTTTTTTACACTTTGCTCAATTACTTGGCCATTCTGGCACCTACATGGGTTTTGTTTGCATTGGATGGGTTAGATTAATATGATTTATCATTGCTGAGATCATTAGTCTTTGATTTTTCATTTTTAGTGAGTATAATGGGTTTTTATACTCACCCTTCAGTTGTATTTCTAGATAAGGATAATTATGAGTCATTGGCAAAGGGCATACTTACACATTGTAAGTGGCTCAATTTTTTGCCTTATTTATATGATCTCATACCTGCACCAAACACATCAAGGGGTTTATCTACATAGGTTATTATTTGAGATCATATTGTAGGGGTTATTGGTTGTAGTGTTGATTTTGACACTTTGTGTGCTTTATCTGACATTCGTTGTCCTCACACACTTTGGCAACATCTTTGGGACATCTTTGGAGACTCTAATATCTCTCCATTCCTAGAGGATCCTATTGCAGATTGTCTCATCCCTCTTGCAGATGTAGATTTCATACCCTATGATAACTATACTCTAGAGGAGCTTGAGTATCTTATAGGTCTTGCATGTGTCGATGGTTCAGAGACTTGTATTCATGTTCCCACTCTTTCGATTGAGACTTCATTAGCATCTCCTGTTGTTCCTAATTTAGTGTAGCAGAGCATCATACACCTTCCAGACATAGCTACTTTGGACTCTTATGTTGCAGACATATCTTTCTTGTTTGTGGAGTCCTATATTACAAATTTGGAGGATTATTTTGAGGACATTCATCTCCTCTACCTTGACAGTTAGGTTATCACTACACGCCCCATTATTAGTGCATTCAGAGGTTGCATTTCAGGATTCTCCACATCAGTTTGGATTTGACATCATTTGTTTCAATTCAGACAAAGAGGTTCTTCAGCATCCTATCATGGCACACATCCTGAGATAGATTGGTTCATCACTCTTCACAGGGTTTCTTCGTCATTGTCCTTTGGATCCGTTTCTTCCCAAGGGGAGGAATATCATTTTCCGCTTTAGGATATCCTTTTGGATTCTACATCAGGCATCTACCATTGTGAAAGGAGTTTCTTCATTGTGGGGGGCCCTTCTTCTCTCTTTCTATCTCTCCTATGGAGACCATTATACATGTACTTATATGATAGAAGTTGTCTACGGGGGGTATCATGTAATCCAACTCTTATCCTTCTTTCATTAGTGCATTGCATTCCTTCTTTGCATTCTATTTTGGGGAGGAGTTTTGTTCCCACTGGGTTTTCTCCTTTACCTCATGTTTCATTTAGTTTGTATTGCTTTTGTAAATGGGTACCTGATCAAGCCTAGTTGTCGAGAACCATGTTTCCTTTCATGCATTGTAGTTATAGAGACCATTATACATGTACTTATATGATAGAAGTTGTCTATGGGGGGTATCATGTAATCCAACTCTTATCCTTCTTTCATTAGTGCATTACATTCCTTCTTTGCATTCTATTTTGGGGAGGAGTTTTGTTCCCACTGGGTTTTCTCCTTTACCTTGTGTTTCATTTAGTTTGCATTGCTTTTGTAAATGGGTACTTGATCAGGCCTAGTTGTCAAGACCCATGTTCCCCTCCATGCATTGTAGTTACCTTTTCATTTTTGTACATGTTTGTAGCTATATTGTTGCTCATCTTAAGGGGGGGTGTTAGAGTAAAGCCTTTAACTTAATTATGTTAATTAAGTTGCCTTTATTCCTCTCTTAAGATTTCACCTTTAGTTTGAATTTTGTGATATTTAATAATAATATTAATTATTAAATGTCTACCTATTAGGGTTTCATTTAGGTTTTGCACAATCTCCTTTCTTAAGGATTGATCTCATTGTATTTTACACTCTCTAATTAATACATTCTTAGCTTGTAGAGCACCCTTGCTTTTTTGTCTCCATGTCTTCTTCTGTGACAAGTTATTTGCATGCAAGTGATCTTCGGAGTCTATGAAGTTGGATTTCTCAACTTCTACATAATACATTACATTGGTAGTCCTTCCCACATTTTGTCAAAACACCACTTGAAGCCCTCATTTTCATGATGAAAATACCCCGCTACAGTCCTACAACATCATCCCAAACACCCAACCTTGACCAAACAACATTCTAAATAGGTTAGGCATGCATTTTAAAAGTTAGAGGACCCATTCCTCAAGTTACAGTAGGCACAAAAAGTGGAATGGGTCGAATTACATCATGAAACCCTTCAATCTAAGAACACTATGAAAGTAGGTAGCAATAGTAAAAACAAGATAACTTTCATTATACAAAGAGTTATAACCTCTAAATAGGTGAAAATAAAATATAATTCATTAATATACAACATAGAACTGGTTTTATATCATCTTAGAGTCCGTACAAGCCCTACAACAACAAGAAAAGTGAGAGAAACTAGTAAATTTCTAGAAAATAACATTCTTGATAAAAACGGGTTACAAATCAACAAACAACCTCTCCTTCAAGGAATTGAAGTTTGTTATATATTTTTTTATTGCATTCCAACTCCCTCCAACTCCCATAGCTTATTTTTAATCATTAAGACCTTCTAATCTTCATTAAGTTGCATTTTAGACCTTTTACATATGACAACATTACATGAATTTTGCAGCTTTTTAAGTTTGACACCTAAGGACTCCTAAATCACTCAAACACCTTTAACTCACCCTATTACAATATTTTAGACCTAATTCTTGCACATTTACATCAAAATTCAAGGATTTTCCTTCAAAAGGCTACAAATTCAAATATTGACAATTTTGTAGCAAGAATGCATTTTTTTGCACATTTGACCACCAAGAATTAAAACTCAACCTAATCAAGAAACTTTAACCTATTCTATTATACCTTCCAAGAATCTATTTTATTTCAATACAAGGTGTAGGTGCCCCTGCACCAATTTTGTATCACTCACTCCTTAACCACTTACAAACTAGTAATCCTTCCTCATAGGAAAGTCACTCATATCTAATGAACCAGGTAACTTATGAAGATTGTAACAGCATTTTCAGATACCCTTTTCCATGGCCTAAAGAATATCTCAAAACTACTATAAAATCTTTTGGATAAAATACCTCAAACTAGCCTCGTTCCACTCAAGCAACTAGGCCAATAAGGCCACTCTTACAAAGAGACACTCCTTTAAACACCTTAAAAGCTCTTGATCTCCATGCAAAGTATTTTTTTAGGTTGTCAAACCTAAGATTCCACCTATTTTGGGGACTAGAACGTTCAATAGGGTACCAACCTTCAAACCCTCACTCTAAGTTATTTCAAACTTGGTTTCCCCTAGGGTTTTATTGAAACCTAGAATTCCTCAACACACCACACCAAACCAATACTTGGAAGACTTGAAAAATAGCCTACACATGATCTAAAATCTTACTCCTAATCATTAGCACTATTATTTCCTCAAACCCTTACTTGAAACCTCAATTTTTGGTCAAGACACACAAGAAATCAACTAGGACAACAACTCACAAAATGCTTCCATCAACTCTTCAACTCTTGAATCCTTATTAAAAATGGAAAAAAACCCTTCATACTTCATTTCACTAAGTTCTAGAGGTATGCACCGAAGGAAAATTTCATGCATGCACATTCTTTAGTGTTCAAAACCCCAAAACAGGGTTTCATACCCAGTAGCACCAAAATGATCATAAAACTCACAAACCTCCATGAAATTCAATAAAAAAAACTAAAAATGAAAGGAAATACATGCCTTTAATGTTTCACATAGATTTTAGACCATGAACCACTTGTATGGGGCCATACAGTGGTCTGAAACATAGATTTACCAATCAAAAGTCGAGATTTTACACTAAAAACAGGGAATACTTCTTGATCTTCTTCAATTTTTCCATACTCTCACCTCTTCCTCGAAGTTCTCCTCACATTGATGCACTCATAAAAACATAAAATAATGCCTAGAACAGACATTCTACTTACCTAACTCTGTAACTTTTGCATCTTTTAGCAACTTTTTTGACCACATTTTGCCAAATTGCAAGCTATAAACAACTAAACTCCCTTAGCTCCAAATACATTATAAAATGGTCTAATTGACCTTATTGAGCACAAAATAATCAGCATTAACTAAAATCCTAACATTTGACCATGCTCACTAAAGATGACCTTTTTGACAAAATTGAGCTTACAAGGTGCTCCTACACTAGAGGCCTGGAACGTTGCTTTTGAATAAACCCTCCTTGTTTCAAGAATAGAAAGGCCTAAAGTGAGGGTTTAGTGTTTATATGCATGAGAGAGGGTTCTAGTGACTAAGATATGAACAATTTTATTTTTTTTGAATGCTACAAGGAAGTGAAAGTGAATTGGTCAATTGAGCATTGAATTGAGGTTTCTGAGATTGAAGATTGTTTGAAACTGATCTAATTATGATTGTTGAAGGTTTTTTCTCCATGCTCTACATCACAAACCAAGGGTATAACTAAGGAGTGTGTGCATGTGAGTGAGAGATATATAGCGATAGAGATGGGGAGGGAGAAATAGAGTGTGTGTCTATGTGAGAGAGAGATATGTAGATAGAGATAGAGAGGGAGAGGGAGATGTATAAATAGATAGAGAGGGACACAAATAGAGAGAGGATAGAGGAGAATTAGAATAACCATGAAATAACCACTAGGTTTTATAGATGAAAACAAGCTAACCTTTCTTGTAGATTAAATAGCTCACTTTATAATCTAAAACAAGCACCAAGAGCATGTAATTAAAAGATTGTATGTACTTTTAGCTTCATGGGTTTAAAAAGTGTAAATTTGATCTGAATATTTATGTGAAGAAATTTTAAGATGAGATTATTCATTTTGCAACTTATGTAGATTATTTTTTCTCATTGCCATACCAAATATTGGGTTAGTCAATGATTTAAAATTAGGGAAAACTTTAGTGGCGAATCTTTGCCAATTGGAGAATAATAGAAATTTGGACCTCCAAAAATGGCGAACAGTACGAGCTAAAACAAAGACTAAATAAAATGGATATTTAAATGAATATATATATTGTTGCACATATTTGATATTTAAAATTGATCTCTTTCTCTTTATATATATAATATATTTTTAAAAATTCATACACATATATATATATACATTGAAAAATTCTTATATCGCCATGTCCCCATTGTTCCCAAAAATATGCCCTTGGATTGTCATCCCCGAAACTCAACCCTTGCCGTCCCCCTATCCCTGTCCCCGAAATGTTGTGTAACATAGTCAAATAGGATCCACCAAGATGAGGGAAATTTATGAATGGGAATCTCCTCGACTCTTTGAGGACTATCAAAGTATGCCAGATGATTTTAAAGCATAGTACTCTCTTAATAATTTTTCTGAACTTTGTAGTCACCTTGAGGCCTAAAAAGATTGGATTGGTGAAGTATATTAGGAGGGTGTATAAGGAGAAAATTTCATCTAAAGGGACAAAATTCAGTCATGGGCACAGTGTGAGTAGGTATGGTAGAACTACTAAATCAGATTATGAAGGTGGTTCTACATCTAAACTCAATGATCAGGTTATAGGAACTCCTATAATGATTGATTGATTTGATTGATGGATTGATTGATCTGATTGATGGATTGATGATGATAAGATTGTTGAGGATACACAACAATGCAAGGATAGTGTTAAGCAACACAAGGATTGGGAAAGATATCCCGAGATGATGAGGGATTGACTGATTTGGATTGATCAAGATTGATGAATCATAGATTACACTTTTATAGATCTTCATTAGACTCCATACACCCAACAAAGCAGTGGTCTCACGCTTTCATATTTTGGTTTATCCATTTTTTTTTTACATCTGTTAACTGAACATATTCTAATATAATTCAAATATAATTAAAATTAAAAAACATCATAAATTAATTATGTAACCACATAATTCAAATATAATTCTATCAAGAAATTAATATCAAATAGATAATACAATCACATAACTCATACATTTCAATTCCATCGATCTTCTTCTTCACCCAACTCTTTGTCTGTATCATCCGATCTAGATTCAACATTGTAAGGAGAAAGATACAGTAGATAGTTTGCAATGAAACTTTCCTTTAAAAGACTCAGATGCATGTATGAATTTTGATGAAGTTAATGAAGATGTTTGAACTTGTGGCTTAATCTTGGTATCAGCTATTTCTGGAATTATACAGTTATCTAGTTGTCTCCATTTTGATGCTTTTCTGTTGTTTAAATTGATATATCAAGCATATATATATTCAATTTACCGATACACATTTGTTGTATTTGTGTGATGTGATTATTTGGTTCTTTCAAGTAAAGATTAAACCCTTCTAGTCAATCACAGTAACTGAAGAGTATTAAACATTACCATATTTTTGCTTCCCTTTGTTGTTTCCTTGGTTGTGATTGGGCATCGGATTCGTGTAGATTTTCATATCTTCATTGCCAGCCAATTGCTCAACATTTATGATTTTGTCATCAATGAGATTTTGGATGACATTTTTTAGTTTTATACAATTGGCGGTTCTATGCCCCTTAAGCTTATGATAATCGCTAAAGGAAATTTTCATTGTACTACGGTGGTTTCACTTGGGGCTCTTGGTAATTATCATAAGTGGGGATTTTGATGAGGTTCTCATTGACCAACTTCTTCATGATGGATTCAACTGATTCCCCAAGGGCTTTGAACTTCCACTGGGTGGGATCTCTCTCTCATCTCTAGTGCTTCCATCCTTGCCAACATGGCTTCATGGCTCTCTCTTAGGGATCTCAAACTGAAGCAAGTTTTAACAATGCAATACTCCCACAACGGGCCAAGCTCTAATACTACTATAAGCAATGCAAATAGAAGTCATAAGAGCATTTTTGCTAAGTAAATGTCATGTTTTTCTTTTTTATGTTCTTCAAACTCATAAGAATTAAACTTTTTTATGCAAATATCATCTAATTCAGTGTTGAATTCTATTTCCAATTGTTATGATTAATAAAATCATTAAGGAAATTTAGTTTATATTGTCAAAAATAAACAAATATACTAAACATAAACATTTCAATATTACCAAAATGAATATATTACCTCAGATAATGCAAAATGATGTAGAAACTTCAAATTGTCTTCTTCTATGTTGTCCACCATGTAGATTGGTGGTAAAAAGGTGATGGATCAAGCATAGATTGGTACAATATAAAGTCAAGTGCATAAAAAAAGGTGTTTCTGAATCAGATAAAGCGTTGAACTAGACAAATATAGAAGCATGTGGGCTTGAATCATGGGGTCAACCCCTATTTTACCGTTTCAAGGTAAAACACATTTGGCGCTCGCCAAATTTGGAGAGCACCAAATTTTGCACTCTCCAAATGTGTTGTTTTGAAAAGGAGAGATTCCATAGAGACAAATGGAGTGACACTCAAGATAAAGAGAGAGGTGATAGGAGTGAAATAGATTAGTCTAGGTAGTGTGGTAGTGACTAATACCTAAGAGCGATATATACTTGAGAGGGATAGAGAGTTATCTAGTTACAATGGGGTAAAATACCTGACAACAGGAGAGGGGTTGGGAGGGATGAGACCTAAGAGATACAAAAAGAGAAAAGGGGGAGAGAGAGAGAGAGAGGGAGTGTGGGAGAGGGGGTTGGATTGAAATATATTTGTCTAGGTAGGGTGGGAGAGGGGGTTGGAGTGAAATATATTTGTCTAGGTAGGGTGGGAGGTAAGTGGGGCCTAACATGGAGGGCCTGTGAGAGAGGGCATTGGAGTGACATAGATTAGTCTAGGTAGCATGGGAGGGAGTGAGATGAGAGAGAGAGAGAGAGAGAGTGTTGAGAGGAAGAGATTTATTCAGTTATGGTGGGGGGTAAGACCTAAGAGAGGGAGTGGGAGAGAGAAGGAGTGAGACCCTTAAACTATAAACCCTATACCATTAACCCTTAAACCCTTAAACCCTAAACCCTAAACTCCTAAACCCTTAACCCTCTACCCTCAACCCCCTCTCTCTCTCAACCCTACACCATCTACCCTTAAATTTTAAATCATAATCCCTAAACCCTAAACCCTCTACCCTTAACCCTTAATCCCTAAACCCTAAACCCTATACCCTATACCCTCTTAATCCCTCAACCCTTAACCCTCTACCCATAAACCATAATCCCTCAACCCCTATACCCTCTTAATCCCTCAACCCTCAACCCTTAAAACCTAATTCCTCAACCCCTATACCCTCTTAATCCCTCAACCCTCAACCCTTAAACCTTAAACCCTCAACCCCTATACCCTCTTAATCCCTCAACCCTAAAACCCTAAACCCTAATCCCTCAACCCCTATACCTTCTTAATCCCTAAACCCTCAACCCTCAACCCTTAAACCCTAATCCCTCAACCTCTATACCCTCTTAATCCCCCAAAACTCAACCCTCAACCCTTAAACCCTAATCCCTCAACCCCTTTACACTCTTAGTCCCTCAACCCTTAAAACCTAATCCCTCAAACCCTATACCCTCTTAATCCCTCAACCCTAAACCCTCAACCCTTAAACCCTAATCCCTCAACCCTAAAATGTCAACCCTTAAACTCTAATCCCTCAACCCCTATACCCTCTTAATCCATCAACCCTCAACCCCTAAACCCTAATCCGACAATCCCTATACCCTCTTAATCCCTCAACCCCTCTGCCCTCTACCCTCAAACCCTAATCCCTCAACCCCTATACGCTCTTAATCCCTCAACCCTTAACCCTCAACCCTTAAACCCTGATACCTAAACCCCTATACCATCTTAATCCCTCAACCCTCAACCCTTAGCCCTTAAACCCTAATCCCTCAACCCCTATACCCTCTTAATCCCTCAACCCTCTACCGTCAACCCTTAAACCCTAATCCCTCAACCGCTATACCCTCTCAATCCTTCAACCCTATACCGCTATACCCTCTTAATCCCTTAACCCTCAACCCTCAACCCTTAAAACCTAATCCCTCAACCCCTATACCCTCTTAATCCCTCAAACCTCAAACCTCAATCCTCAACCCTCAACCCTCAATCCTCAACCCTCAACCCTCAACCCTCAACCCTTATACCCTCTTAATCCCTCAACCCCTATACCCTCTTAATCCCTCAACCCTCAACTATCTACCCTCAACGCTTAAACCCTAATCCATCAACCCCTATACCCTCTTAATCCCTCAACCCTCAAACCCTAAACCCTAATCCCTCAACCCCTATACCCTCTTAAACCCTCAACCCCTCTAGCCTCTACCCTTAAATCCTAATCCCTCAACCCCTATACACTCTTAATCCCTCAACCCTTAACCCTCAACCGTTAAACCCTAATCCCTCAACCTTCAACCTTCAACCCTCAACCCTTAAACCCTAATCCCTCAACCCCTATACCCTCTTAATCCATCAACCCTCAACCCTATACCCTCTTAATCCATCAACCCTCAACCCTTAAACTCTAATCCCTCAACCCCTATACCCTCTTAATCCCTCAACCCTCAACCCTTAACCATCAACCTTTAAACCCTAATCCCTAAACCCATATACCCTCTTAATCCCTCAACCCCTATACCCTCTTAATCCCTCAACCCTTAACCCTCAACCCTTAAACCCTAATCCCTCAACCTCTATACCCTCTTAATCCCTCAACCGTCAACCCTCAAACCTTAAACCATAATCCCTCAACCCCTATACGCTCTTAATCCCTCAACCCTTAACCCTCAACCCTTAAATCCTAAACCCTCAACCCCTATACCCTCTTAATACCTCAACCCTCAACCCTTAAACCCTAATCCCTCAACCTCTATACCCTCTTAATCCCTTAACCCTCAACCCTTAAACCATAATCCCTAAACCGCTATACCCTCTTAATCTCTCAACCCTCAAACCCTAAACCCTAATCCATCAACCCCTATACCCTCTTAATCCCTCAACCATCAACCATTAAACCCTAATCCCTCAACCCCTATACCCTCTTAATCCCTAAACCCTCAAGCCTCAAGCCTTAAACCCAACTCTCTCAACCCCTATACCCTCTTAATCCCTCAACCCTCAACTCTCAACCCTCAACCCTTAAAAACTAATCCCTCAACCCCTCAACCCTCTTAATCCCTCAACCCTCAACCCTTAAACCCTTATCCCTCAACCCCTATACCCTCGACACCCCCCTCTCTCTCTCAACCCTACACCATATACCCTTAAACCATTAAATCATAATCCCTAAACCATAAACCCTCTACCCTTAACCCTTAATCCATAAACCCTAAACCCTAAACCCTAAACCATATACCATCTACCCTCTACCCTCAACCCTTAAACCCTAAACCCTCTACCCTCTACCCTTAACCAAGGTAAACCCTAAACCCTTAAACCCTCTACCCTTAAACTATAAACCCTAAACACCTAAACCCTCTACCCTTAACCCTCAAACCTCTAACCTCAACACCCTCGTCTCTCTCTCAATCCTACACCATATACCCTTAAACTGTAAATCATAATCCCTAAACCCTAAACCCTCTACCCTTAACCCTTAATATGTAAACCCTAAACCCTCTATCCTCAACCCTCAACCCTTAAACCCTAAACCCTCAACCCTCTACCCTTAACCAAGTTAAACCCTAAACTCTCTACCCTTAAACCGTAAATCATAATCCCTAATCCCTAAAACCTCTACCCTTATCACTTAATCCCTAAATCCTCTACTTGAGAGAGAGGGAGAGGGAGAGGGAGAGAGATAGAGGGAGTGAGAGAGGGAGGGAGTGACTGTCAGAGGGAGAGGGGGTACAAGGGGGAGACTTGACAAAGAGAGAGAGAGAGGGAGAGGGGGTAGGACAAAGATACTTGAGAGAGAGAAAGAGGGAGAGGGGTGGGAGGGAGAGATAGAGGGATTGAGAGAGAGGGAGGGAGGAGAGAGAGAGAGGGGGTAGGAGGGAGAGACTTGAGAGAGAGAGGGGAAGGGAGATGGGGTGGGAGGGAGAAACCTAAGAGACAGGGAGAGGGAGAGAGGGTGGGAGGGAGACACCTGAGAGAGAAGGAGAGGGAGACAAAGTGGGAGAGAGGGGGTGGGAAAGAGAGACCTAAGATAGTAGGAGAGAGAGGGAGTGGGGGATAGAGGGATGGGAGAGATACAAGGAGTGAGAGAGAGAGAGACTTGAGAGATGGAGAGGGGGTGGGAGGGAGTACTTAGGATAGAGGTATTGGAGAGAGATGGAGAGATTGAGAGAGAGGGAGAGAGAGATGAGGGGTGGAGGAGATAGAGAGAGGAGAGAGAGAGGGAGTGACATAGAGGGAGTGAGAGAGAGAGAGAGAGGGAGCGAGATAGAGGGAGTGAAAGAGAGAGGATGTGGGAGAGAGATAGAGGGAGTGAGTGAGAGAGACAAAGAGAGACCTGACAGAGTAAGAGGGGGTAGAAGGGAGAGACTTGAGAGAGAGAGAGTGAGGGAGAGGGGGTGGGAGGGAGAGACTTGAGAGAGAGGGACATGGAGAGAGAGGAGAGATAGAGGGTTTGAGAGAGAGGAGAGAGATAGAGGGAGGCGACACCTGAGAGAGAGGGGAGAGAGGAGGACATAGAGGGAGGAGAGAGAGAGAGGAGGAGATAGAGGGTTGAGAGAGAGAGGATGTGGGAGATAGACAAAGGGAGGAGTGAGAGAGACAAAGAGAGACCTGATAAAGAAAGAGGGGGTAGAAGGGAGAGACTTGAGACAGGGAGAGGGAGGGAGAGGGGGTGGGAGGGAGAGACTTGAGAGAGAGGGACATGGTGAGAGAGTGGGAGAGAGATAGAGGTTTGAGAGAGAGAGGGACCTGAGAGAGAGAGGGACCGAGAGAGAGAGGAGAGATTGAGGGAGGAGAAAGGGAGGGAGGGAAGAGAGATAGAGGAGGACTGTGAGAGGGAGAGGGGTAGGAGGGGATACTTGACAAAGAAAAAGAGGAGAGGGTATGATGAAGATACTTGAGAGAGAGAGGGAGATGGGGTGGGAGGGAGAGACCTGAGAGAGAGGGAGAGAGATAGAGTGGGAGAGAGTGAGAGAGAGATAGAGGGAGTGAGAGAGAGGCAGTGGGAAAGAGAGGGAGTGTGTGTGAGAGAGAGACAGAGAGAGGGGGAATGGAGATACCCAAGAGAGAGTGAGAGAGAGAGGGAGTGTGTGTGTGAGAGACACAAAGAGAGGGGGGATGGAGATACTCGAGTGAGAGTGAGAGAGAGAGAGGGAGAGAGATAGAGTGAATGAGAGAGGGATTGGGAGAGAGATAGAGAGAGTGAGTGACAGACCCAAGAGAGGGAGAGGGGGTAGGAGGGAGAGAATTGAGAGAGAGAGATAGAGAGAGAAATATAACAACCTAAGAGAGGGAGATGGAGTGAGAGACAAAAAGACCAAAGAGGGAGAGAGAGAGTGAGAAAGGGGGTTGGAGTGAGATAAATTAATTTAGGTACCTATGTGGGAGGAAAAGAGACCTGAGAGAGGAGATTGGACTGAGAGAGTACTCTAGGTCATGTGGGAGGCAGTGAGACCTGAGAGAGAGAGAATTCAGAGGGATAAAGAGTTATCCAATTAGGGTAATGAGTTAGAGAGCATATGAAAGGTAAAACTTCAACTATCCATCTATGATCATATACTGTGCACTCTAAGAATTATCAAAGTTTTCAACCAAAGAGAGGGGAAATTCAAGTTTTGTGCAAAGAAGGTAATTTGGCGCTTGCCAAATGACCTGCTTTGGATGTGTTAATTGACAGGATTTTCCAAATTTCCTCATATTTTCATTTGTGTGCCCTGTCTCATTTGCACGTATTTCAATGCAACTATATAAAAAAACATGATAACGTTAACATCTCTCTTAGCTATCTAAATATATATATAAAAAATCATTTTGATTTAGTTAAGGTTTTGATCCATGACTCCTTTTGTAAATGCCTCTATTTTTTGTCAAAAACTAACATGTGCTAGTTTTAGGATAGATTTTTACTCATTCATCAAAACATGAAAAAAATTACATTTTTTGAAACTAGACTCAATTCTATACATGATGAAAAAAATGTCAAATTTTGATTAGTTTTCAAAATATTTAAGGGGGAGCACGCTCAAATTTTAGCTTTTCAGGATGTGTCCACTTTGAAAATTCATAAAATATTATATATTCATTAAAAAAATTATCTGAAAGAACGAGGATAAACTACATGGTGTTAGCTAATTTCTCACTGTTGGGATTTTTGAAATTCTAAAAAAACGTTAATCAAAAAGGGGGGAGCCCTAAAGCGCTATGCTATTTTTTTTTAGAAAAATAGGAACTATTTTGGGCCCCCCCCTTTTTTAGACCCTTAATCTTCATTAATTTCAAAAAACAATAGTAGCTTAGAAACTAGACTCGAAGCACTTCAAATTTTGTTCTTGTTGCATCTTGAAATTTTGAGCGTAACTATCTTCATTTTCTCATGCAAATCAGATTTTGCTGATTTCTAAACAAAAAAAGTGGCATCTTAAGAGCCAAAATTGTGTCACAGATTGGTGCACTTACCCTAATATGTTGTGGCTGAATTTGGTTGATACGCATTGATGATATTTATTGTTTTGGGCTGACATTTTGCATTCATTCTATTATTTTGTTGAAGTCGACATAAAGCAATGTAATTTCTTGTTGCAGATATATATAAGTGATTGTTTTTCTCATTTGATGAATGTGTGAAGCAAAGTGTGCAAGTTCTATGTGCGAAAAAGGTTCAGATCATTCGAAAGAAGAGCAGAGTGTGAAGAAGAGTGAAAGATAGTGAAGAAGTGTGCATGTGCTTAATCGGAACTGTACTCAGGAATTTGCAGATGCTACTCTCTCAGTTCAATTTCTTCAGATGGTTTAAATCTAAACATTTTTTGTAAGACAAAGAGTCTTCCTTTGAGCAGTGAGCTCTAGGGAGTGTGCCTAACTACATGTGCATTCCTCTTATATTCTTCTTATACTTTTAATAGGGTATAACTTGTGGATTAACCTCCACCATGGTTTTTCCCCTAACAAGGTTTCCACACAAAAATCTTGGTGTTATTTGTGTTTTTAATGTGCTGTTGATTCATGCTTTCACTATTAATAATCAGATTTGAGAATTAAGGTTAATAAGATTAATAAGTTTGAAATTTTGGGACAACTGATTCACCCCCCCTCTTAGTTGTCTGCCCTTTTGTTTCAACAATTGGTATCAGAGCAGGTTCCTTCAAAGAATTTTAATAGCTTAAGGTCATCTGGGATGGTGACATACAAGAAGGATAGTCTAAGATTTGATGGAACAAACTATTCTTTGTAGAAGACTCGAATGGAGTTTCATCTGAGATGCGTTTGTGAATCCTACTAGCACATTACATGCAATAGGTATGTTATCCCTCCAAATGTTCCTACTACTACTACTACTAAGATTAGTGATGTTGAATATAATGTGAGGGCTAAGGAAGATTTGTTGAGTGCTTTGACTGATACTGAGATGATAAATGTTATGGATCTGAAAATTGCTTATGAGATCTGGAAAAAGCTGGAAACTTTATATGAAGGTGATGCTAATGTGAACATGGATAAGCTACAGTGTCTAAAAGAAAAATATGAACTATTGAAGATGGGAAATGATGAGAAGATTGTTACTTACATGCAGAGAGTGAATGAACTTGTGTGTGGTCTCAGATGTGTTGGTGGACAGGTAGATGAAGAAGAGATTATTGCTAAAGTGCTTAGAACTTTTCCTGATGCATACCTAATTAAAGTTGCACCCATTGATGAGCTATGAACTGTGACAAATATAACTAGAGATATGTTGGTTGGTAAACTTACTAATTTTGAGTTGAGTGAATTCAGTGATGGCCTTCCTAAAAAAAAATCTACATTTAAAGCTACTACTTCCGGGAGAGAAAAGCAGAGATATGATCCAGGTGAAAGTTCTTCTAGAAAGGTATTTAGATATGAGGAAGAAATGAGACAGATTGAAGAAGAAGAAATAGAATTGAATGAGCTTGAAGCACTTATTGTCAAAAGGGAAGCTAGAGGAGAAGGTAAGTATAAAGGAAAGTTTCCTATTAAATGTTTTTCTTGCAGCAAGATAGGTCATTTTGTATCAATGTGTCCAAAAAGAGTTCCTAAGCCAAGACCTTACACACCTAAATTTTAAAAGAAGTGTTACTATGTTGCTAATGAAGGTGTGACAAATGATGAATATAATAAAGGGAATGCAAATGAAGATGAGTTTGTGTTTATTGCTATCAAAGAAAATAATTTTGTGTCTACTGAATCTGCTAGTTGTACAAATGTGGAGAAATCCCTAGCTGCCCGAGTTGAAGAAAAATATGAATGGATAATTGACAGTGGATGCTCACATCACATGACAGGTGATAAGAGTAAATTTGTAAGCCTAGAGAAGTATGATGGTGGTGTTTTAAGATTTGGTGATAACAATGGTGGTATGATCCATGGTAGAGGTTTTATTTATTTTGATGGTAAGCATAACATGGATGATGTTCTTTATGTTGAAGGTTTGAAGCATAATCTTCTAAGTGTTGGAAAGATGGTTGATAAGGGTTAAAATCTTCAATTCAAAGATGGAAAGTGTAGCATACTGGGATGTTTTGGAAATGTGATTGCTTCAAGTATAAAAAAAAAGGTAACATCTTTCATCTGAATGCTGGTAGTGAAAGTTGCTTGATTGCTCAAGTTGATGAAAGTTGGTTATGACATAGAAGAATGTGTCATGTAAAATTTGACAGTATTATCAAGATAAGTTCATCACAGGAAGTAAGAGATCTTCCTAATTTGGTGAAGCCTACTAATACCATATGCAAGGAATGTCAGTTGGAAAAAAAAACTAGAATTTCATTTCACAACAAACAACATTGTTCAAATGAATTGTTGGAGCTTGTGCATATTGACTTGTGTGGTCCTGCTAGAATCATAAGTCTACAAGGTTGCAGGTAATTCATGTTGCTTATTAATGATTACTCTAGGATGATGTGGGTTACTTTCCTAAGGGAGAAATTTGAAGCTCTAGAAAATTTCAATATCTTTAAGGCTATGGTTGAGATAGATATAGGTCTAAAGATTAAGTGTCTGAGATCAGATAGAGGTGGTGAATTCACTTCCGATGATTTTAATTTTTTATGTGAAGAGCATGGGATAAAGAGACAATTATCTCCACTGCGGACCCCTCAATAGAATGGATTTGTAGAAAGAAGGAATAGGACAGTTCAAGAGTATGCTAGAACTATGATGTTGGAAGGAAAATTCCCTCATGTCCATTGGAGAGAAGTTGTGAGTGTTGTTTTCTATATTCTTAATCGGATACAAATCAAAGGTATTACTAGTAAGACTCCTTTCGAGCTATGGTTTGGTCATAAGCCTACTACTAGATATTTCAAAATCTTTAGGAGAAAATGCTAAATCAGGAAAGATGAAGATCTAGGAAATTTTGATGCTAAAAGTGATGAAGGAATATTTATTGGTTATTCTACTAAGAGCAAGGCCTACCGGTGATACAACAAGAGATCAAAGAAAATGGTTGAAAGTGAAAATGTTAAGCTGGATGAAGACATTAACAGACCCTCCAAAACTTGTGGATATGATTTTGATGATCAAAATGTCAGTACAAACAAGTGTCAGACTTCACATCAAGTTTAGATCATTCTAGTGAATCAAGAAGAACAAGAAGAAGCAGAGACAAGTGAAAGTACAAAAGAGAAACCTCGAGAGCCTAAAATTCAAGAACACTCTAAGACTCCAAGGCATGTGAGATTGAATTATTCAAAAAATCAGATTATAGGAGATAAGAACAAAGGTGTTTAGATTAGGAGAAGAATTACAGAAGAATACTATTTAATTTCAAAAGTTGAGCCAAGTAATGTCAATGAAGCATGCGAAGATGAACATTGGATTGGAACTAAATGGGTCTTTAGAAAACAACTGAATGAACAAGGTTAAGTTATCATAAACAAAGCAAGACTGGTATGTAAAGGATACTCTCAAATGGATGGTATTGACTTTGAAGAAACCTTTGCTCCTTTTGTTAGAATTTAAGCCGTGAGATTGTTTCTTGTTTATGCTGCTTATAAAAACTACAAATTTGATCAGATGGATGTCAAGTCAACATTTCTAAATGGTGAATTAGAGGAAGAGGTACATATTGAGAAACCTGGTGGATTTCAATTGATTGATCAAGGAGATATGGTTTGTCAGTTGAAGAAAGCACTGTATGGAATCAACCAAGCCCCTAGAGCTTGGTATGCCAAATTAGATAAGTACTTGATGAAGCTTGGATTTAACAAAGGTATTGCTAATAGTAATCTGTATTTTAATATTGATGATAATAAATATTTGTTTATGGAAGTCTTTGTTGATGATATCATTTTTGGAGGAGATGATGGTTTGTGCATGAAGTTTGCTAATGAGATGTAGAATGAGTTTGAGATGTCAATGATTGGAGAGTTGAAATTCTTTTTGGGATTGCAAATTATTTAGGTAGATAAAGGGATGTTTATATCTTAGTCCAAGTATGTGAGAGAACTGCTAAAGAAGTTTGGTATGGAAGATTCAAAACCAATTGGTACACCCATGTGACTAGATGCAAATTGACCCAAGATGATGATTCTTCAAAAGAAAATCAAACTAGATACAAATCAATGATTGGTGGATTGTTGTATTTGACTCAAACTAGACCTGATGTGAAGATAATTTTTAGATACTTGAAGGGAACAGTTGATTTTGTTCTATGGTATCCTAAAGATTATGATCATACTTTAAGTGCTTTACTGGTGCTTATTGGGTAGGAGATGTGAATGACAGAAAAAGTATTAGTGGTGGCACATTTTTCTTGGGAAAGAAATTAATTTCACGGTTAAGCAAAAAGAAGAATGTCGTTTCCTTATCTACTATAGAGGAAAAATATATTGTTGCTGCTAACAATTGTACTCAAGTATTGTGGATGAAGCAGATGCTGAAAGACATCATAGTTGTGTATGATGAACCTACTTCCATATTATGTGATAGCTCAAGTGCTATAATCATTTCTAATAATTCAGTGTTGCATTCAAAGAAAAAACATATATCTATTAAGTACCACTTTTGAGAGATAAAGTGAGTGATAAGGAAGTCAGACTGGAGTATGTGAATACTAAGGAATAGATTGCAGGCATCTTTACTAAGCCTTTTCCTAAGGATACTTTTGAGTATCTCAGAGAGCAGAGAGAAGTTAGGTGTGATTACCCCTCCTAATCAAAACTAAGATGCATAGTATTTGCATCAGTCTATGCATTCATAGTCATATCTTGATTCGAATTGATGTTGTGGTGGTTGCTACTCAAGGGGAGTAGTTAGATGATTCAGATATGCAGTTTAGAGCTTGTGTACCTTTGAAATTGATGTCAAAGGGGGAGAAGAGTAATGTGAAAAACTATGGAAAGGCTAAAAGTAAGGGGAGCTAAACAGTATGAGAAGAGCAATGTGTAAAGGGGAGATTATTGGAAGAAGAGTTAATTGCGTTGATGGTGTATTTTTCACATCATGTGTTGCCATCAATGCCAAAGGGGGAGATTTTTGGATGTTGTGGTTGATTTTCTGATATGTGGTTATCATTGATGTCGACACTATTAGCATAAATTTCTTTAAGGTTGTATATGTCGAGAATATTGAGAAAATTGAAATAAATATGTTATAGGTTGTCTATGGAACAATGAAGATTGGTATGAAGGAAAATTTAGTATGTTGTTAACTAGATGTTGCAGATTAAAGAGGTTTTTTTCAAGCCTTTCTAGTTTCTACTCCATAAATTTTAGAGGTGTGCATGAAGATCTGAGGAAGTTATAAGTTTTTCTATTCTGATAGCTATTCTATTACTGCAAATGGTGTTAATGCAAGAAGGCAATCTGATTTGTTGTGTATGTTCCTATGACATTCATGGATGTTTCTAGATCATGTTCTATCTATGTTGCACATACGCATTGATCATTGTGCTCATGATCCAAGATTTTCTCTTCCGTGTTCATGTTTTTCGTGTTCATGGCCGACAAGGTGTTTGAAGAGTGTTGTGGATCTTCAAGGATATTATTTTGGGTCCCTACTATTTTGTGGCCAAATTTGGTTGATACATGTTGATGATCTTTATTGTTTTGGGCCGACAATTTGCATTCATTCTATTATTTTGTTGAAGCCGACATAAAGCGATGTAATTTATTGTTGCGAATATATATAAGCGATTTTTATCTCATTTGATGAATGTGTGAAGTGAAGTGTATGAGTGCTATTTGCGAAAAAGGTTCAAATCATTCGAAAGTAGAGTAGAGTGTGAAGAAGAGTGAAAGATAGTGAATAAGTGTTCATGTGCTTAACTAAAACTGTACTCAGGCATTTGCAGATGCTACTCTTAGTTCAATTTCTTCAGATGGTTTTAATCTAGATATTTTATGTAAGACAACGATTCTTCCTTTGAGCGGTGAGCTCTAGGCAATGTGCCTGAATGCATGTGCATTCCTCTTATATTCTTCTTATACTTTTAACAAGGTATAACTTGTGGATTAACCTCCACCGTGGTTTTTCCCCTAATAGGGTTTCCACGCAAAAATCTTGGTGTTATGTGTGTTTCTGATGTGTTGTTGATTCATGCTTTCACTATTAATAATCAAATCTGAGAATTAAGGTTAATAAGATTAATAAGTTTGAAATTTTGGGACAACCGATTCACCCCCCTCAATTGTTTGCCCTTGTGTTGCCAACATGGGATCATTAGATTTCACACCTACATTCATGGGGGGATACAAGATTACACAATAAAAATAAGGAAAAGAAAAAGAAGCCACAATGATATCAACATAATCTCTCACTAAATCATCAAAAATATCTACAACTTCTAGCAATGAGGAAAACACAAATTACACATCCACTTATGATGAAACTAATTATGAGAAGCTAAATTCTTCAAAATAAATGGAAACCATTTATGGAAGAGGTTATCAATGTGTGAAACAATTTGGATATAATGGAAAAGGACGTGGAATAAAATAACAAGGAATTTGTTTCTCTATAGTGCCTAACACACAAGAAACAACAAAAGTTAATTGATATTGTCCTTCAAAAACAACGAAAAAATTAAAAATACCTTCACTTAATAATGCATAATTATCCAAATAAAAATGGTATTAGTTGCTACTCCTTTCCATGTGGTAGTTGTAGTATCATAACATAATCGCTACCATGCATAGGGGTATAAAATAAGCTTTATGTAATCATATATCATCTCAAAAGGAGAGGTATATCATCATCCATTTTGGGCTCACCTTTCTCCCTACACTTGGGGGGAAAGGGGTTAGATATAGGCTCGTGTTAGGTGTATTCCTTCTAGAAAGGGATTTGTTTGTGTCTCCTTAAAACATTAGTGTATCCAATACACTAAAATTTTAAGGGGGGAATATAGTCCCCCATTTATTATTTGCATATGAAATGGTCCCTTTTTAGTGATGATAGCATACAACTCCTAGGAAGTGTGATATTCTCAATGAAAGTGTGACCTTCTTGACATATGTTAGTGTTGCTTTAGTGGTAATATTGGGCTTGATATCCCCTAAGAGTGTGACTTCTCTTGCAATATGACATTCCCCTTGGTGGTAATTCTATGGTTAGCATGCCCTAAGGTGTGTGTTTCTATTCTATGACTAGTCCTCTCTTGGTGGTGATGTCATGTGTGATATTCCCTAAGGGGTGACCTTTCATATATTGAGCAAAGCCCCTTTGTTTTTTTTGTAAATCACCTTTTATGGTCATTTTTTTATAACACTCCTTGAGGTTTTGGCCTTATCTTGTCATCATTTATGTGCCTCCTTAGGCAAGTTTTTACACCTCCTTAGGTGAGTTTGGAATTTTTTTGCTTCACTTTCTTCACAAGCATTGAACTTAGTGATGTGTCAACATAGCATCTTGATCATTTATGTATCACCTTATTAGAGTTATCAGGAAGTATAAATCTTGGTATGCTTGACATGGGTGCACACCTAGTGAATAGTGGATTTCACTAGACCTAGTGTGTTTCTCATTTTTCTACCTTGTCTTGAGGGCTCACCTAGTGATTATCGGACTTGACTAGCCCGTGTTGCCTTCCAGTTTGTGATTCACCGAGAAAATATCAAAATTTGGTATGGTGTGAGTCATGAATTCCTTAACATGGCCACTGATCATAACACAACTTGCTTGCCAGTGGACCTTTGTATTCCATGAGTGTCTAGCATAATGTAGTTTTCTAGCCTTGTGAAACTCGTCATATTGCATGGAAAACTAGATTAATACAACTTGCTAGCTAGTAGATGCATGTGGCTCACATGAGTGATGTGGCATAATGCAACTTTCTAGTCCTCATGGGAGCATTCATTTATTTTATGGATGACGTTTGGTATTTGAGACAAGTTAAGATTGAGGTATCCTTGCCTTACCAACTTGAATCCCTTTTAGTAATAACCTTGTGTTTTTTGTATGTCTTTTGTGTGTCTTCTTCATATTTACATCATGTTTATATTGTGTTTTTTTCATTTCATCATCTTTATGTTCCATCATGCCATGTGTTTTCATCATGTATGCTTCATATTTTTTGACATGTATGTTTGTGTATGTTGTCTTGTTGCATTTCATACATGTGTGTTCCTTTGTGCTTATGTTGTCTTGCCATAGGATCTTGAATTCTAGGGGCTTGATCATCCCCCTAGATTCAATTTCATCCTATTTCTTCAACATTGGGACAACTAGACCCATCTTAACATATATTTTCTATTTTAGTGTGAGTCTAAGCATAAGTTCATATTCTCACTAAAGTGGGGGATAAATGTACCATTGTAAATTGTCACCCATGAAAATTTCACATTGTTTTTTCCTCCCTAAATTATTGAGCCTAATTGGGTCCCTAATTTCTTAAACTATGCATTCTATAGCGCATTTGTACCATTTTTTGAGAAATTGCAAGCATTGAACAAATGCATCCAATTGATATTTTTCCCCTGACACTTAATTTCATAGAAAATAGGGCTAGGACCCATATGCCCTAGGACGTATCTGTCCCCCTATTTTGTTGGGGACCAATTTTGAATTTTAAATTCCTTCTCCCATCCCCCAATGTGAATTTAAGGAATTTTTAATTCACATTTAATCCCCCAATGCAGTTTAAGGAATTTTAAATTCCTTCTCCCATCCCCATGAAGATTTGTGAGGAAGTTTTAATTCCTCACATATCTTCTCAAGCAAATGTGGACAAGGACCTCCTTTATGAGGAGATCTTGTCCCTTCCCAAGGTAAAACCTAGTGCCTCCATGTCACCTCCACCTCATCCCTTCCTTTCCATCTCATCTGCCACATGTCAAGATGTGAGGGCTTGTGAGCTCTCAACTCACCTTGGCCCTTTATCTTTTCCATCATGGCTTAATCCTGACCCTCCATTGCTTTAGAGGCAATTTCCCTAAAAACGGTGAAAATGTCTCCATTTGAAACAACACAAATTTGATCTCTCAAGCACTCAAATTTAGCAACCAAGCACTTAGATATTTTTAATGCCATCCACCATTGTTGTAGCCACCTTGGAGATTTTATCTGGCATCTATTATAATACCCATTTGAATCATTAGAATCCTCATCACCCCATGATCATTTAGAGTTGGGATTTTAGCCCATTTTCCACCAAGGAACACACATCTCAAGCATCAACAAGGGCCAACCAAACCATCAATCTAAACAAGGTGATATTGTTCTTTATTTTTGATATTTTGTTTAGATTCAACTAGGCCTAATCTGAGTGTTTGTTTTATGTTTTCCTTTGTTGCATTAGCCTAGTTTTTGCATCTTAGGGTTGGAAAATCACACTACACATAGATACATCCTTTATTTTTACTATTTTTGGATCAAAAAGTGCCATATTGTGGTTTTCACTTAGAGATATAGATGTTACTCTTATATTTTCAATTTTGTGATGAAGAGATTCAATCATTTCCCCATAGTACGCATGTGTGTCAAACTCAATGTCGAACCCTGCTTTATGATGCCCATATGGTAGAGTATCCCTTAGTTCTATGAATTATACATATCTAAGATCTATGGTCCTCATTGGGGGTAAACCAGTTTTAGTTCGGTGGCTTGGGTATTTGACTCAAAAGACATGGTGATGATCATAAAGAGAGAGGAGTCCTCAAATAGCATGGGTAAGTTGGAGAGGGGATCCTCATAGGGACAACTAAGTGATACGAGTACCGATGGGGAAGCTTTGACCATTTTAACAAAAACACCTTTTCCAAGTATGGTTAGCTTTATAGGGGTACATCCAAGGCCAAGATTCTTAGGGCACTTCCCAGGAATGATGGGTTCAAATAGGCCATTGTCATTTTTCTCGAGCTTCTCATTTTTTTTATAGACCAAGCCAAACATTAATTGTAGAACTTTGTTGTTTTCTTCCATAGGAAGATCTGGCACGGGTCTTTCATCTTTATACAATAGGCTTGATACATCTTTCTCGTCCACCACCTGGATATGTGCAGGATCATGATGGGCCAAAAAGTGGCGATATGTAAGCCATATGATGACCCATGTGGCTGACGACATTTTTTTTACCCAAAATTGATGAAAGGAAAAGGGTTTTTAGAGGATATTCTCAGCTTTCCACCAATATAAATTATTCTTTACTTTGAATTTAATAAATAATTATTATTCATTTTCTATTAGAATTACAAATAAAGTCTTGATTGATAGGCTGATTGAAAAAAATCTATAACTTTCAAACGGTATCACATTTTTTGAATCTGAAACATGTGTCAAATTCTATGCTTTGCATACTATAGGATTAAAAAAAAAAAATGAATTTCATGAATTTTTGACCAAGTTAAGGTGGTTAGATAGACGAGATTTTATATTTTTTAAAAGTTGTAATAAAAAAACCATAATTAATTATTTACTTGGAAAAAAATTATAAAAAAATATGCATCACATCGAGACATGAGTCCTCTACTTATAGCTAAAATCTTATAAAAAAATATTATCATTTTATTGTGGTTATGGTGGTCAGACAGACACCTACTTCTTATTTTTACCCTGAAATTTAAATACTACTGCATTGAAATTTCAAATTTTCACCAAATAAATTTTAAAAAAATAAATAAAGGTCTAGTAGTTTAGAAACTAAATTCAATTTCCTACAGATTCTATTTTTACATTTAAAAAAAATAATATACATAACTTATTCAAATTTTTACGTCAAGTTGTCTAACTTTGATTTTCTGTCTTTTTATTGCCACTTAAGGGCCTGTTTTTTCCATGATGATCCTGTACATACCCACCTCCTTGCTTTAGTCTCCCCACTTTTTGAAGGTGGTGGCTTCTGCTTTGAAGGTTTGATATGTTGCATCAATTTTTTGTGGTTTAACATTAGATTTGGGAGATTGAGGTAACTCTCCAATCACAAAGGCACTCTTTTTCATTTTATAGTCCCCACACCCATTATCTTGGATTACAGCCTTGACATCTGGGATCTTATAAATGGTAGGTGTCTTTGTCTCAGAAGTGGATTCTAGAGTGGATGGTTTGGCATATGGGGGTGTGGGTCCTTCATCATTTTTTCAAACTTGGGGGATCTTGTAATACTTGGCCTCCAGATTTTTGTAATAATAGAATAGTTCGAGATCACCATGGATCGTGAATTCCTGATTTTGGTAGGAGAATTTGACACATTGATGGAATTTGGATGTGACAACTTGCATCCCATGGATCCATGGGCACCCTAGGAGAATATTATAGGGAATTTCAAGGTCAAGGACGTGGCAAGTGGTTTCCATGATTGTTGGCCCTACTTGGATAGGGAGTTGAATGGTGCCTTGGGACACCCATTCTTGATCATTATAAGACCTGATGGTGATACCTTTTCCTTTTTCAATAAAATCTTCTCGGAATCCCATATTCTTTATTAGTTGTATGGTACAAATATTCAAACCCACACCCCCATCTACCAAGACCTTTTTTACTTTAAACTTATGGACTAAGACTTCAAGATGGAGTGTACGATTATGAGACAGTTGGTTCAGGAGATCATGCTCAGAAAACGTGAGGAGATGTGGGGTGGTGATATGTACGACCATAGCTTGAAACTGATTTGCATCAAGGTCTATGGGGATGAAGGATGTGCTCAATGCCTTCTCTAGGGTGTCCTTATGTGCAAGTAATATTCTGAGGAACTCCATGATGGAGATCTAGGCAGGGGTCTTTTTTAGTTGGTCCAAGATGTTGTATCCATTAGGTTTTGATTTTGGAGTTGCGGTTGGTGCCTTAGGTGGTGGTGAAGGTCCTGGGATGGAAATTATGCCGCTAAATGTGGTGACTCCACACTTGGCTCTAGTTCCTTTGATATTAACAACTGTTACCCATTAATCCAAGGATGCGACAACATGGTCATAGATATGGTTCACATTATGGTAATCCTTTCCTTTACCATTGTGGTTTCCTTTATTATGGTTCAACATCGGATTCATATATATTTTTAGATTTTGATTCCCTGGTGGTTGTTCAATGGTTATAACTTTTTCATCAATAAGATCTTGGATCAAATTTTTGAGTCTCATACAACTAGTTGTTGTGTGTCCCTTTATTTTGTGAAAGTTGCAAAGGTGCTTCTCGTTATACCATGGTTGTTTAACTTGAGGCTCCTGGTAATTTTCATAAATAGGGAGTTTGATGAGATTTTCTTGTACTATTTGTTGCATGAAAGATTCAATTGGTTCCCCAAGTGGTGTATATTTTCATTTTGGGGGATATTTGTTCCTTTGGGGTGGTCCCCCTTGAACATTTGCATTGTTGACAGTTTGATTGTAGGGTTGTTGTTGCGATGGGTTGGTTTTTCAGTTGTTTTGTGTGTTGATTTGTGGTTGCTGGTACGTTTATTATTGTGTATTCTTCCTTGGGGAACTGATAACAACTTTGGCATCAACAACACCATCATTGGTAATATTCTTGTTCTTGGTACACATGCGAGGTTTGTCATTGTAGCTTGTTGATGGTCAATTGTCTTGATACACTGATGTGCCCCCTTGTGCTATAAGGGATATTTCGATGTTGATAACTTTGGGGATGATTTGGTCGTACATTGTTATGTATTGCATTTTTAAATGAAAGGACAAGGTCCCTTCAAGGTTGGAGATGATAGTCCCAATTTGTTATTCTTCCAACATAGACCATTTTCACTTGTCGGCCTTGGATTTCCATCATTGTAATAAATTTGCAAATGTTTCTCCCTTGGCTTGTTTTAGGCCAGATAATTATTCTAAGCTCACTTCCATGCCCAAGTTGAATGAATAATTTTTTATGAACAAGTCTATAATTTCCTAGAACTTTTTAATTCCAGGGGGTATGCGGGAGAACCATTCCATTGCTAGACCAGCCAAACTTCGAGGGAAGAGTCACATCAGCTAAGAATCGTCATATGCCACTTCCATACAGTGTACATGGAATTCTCTAATGTGATCTTCAAGATTTCCATTTTCTTGATATTTATCGAACTTTAGTATTTCAAAGCCTGGTGGAAATGGAACCATAGCAATGCTTCTATCAAATGGATAGGGGCACAAATTTCCTTGTGTGTGTGATTTATTTTTCTTTCCTGATTGTATGTCATGTATTTTTTGTGAGAGAAACTTGACTTGTGTGGACTAATCATTTTGCGGATCAGGTGGTGGGATGTATGTGTTTTGGGATGGTATGGATGGGTTGGCTTGTGTGTTAATATTTAAGGCATTTTGTTGTGTTTTTGTGAAAGGTTGTTGGATTTTTTGTTGCGCAAGCATCACTTGTTGATATGTGTGTTGTTGTTGTGCCAACAACACTTGTTGTTGGGATTGATGTTACTGTTGCACTTGGTGTTGTTGCAGGGTCTGCTAATAGGAATATTATTTTAATTCCTATGCTTGTGCTTGTTGTTGTTTTCATTGTAGCAAAGCCTGTACTTGTTCTTGCACTTGAGCTTGTGCGGCTTGTTGTACTTGAGCTTTTTATGCGGCTTGTTGTGTAGCTTGTGCGGTTTGTTGTTGTTGTATTAAACTTGCACTTGTGCTTGGGATTGAGCTTGTTGTACAACTTGTTGCAGTTGGAGAAAATATTGTGCTTTTTCTTGTGCTTGAAATTGCTGCAAATCCTTTCGGTAAGCTTGTTGTACAACTTGTTGTTGGAGCAAAGATTATGCTTTTTCTTGTGCTTGAAATTTCTGCAAAGGCTTTTGGTAAGCTTGTTGAGCTACTTGTAATGTAATTTTGTATTGATTTTTCATATTTGGATTTGGAGGTGGAGGTAGTGGATCTTGTGGGATGGTGTGAAATGATATGATAGGAGGTTGTTGAGGTGTTTTTGATTGATGACAAGTGCTTGTGTGGTAGATGGTATGGTTGATATGCTTGGTCCTTGGGAGACTAGATTTTGGGATGTTTGGGGTGTTGTAGATGATGTGATGATAGGTTGGGAGATTTGGATTGGTGCCACCTTGTGTTGTGATATCGATGGCATGTTCGAAGGATTTGGTATGATAGATTCATTGATTTGATTAGTACTTGGGTTGATTTGGTTTGATTGGTGTTGGATTGATGTGTTGAATGAAAGGATTTTCCCTACACCTTGTGTCAAGATCATGGGGATCGATGGGAAGATTTGTGGTTTATTCCCTTGTGGAAGTGAGGGTGAAGAATTGAAAGTACCTATTTGTCTAAATAAATCCACTTGACCTTGTGATATGGTGGGAAGAGAGCCTTGTGTATAGAGAGGGTATGTTGGTGTTGTGCAAAAGGTGGAGGGGTTGTTTATATCATGGAAAATGAGTGGCACATATGGATGTTTAGGATCTTGTGGGATGGTGCTAGGCATACCCAAGATCGTGTTGGCTTACAAGTTTTGGTTATTGACAAGTGGATGCCCTTGAAGGGCTTGGAGTAATGAACCTCCCTTGGTGATCATTGGTTGACTTGGGGCATGGGATGATGATGGTTGTATGATTGGTTGGATGATGTTTGGTAATGAAGGCATGAATGATTTTTGTGGTATGTTTCGAAAGTTTTTTTCAATAATAGTGCTCACATCAAAATTGGAAGGGAGTTTAGCCCCTTCTTTTGCCGATTCCAACATGTATTGTGTGGGATTTAGCATCATGACCATGATGACAATCTTGTGCATTTTGACATTTTGGACTAGTTCAATTATTTCCTCTTGGGACATTCCTTGGAAGTTGTTGGTGATATCCTCCACTTGGAAACCTCCCTCTTGAATATCTTTTGGTAGTTGAGGGGGATTAAGTGGAGGGTTGATAGACCCCCTACAGTTTTATTCTGATGTTGTTTGACTTAAGTCACTTGAGGTTGATGTTTCTTTGTTTTGTTCCATGATATTCTTGTGTTGTGACCTTGTTTGGACCATAAAATTGGGGTCAAGTTTTAGGAATATGGGAGATGAATCTCTAACTCCTTTGGTTGATCAAAAATTTAGGTACAAAAGAAATTATAGGATTTTTAAGGATCAAATGATAAATGAAGGGTGAATGGTGTAGATGGTTGAACTTTTGAGAACTTTGGATCAATACTAGACCTTAGGATTTTTATTTTGATTGATTTGATTTGGATAATGGACTTGTAGATCCCAAGATGTTAGATGTTATATTTGGGTAAACTTGTCCAAAGGCGGTGCTAATTTAAATAAATGTGTGAGAAAGAATTCATCCACACACACTTAGCCAAACAAGGTGATTTTCATTTTGATTCAAGGATTTACCTAAAGTCTAACATAGATAATTTTTCCAACGTTCCAAAAATTTTCAACACCAAACCTACAATTTGCTAACACAAGACCATCAAACAATAGTTAAGCATGTTATAAACACGAATCAAGTATTCCCTATGAGATTCTTAGCCAAAATGAAGATGAAAACATGAAAATGAAAGCACAAATAAAGTAAAGATAGCATGTAATCAATTCAAAACAACTAGAAAACTTCATACCATAGGGGGATTTGTGCTCGTTTGATGTGGAAAGAAGTCATTTCTCAATCCCTTTGATAAGATCCAATGATGTAGTTGATCCAAAGTGTGAGACTTGATGCAAAATGATAATGTATAAATAAGCTAAAGTGATGAAAAATGGTAAATTCTATGAGTAGAAATGCCTATAGTAAGAATGCTTCAAATTGTGGATCCATATTGTGTAGAGGAAGCCTCTATTTATAGGAATCAAGGGTTGAAGAATGAGAAAAATTGGTGAATGTGGGATAAAAAGGGAACCAATAGGAATTTGACACTTGTCACAATTCTATTGGATGAGGGTGTAATGCATTTTAAGGATTGTGTTGAGTAAAGGAGATGTAGGAGGAGTTAATGATAATGGTTGAGGATTTGAAAAGTTGTAAAAAGAAGTAAATGAATATGGTTGAGGATGTGAGAGGATGTAAGTAAATGATTTGTAAGAGGGGTTAATGAATGTGTAAGAGGTTATTTAAAACCTTTGGAGGGAAATTGATTGAGGAGGTAGTTGAGAGGAATATTCCTAAGAATATGCCATTGTGAGGATAAATAGAGGAATTAGATAATTAAAAGAAATTATTTTAATGTGCAACCTGACTAGTTGACCATGGGTTGATTTAACTCTTGAAGAGTTAAAAGCTGGAGGATTTGTTAATGATGATTAGAAAGTGGTTTAGGATTAATTTATTCAAAATTAATTAATTTGAATGGATTATGGGATTGTGACATTTGATTTAAATAGTTTGATTTATTTAATCAAATGAGAGGAGTTGGGGGGATTTAATTAAATGATTTGATTTAATTAAATTTGATAAACATTGGTGAGAAGAAAGGTGAATTAATCTAATAAATTTAATTATTTGATTAATAATATAAATTCATGAATTTAATTAAATAATGTTGATTATTTAATTAATTGGTTAGTCCGAAGTGATTTGGGAAGAAATGGTGTTAATTAATCAAAATGAGATGCATAATATCAATCAAGTTTATTTAAGTGTCTACAATAATATTAATATATATCATTTTATAATATTTTTTTAGTTTTTTGAATATTTTTAAAAATATTTATTTTTAATATAAATTTAAAAACTTTTTGTTAATTGTAATAGTAAATTTAATATTTTTACATCTATTACTAATAATTATGATTGTTTTCTAATAAATTATATTCATTTTTAAAATATATACAAGATATCCATGTGACTAGTGGATAGGGGTCCACTTGTTGTTATAGCACTTGTGCTTATAATACTCAATCTTACCACATATTTATACTATATATTGTAAACAAATAGTCCACATGTAAATAGAAAAATAACCAAATCTTAGTCAAAATAGACCCATACTTGAATACATGAGAACCCATGAATGTTATATTAAAAAAACATAAATACATTCATGAAGAAGTGAAATAAATATTTGTTTGTCTCAAATAAAATATCATAACTATCCACTATAAGTGTGTCATCTATAAAAAAAAATATTCATTTAATAAAATAAGATGCTTATTTAAACAATATTGTTAACATAGTGAAAAATATTGTTCTTATGTGTACAACTATTGGGGTATAAATGCACAAGCATTGGAGTATTTCATGCTAATATTTTGTCCTATCATAAATTTAAAAGGTGAGCACAATAAATACCATGTATTTTTCAATTAAATATTAAGGATTGTCACAAATTTTTAGTGTCAACTATTAGTCTATTTTTGTTTGATATATAAGTTGTATTTTAAATAATTATTTGTTGTTTTTATAACAATAAATAGTTTTTTTGTGTTCAAATATTGGTCTATTTAGTTGAATATAAAAGCTAGAGATAACAAAGATTTATGGTTACCAATAGGTATTTGGTCCGTTTATGTTGCATATAAGTTTTATTTTAAATAAAAATATGATATTCTACAAGCAACAAATGATATTTTTTTGTTCAACTATTAAGAGTACCAGGATTAAGTTTCGGTCAAATCTTTAAAAAGTCAAAATTTTAACACTTCTCACCAAATGTGCTGATGTGACAAGTTGTATGATGAGTCATACCTCCAAACTATAGATAAGATGTCAATCCAAGGTCCCACAATATTCTAGGCCTGCTAACAACATCAGAAAAATTAAATGGTACTGTTAGCACGTTAATAATACATACAAATCTTGTTAAATAATAGTGCCACATGGGTCTCAAACATTCCCAATGGCTACAAATATTTATTATTTTTATTCATAAACTTATCCTTTGAATTTTGTGGCTGTTTAAACATGATCGAATCTCCCCAATACTCCAGCTTCAACTTTTCTCCATTTTATACTCTATAATCCTCCTATCTTGCATGGGTAAATCTTGATTGATTTCCCCATTCTATACTAGATCGCCCACAACTCAATTCCAATGCCCATGAATTTATAAATAGTACCACAATCACACATCTCAAAAACACCTTCGACATATCTCACATGCCTCTACTTCTCCTTCAAACCATCCAACTCCATCACCTCATTTGACTGAGGCTACGGTGCATAAAGCTTATTATTCTCCACAACAACAAAATCAGCTTATATAATGGTCGAACCCTCCACATATCTCAACCCTTTTGTATAGAAATTGGGAAGCAGTGTCCATTGACTAGTCTCAGGATCGAAACACTCTACTGAAACATGAATCTTTGTGAAACCTCCAAGGGACTGGTAATATCCTCGTATGACATAGAACTTGTCATTCATGCTCACACCTAAATAATTAATTCTCAACATCATCATGTCGGGATGATTTTCCCATTGATTGTTTCAGGTGTCGTATCGAAAAGAACTTATGGAAGCTTCTCCAATGAAATTTATTAGCCCTCCACTAACATACAAGAATTATTTCATTTGAGTGCGGTAAAATCTCTTGCAGTGTTTTCCAAGGGGCAATTGAAGAGACTTCCAGATGCCTGCTCTAATATCATATGAACAAAAACCATCTTTGGTCTGATTGAATTACGGTAGGAAATCCTAGTTATTTGTGGCTATTGTACAAGGATTCATGTCAATACAAATAGCAGAGAGGGGATTAGGTAAAACTTGGGTCTAAAGGCTTAAAGGGTCAGCCAACACCCATTTTGTGTTGCACTAAGTGGCATGTACGTACTCTCCATCGAACCTGTTGTCAAAAACTACAATGAAAATACAATATTATGTTGGGAGATTGAGAAAATGATGAAGAGATCTAATACAAGATTTGTCTTTGTATGCATTCACCTAGGTGAGTGAGATCCTAGATGCAATGGCTCTATTACAAAAAAGCAGCCTCACAAGGCACCACCACACTACTATTGGAAAAAAAAGGATAGACAACTGAGAGGTGGGGGTGAATCAATTCTCACAAAAATTAAAACCTTTTAACTTTATAGACCTTTAATCTCAAATCTAATAAATAAAAAATGAAAGTGTAAACCAAAAGCATATCAGAGACACACATGACACCAAGATTTTTGCATGGAAATCCTACTAGGAGAAAAACCACGGTGGAGGTTAATCCACAAGTTATACCTTGTTAAAAGTATAAGGAAAATGAATAAGGAATGCACATGCATTCAGGCATGCTATGTAGGGCTCACTATTCAGAGAAGACACACTGTCTTACATAAAACTTTTAGATTAAATCCATCTAAAGAGATTGAACTAAGAAATTAGCTTCTTCAAAATCCTGATGACAATTCTGGTTAGGCATAGAAACACTTCTTTACACTTTTATCTGAAATAGTGTTGGGAAATTATGCCTCTACTTTCTGGCCTCTTTCATTTGGAGACTTAGGCAAATTATCTTGTTTCTGGCCTTTACTGCCATACCGCTGCAAGGTTGCCTTGGTGGCGCAGTTGTGCAATTTACCACTTTACCGTGGGTCACCTTACTCTGTCTGGTGGTTGGGCGATGTTACCACCTTACCACGACGGTCTTGTTCTTGACTGGCGGTGACACGGTGAAGTGGTGGCGGCTTTGTTGATAGTTATCTCATTAACGCAGAGGTGGCTTGATGGTGGCAAGGCAATGCGGTGAGCGACGGACTGACAGAGTGTTGGCTTACCGTCTTACTGCTAGGTGGTTTGTTTGGTGGTGAGGTATTGCGGTAAGCGGTGCAGTGGTGGTGGGTTGGTAGAAGATGTTTACTGTTGTACCGTGGGCGGTGTTCGGTTAAGCCGAGGTGGTGCGGTTGATGGCGACAGGTTGGCTAGCGGTCAGCATTGCCGATTACCGCCATACCGTGGGCGGTGAGTTGTCTCACTGTGGTGCCATGGTAAGACCATTAACGGTCTGCCTGGTAGTCACCGCCCTACCGTGGGGTGGCTTGGCGGCCCCCACGGTAGCATGGTTGACCATTAGAGGCCTGGGCTGGCTGTGTCACTGCCTCACCGCAAAGGTCTGGCAGTCTGGGTGCGGTAACATGGTGGAGTTGCAGCAGTCAGTGTTGGTGCCTACCGCCTTACCGCGAAGGCTTGTTCCTTAAGCCAAGGTGATGCGGTTTGACCACTGACGGTCTATGAGGTGGTTACCATTATACCATGTGGTGGGCCTTGCCAGTGGTGATGAGCTCAACGGTAATGCGGTAGGAGATCGGATGAGCTCGAGCCACTATTTGCCCGAGTTGGACTCGGTGTCAGAGCGACTGGAAAATGACAAGATGCCACATGGTAGGTTGACTACGCCTGATTGGCCGAAGACCAAAGAAGGATTGACAATTATTGCCGGCCAGGGAAATGGAACTTGATTAAGGCATGGATTGAATGCCTGGGTGGCTCGATTTAATTGTGTATAGATCGGTTGCTTGCTCGAATGGTCAGAGCAACATGGTTTTAGGCTTGCATTCGATGGGGCCATTGATGGTGATGTATGACTTGAAGAAGTCAAATACATTGGATGTTAGAGAGTGGTTGAGGCTGTGAGGTTGTGAGTGTGTTCGAGCAGTATGCTAAGGCATTGTAACCGTGAACACTCTTCCTCTCAGTTCTACAACAATGTGAACCTGCTGTGAGTCTGAGTGGATGGGCTGGCTGTGAGGCTGACTGTGACAGTCATTTGAGAGGAGCTTAAGGGAATCTACACAGTATGTCTTGAGGAAATTGTAACTGTGTGAGATTTCGGTTTGTGTAGCTTGTGTTCATTCTCTAGATGGACAAGATGTTTTATCTTGAAGAGCATAGCTCTGTGTTTGTATTGTAATTTTTTTGTTACTGATTAATACAAGTGAGTTGAATGTTTTGGAGGTGGGGTTTTTTACTTGAAAAGGTTTTCCCCATGTATATCTGTGTGTTATCATATTTGTCTTTCATGGTTATCTGTTTGTGTTGCATCTATTATAGTTATGCATCTACTTTCCTCGGTAGGATTAATGGGGGATCGACTGTGCCTGCTTCTGCTTTATGGCATAGTTGTTTATGTCTTTGATGTGATTTTGAATCGAAATCACTAAGGCATTAATGTCTTAGATGTCTATCTTGATGACATACCAAATCCGTATCCCCAACAAGTGGTATCAAAGCTGGTTGAAGGAGGTTGAGGCTTGATGATGCCAACCAATGGTATCAAAGTTTTCTCTAGGTTGCTGCAGATTAGGGTATTTATCCTATGATGATTTCTTAGCTTGGCAAGATTGAGGAAGTCTGGAGAAATCATTTGGTGATTGATCCTTCAGTGGGTGGAAGTGTGTGCTTCTTTGATTCAACACATAGTTTGAAAGATGTTGGAGATGACTAGAGTTTTTCATGTTGTGGAAACATGGTTTAAGGCTCCTAGCTCACAACAAAGTTCCTGATGCAAAGGGCGTGAGATGTATTCATGGTTGAGTTGCAGCAAACCATGGTGTTCATACTGGGCATCTGTGTGAGAGGCTCCCTAGTGATATGGACTTTCTTGTGTTGCTGATCAACTATGGAGAGTTGTGCTTGTGATGGATTCTTTTTGACTCAGCACTGAAGGTAGTTTCTTTGGTGCTCTGATTGCATGGAGGCTATAAAGTGACCTTGGTGGTCTGCAACTTCTGGATAGCCCGGTTCTCCCATTTTCTTGTGCATGACTATGGTGTTGGAACTGGTCTGAAATGGACCTATTGTTCTTGTGTGCCTATGCCTTGCACTTGCATGGTTTCAGATTCATGACTTTGGCTCTGGAGGTTTTGTGTAGATTTTCCTAAAAAGTCTATGATGCATTTTCATGTTCTTTCATTGTTTTGGTTAACCATGATGGTTGTGTGCAAACTCTCGAGTCATCTAGATGAGCAATGAAGATGGAGATGTGTGGGTGTTTTATAAACACTGTGGTTTTACAAGTTTTACATGGTCAAGAGAAAAAACTTTCGTTGTATGGAGTCATTGTCTGCTATTTTCCAGTTCCTGGCTTTTGGGGTGTGACTAGATGAGATAGCTGTAGTTCGACTGGTCTTGAGGAGGGTGTCTTCTCTACATAAGAATGTTGGTATGTGTTCTTTCATTTGGCATTTCTTGTGGTGTTGCTTGTGGGCTTCCTAGACTATGGTGCTTGTGTTGTGGACGTATTTGGCAAGTCAGACCTGTTATTGATCTAGTGTTTGAGTCATGGTGGTCTACATGGTTGTTCTCTTTGAGATCTTAGTTTGTAGTTTGCCAGTGTGATAATAGATTTTCAAGGTTGTCATTTGAAGTGGATCTTCGAGTTGTATGGCTGATAGATTAGCTACCTATTGACTGATGTCAGACAACTCGGGAGTGGACTGTCAATATCCACATGATAACTTTTGTGATATTGTAGATCTATTAGCTAACCTTATCTATGGTCACTTGTGCATTGGCATGGCTATTTTGAGATGAGAGGATGGATGGCGTTTTGAGTACCTGAATAGTCAGTTATGGGAACCTGAAGCATGAGAGTCACGTTGTCATGAAGATCTTGTTTTACTGGTTAGTGTAAGCTTTTGATAGTGATAGTGTGGTCAGTCATGGTGCTTGGAAAGCTCGGTGTCACATTGCAGTGGGAGCTTTAGCAGTGACTATGGATTCATCACTTGGTGGTGAATGATCTTCTTTGGTGTTGTAGATGCTACTTGAGGACTCTTAGATCCTGTTGTTGTAGAAGAGTTCTTTTGCATCTACATGGTCACTATTTGAAGATTTGCAACATCTTGGAGCCATGAAGGACCCTGGTAGTCTTTGGCTGAGATGTTGGTGGAGCTTGACAAGTGATGTTGGTTTAGAGTTTGTTTGCTTTATGTCATGGTATACTCTTGCTTGTGCATTAGAGTTTTGGCATGTTGCTTTGCTCTTGAAGACCATTGACATTTCACTTGAAGCATGGTATCTCCTAATGGAGATGTGTAGATCATGGTGTCATGATAAGTTCTTATCTTAGGTTTGGAGCTTTGACAATGGTCTGGTGGGTTTTCTCTTTGTTTTGAGTACATTGGTCATATGCTAGAGGACTTCATGTTTATTGCAGTGATGCTGTTTGGAGTTAGCATGAGATGACAACATGCTGGTACTCATGGATACATGAAGAGTAAGTTTTTCTTGGAACTTAATTTCCCATTATATCTTTCAGATGTGAGTTATGCTTTATTTTTCATGGATATGAATCTTGAGTTGTTTTAAATTCTGGAGGATTCATAATGGAAGGTGGACAACATAGTGTATCTCCTTGTTCTCTTGAGGACTGATAGGAGATGTTTATGGGTTAGTTTGATCTTCTTTTAAGTTGCTTACATCCATGGATTTGTTGGATTTTTTTTTGGCTTTTCTCTTTTGGGATGTGAAGAAGATCATTCTTGACATAGCTGGCATATAGAAGTGTTTGTAGAAGGACATGTTTGATTTTCTATTCCTCTCAGTTCTAGTCTTCTTCTTCCTGAATGTTCTTTTGACTTTAGATGTGAGATGCTTCTGTGGAGCCAAGTTGGTCATAGTTTGTGGTCATGTGTTGTCACTTGGGTGATGACACGAAGATTCCTGTACTTCTTTCTTCAGTCATTTTTGGAGGACCTTGGAAGAACAGTGGAAGGTTGTTGAGAGAAACACTTCTTGCAGCAGGCGGTTGCAGGTTGTGCAGATTAGGTTGGGTGTCCCTTGTAACTACATGATTACTTTCTTCTATATGTAGGGGCTAGTGGACTTGGTATGCCTGGATCATTTGTAATGGTGCCTTGTTTGCACTCATTTGGACAGTGCCCTTGCAGTGGTAGTACCTAGACATGTTTGGTCTATGACTGGTTGACACAAGGTGTTTGTTTGTTGTTCAGATGGGTGATTTTATGATGGCATGAGTCTGCTATTGGTTTTCATACCTTTGAGGTATGGGTGGTTGTACGGATTAGCACGTGTTCTGGGTGCTATGTTCAGTTGTGTGGTTTGATCAGTTGGATGAGGGCAGTCAGTTGTGGTTTCTGTTCTAGCTGATGGTTTCTTCTTCTGGAGAATGGTGTCTTTATTCTGTGTTTGCGTTATGCCTTGCTTTCTTGTTGTTGTGGTGTATTTTCTACCTGTAGGATCATTTGCTTGTGTTCTTGAGACTGGTGCATATATGCCTTGGCTTGTTACTATGGTTTGGAGTTGTTTCTTAAGATGGTGGACTTTTTTAAATGTCGTTGCAAAGGTCTTGGTTGGAGCGTGAGGGCTTGATTTGGTCTTTTTCGCATTTTGGAGGATGCCTAAAAGTCTTCAGCAAGTGGGAATTGTTTGGAAAGTATGCCTCTACTTTCTGGCCTCTTTCATTTGGAGACTTACGCGAATTCTCTTGTTTCTAGCCTTTATCGCCATACCTCTGCAAGGTTGCCTTAGTGGCACGGTTGTGTGGTTTACCGCTTTACCAGGGGTCACCTTACTCTATCTGGCGATTGGGCAGTGTTACCACCTTACCGTTGCAGTCTTGTTCCTAATTGGCGGTGGCACGGTGAAGTGGTGGCGGCTTGGTTGACAATTACCTCCTTACTGCGGAGGTGGCTTGATGGTGGCTCAGTAGTGCTGTGAGTGGCAGACTGACAGAGCATTGGCTTACAGCCTTATCACTAGGTGGTCCATTCGGTGGTGTGCTAGCAGAAGATGTTTACTGCTGTACCACGAGCGGTGTCCAGTTAAGTCGCGATGGTGCGGTTGATGGCAACAGGTTGGCTAATGGTCAGCATTGGTAGTTACCTCCATACCGTGGGAGGTGATTTGTGTCACTGCGATGCCATAGTAAGACCGTTGATTGTCTTCCTGGTGGTCACCACCCTACAGTGGGGTGGCCTGGCAGCCCCCACAGTAGCACGGTTGACCGTTAGCGGTATGGGCTGGCAGTGTCACCGCCTTACCATAGAGGTTTGGTGGTTTGGGTGTGGTAACACGGTGGAGCTGTGGCGGTCATTGTTGGTGCCTACCACCTTATCGTGAAGGCTTGTTCCTCAAGCCACGGTGATGTTGTTTGACCACTGACGGTCTGCGAGGCAGATACCGCCATACCGTGTGGTGGGCTTGACTAGGTAGTGGTAGTGCGATGGAGTGAAGGGTGAGCTCGATCGAGCTCACCGCTTTACCACGGCCAATGGTGTCTAGCTTGGTGGTAATGCGGTAGAAGCTCAAATGAGCTCGGGCCACTATTTGACTGAGTTGGAATCAGTGTCAGAGCAACAGGAAAATGACATGATGACACGTGGTAGGTTGACTACGCCTGATTGGCCAAAGACCAAAGAAGGATTGACAGTTATTGCAGGCCATGGAAATGGAACCCAATTAAGGCATGGATTGAATGCCTGGGTGGCTCGATGCAATTGTGTACAAATCGTTTGCTTGCTCAAATGGTCAGAGTAGTGTGGTTTTAGGCCTACGTTCGGTGGGCACATTGATGGTGATGTATGACTTGAATAAGTTGAATACATTGGACGTTAGAGACTGGTTGAGCCTGTGAGTGTGTTCGAGCAATATGCTAAGGCATTGTAACTATGAACACTCTGCCTCTTAGTTCTACAACAATGTGAACCTATTGTGAGGTCGAGTGGCTGGGCTGGCTGTGAGGCTGACTATGACAGTCATTTGAGAGGAGTTGAAGGGAATCTACACAGTATGTCTTGAGGACATTGTAACTATGTGAGATTCTGGTTTTTGTAGTTTGTGTTCATTCTCCAAATGGACAAGATGTTTTAGCCTGAAGAGCATAGCTTTGTGTTTGTATTGTAACTATTTTGTTACTGAATAATACAAGTGAGTTGAATGTTTTTGAGATGGTGTTTTTTACTTGAAAAGGTTTTCCCTACGTATATCTGTGTGTTATCATATTTTTCTTTCATGGTTATCTTTTTGTGTTGAATTTGTTATAGTTATGCATTTACTTTCCTCAGTAGGATCAATGGGGGATCAACTATGCCTGCTTCCACTTTATAGCATAGTTTTTTGTGTCTTTGATGTGATTTTGAATTGAAAACACGAAGGTACTATTGTCTTAGATGTCTATCTTGATGACAGACCGAATCCATATCCCCAACAAATAGAATGATTTGATCTCTATTCGCACATAGCACATACACTCTTCTCATACATACATCTCAAATGAAGAAAATAATCGCTGTTATATATCTGCTTCATGGAATAACATCAACTTTGTCAGCCAAAAATAAAAGAATAAATGAATACAAACTATTGGCCCAATTCATGAACAAATTTCAATGCGCACCAACCGAAGTCGGTCACATCATAATGAAGACCTAAAAAAACTTCTTCGAACATGCCAAACATTAAAAGATTAATCCATGTCGGCCAAGAACATGAAAACTCGAACATGCAAAGGAAAAATCTTCAATCACGATCACACCGATCATCACGGACATGCAAAAAATATAGAGCACAATCTAGAAACATCAATGAACATCTCAGGAGCATACACAATAACTCAAATTACTAAAATTACTTTATCTTCTTCCAGAAACAATAGCTACAATAACAGAATAACTATAGGAACTCAAAAACTCACAACTTGCTCCAATCTTGATGCGCACCTCTGAAACTTCTAGAGAATAAAATAGATAGGCTCAACAATAAACCCTTTAATACACAACTTATGAATACCAACATACTGAACTTTTCATCACATTGAACTTCACAGCATCACAGACATCCTTCAACATATTAATATAATTTTCTCAATATCCTCGACATATACAGCCTTCAAGACACCAATGCTAATAGTGTTGACATCAATGAAAACCACATATCAACAAGACAACCACAACATCCAATAATCTCCCCCTTTGGCATTGATGGCAACACATGATGTGAAAAATACCATCAACACAACTAACTCTTTACACATTGCTCTTCTCCCCCTTACTTTTTGGCTCTTCCATAGTTTTTCACATTACTCTTCTCCCCCTTAGTTCTTACAAAAAAAATCACATTACTCTTCTCCCCCTTTGACATCAATGGAAAAGTTACACAAGCTCTGAACCACATATCTAAATCATCTAACTACTCCCCTTGAGTAGCAGCCACCAAAACATCAATCTGGATCAAGATATGACTGTGAATGCATGAATTGATGCAAAGACTTCCATCTTAGTTTTGATTAGGAGGGGAAATCACCCCTAAATTCCCTCTGAGATACTCAAAATTATCCTTAGGAAACAACTTGGTAAAGATGTCTGCAATATGTTCCTTAGTAGGCACATACTCCAGTTTGACTTCTTTATCACTCACTTTGTCTCTCAAAAAATGATATTTGATACATATATGTTTTGTCTTTGAATACAAAACCAAATTCTTAGAAATATTTATGGCACTTGAATTATCACAAAATATAGAAATAGGCTCATCATACTCAATTCTAATATCTCTCAGCATTTTCTTCATCCATATTACTTGAGTATAATTGTTTGCAGAAACAATATATTCTGCTTCATCAATAGATAAGGAAATGGAATTCTGCTTTTTACTTAACCAAGACATCAACTTCTTCCCTAAGAAGAAGGCACCACCACTAGTAATTTTCCTTTCATCCACATCTCCTGCCCAATCTACATCAGTAAAGGCGCTCAAGGTAAGATCATCATCTTTAGGATACCAAAGACGAAAATCAACTGTCCCTTTTGTTAGTGTTTCTTAGATCAGATTAGATAATCAATTGAACAAAAGAAATGCAGCACATAAGACAATGAACACAACAAGATACCCTGGGAAAACCCTCCTCTTGAGGGAGAAAAAACTAGCAAATATATCTCTTATATATTGAAGGAATAAGAGCAGAAATCTGCTTGAACTCAGGCCCAACACAATGCCGAATTTGATACAATGAATAATAGCACCTCTCCTAGATGCAAAGATACAAATGAATATGTTTCTCCTTGAAATCGGTCTGCTGCTACAAAATGATGATCTGCTACTACAAGATGATGATCTGCTGATTAAGTATGAACTTCTTCTAGGACTGCGAATTCTGCTTTGTCAATAATAGCGAACTTCTTGATATTCGAATTGTGTGAATAACCAACAAGTGACCTTGTATTTATATCTCCTAGGCGCCTCTTCACTTGGGTCGGCCTTTGATAAATATTTAATAACAATTAAAGTCGGCCAAAATAAGTACATGATATAAATCAAATATAAGGTCGGCCCATGTATTTAATATGTGTCTAGTGAAGACCGACGTTGTATTAACATCAACACTCCCTCTCAGCTAGGGATGAACTTCCATCTGCACAAGACACATTATGTTAGAATGAAAACAAAATAAAATATCACCTCAACATGATATTAACCATTATGGCTACTCCCATAGATGGTAAAAACTCATCACGGATTCTCTCACGTGATGTTGTCATGGAGTCACACACATGACATCCACCATAGCTTCTCACAAAGGGTGGAAACAAGGGCTTTCATCTCAACTCTCTCTCATCAGAGAATTGCATTATCAAGGACTTTCACCTCAACTCTCTCTTAGCAGAGAATTGTATTAACAAGGGCTTGCACCTCAACTCTTTCTCAGCAAAGAGTTGCATTCTCAACAAGGATCACTGATTACTGAGACTCTTTCTCAGTCACGGCTGCATTCTCCACCATACCATGTTTCTCCCGGAAGTATACAAACTTAATCCTGGCGAGAGGCTTGGTGAGAATGTTTGTCGTTTGCTCTTCAGTGCTGATATACCTCAACTGTATAGCTTTCCTTTGCACCATATCTCTAATATAGTGGTACTTGATCTCAACATGTTTTGTTCTATCATGAAACACAGGATTGACAGAAAGCTTCACACAGCTTTGATTATCACAGTGTATGATAGTAGGCTCCATTGATTGTCCAAACAATCCTACAAGGAGCTTGCGAAGCCACACTGCCTCATGAGTTGACACACAAGCTGCAATATACTCTGCTTCAGTTGTACTCAAGGCCACTGAAGACTGTTTCCTGCTACACCAAGAGATCATAGCAGTCGCCAAACTGAAGCAACAACCATAAGTACTCTTCTGATCTGAGACACATCCTGCCCAATCAGAATCAGTAAAACCATACAGCTCCAAATCCACATTTGAAGAATATCTCAACCCATATCCGATTGTGCCACATAAATATCTTAGGATATGTTTAGCTTCTACAAGATGTATTAGCTTTGGTTCACACATAAACTGGCTAAGTGCACTCACTGCATAGCAGATATCAGGTCTAGTGTTAACTAGATACATCAATGAACCAATCAACTGTCTATACATCGTAGAATCCACTGGTTCTGAACTAGCTGCAGCTTCTTTCAACTTATCTAAATTAGTCTCCATGGGTGTAGACATAGGTTTGCAGTCAATCATACCAAACCTTTTGAGAATGTCAACAGTGTACTTCCCTTGACTTAGAATCATCTCATCTGGCTTTTGCCAAACTTCTAAGCCAAGAAAGTAATGCATGAGACCTAGATTCTTCATCTCAAATTCTGAAGCTAATTCCTTCTTGCATTTTAGAATTAGATGTTCTTCACCAGTAATGATCAAGTCATCAACATATAAAACCAAAATTAATGCTTCACCATTTACTACTTTGAAGTAGAGGTTAGAATCTGCATCATTCTTTGAGAAACCCAGACTTGAAAGATACTGATCAATTCTTTCATACCAAGCACGAGGAGCTTGTTTAAGACCATACAAGGCCTTCTTCAGCTTGCAGACATGAGACTCTTTCCCATGCACCTCAAATCCTTCTGGTTGCTTAATGTAAACCTCTTCTTCTATTATGCCATTCAAAAAAGTTGTCTTTACATCCATTTGGTGAATCTTCCATCCTCTAGATGCAACAATAGCAATGATGGTTCTAACAGACGTGTAACGAGCCACAGGCGCAAAGGTTTCTTCATAGTCAACTCCCTCTTTTTGTGAGAACCCTCTAGCCACAAATCTAGCCTTGTGTTTCTCAATGCTCCCATCAGCTGCATGCTTGATCTTGAAGAGCCACTTAGAAGACACCACAGATTTGTCTTTGGGTCTAGGAACTATATCCCAAACATCGTTCTTAAGTATAGACTGATACTCCTCAATCATAGCATCTTTCCATACTTGTTGACTAGAAGCTTCTTCAACATTTGAAGGCTCTGACTCAATAATCTAACTCATCAAAGCAACATAACTAGAGAACTTGTGAGGTCTCTTGCTTTCTCTGAAGGCTCCTCTTGGGGCTATAAACCTTTCTGCTTCCTGCATTGTTCTGCGAGCCCAAAGAGGTCTTTTCTTTCCAATCACAATGTCTAGAGGCCCATCAGTAGGATCCAAAGGCTCAGCTGGATCAATATCTTCTTTAGGTTTTGTATCCTCCTTCAGATTCTCTGGAATATGGTCAACTTCCATATCTTGAGGAGGTTCTTCTTCATCGACCTCCATAGGAGTGCCTTTGGACCTTCTATAAGCAACATCTTCCTCAAATGTGATGTCTCTACTGATCTCAATAGACTTCTATCCTGGAATGTAAATCCTGTAAGCTTTTGATGTCTCACTGTAGCCTACAAGAATTCCTTTCTTCCCAGAAGGTTCTAGCTTTGTTCTCTTTTCCTTTGGAATATGAACATAGACTGGACAGCCAAAGATCCTCAAATGACTAACTTCAGGCTTCACGCCTAAGAATGCTTCTTCAGGAGTTTTATTCTCTAAGATCCTGTGGGGACTCCTATTTTGAACATAGACGGCTGTTCTTGATGCTTCAGCCCAAAGAGAGATTTGTAAGTCTTGATCATGGATCATAGCTTTCACTACTTCCACAATAGACCTATTCTTCCTTTCAACAACACCATTTTGTTGTGGATTATAGGGAACACTGAACTCCCTCTTAATCCCTGCTTCAGTACAAAAGTCTCGAAAAGTGCCAGAAGTGTATTCTCCACCATTATTAGATCTCAATACTTTGATCCTCTTCCCAGATAGATTTTCAATCTATGCTTTGAATTCTCTGAATCTTTCTAATACTTCTTCTGATTCTTTAGATCTCAAGAAATAGATCCAAGTCTTTCTAGAGTAATCATCAATGAAAATAAGATAATACAAGAAACCACTAGATGATGCACTAGACATTGGATCACACAAATTAGAATGAATGAGATCAAGAATACATTTAGATCTACTTTCACTGGAATGAAACGTACCTTTTGTGTTCTTGCCTAGGGCACATCCCTTGCATGTACCTTCATGTTCTTGACCGAATTTCGGAAGACCGGTGACCATCTTCTCCATGATAGGTAGAGCACGAAAGTGAATGTGAGCCAATCTTTGATGCCAAAGATCACACATGTTGGTACTGTTATGCACAAGTGCTTGAAGAGGACGAGTGCACAGCATGTAGAGACATTCATGTCTAACTCCAATCACTTGAGCAGTTTTGAAGCTGGAGTTCTTTGCCCATATAAGAACTTTCCCTTTAGAGAAGGCAACTTGATAACCCTTGTCTTCTAATGCTGAAATTGAAACAAGGTTCCTCTTTATCCCTGGTACGAACAGTACATCATTCAACTCCAAAGAAATTCCAGAATCCAAGTGAAGAGTGGAGTTTCCAATCCCTTTTACAGAATATCTAGCATCATCTCCAATAACAACTTGATCATTGGAGTTGCTTTCCATTAAGTTTGAAAGATGACTTCTGAATCCGGTGATGTGCCTAGAAGCACCACTATCAATCAACCAAGTATTAGAGTCAGTAGAAACATTGCTAGACAAGGCTGAATAAAATAGATAATCACTGGAGTCCTTTTGTAGAGCAACTTCTTCAACATCTGCAGTGGCAACTTGAAGCTTAGGTCGTTGGGGGCAAACCCTCGCAAAGTGACCATACTTATCACAACAAAAACATTGAATCTTGGACATGTCTCGTTTCCTTTTGAAGGTAGGAGCATCTTCATTTCCATCTTCTCGATTCCTTTTGAAGAAACCTCTCTTAAAGCCTTTTCCTTTGTTTGATGAATGAGAGGTAAGAACTTGTAATTCTTCATTCTTTGAGCTTTGACCAATCCCCCTTGTTGTTAGTCTTGACTCTTCTTGAATGCAATCAATCCTCAATCGATCAAACTTGGGAAGTTTGGATCTTGCACTGATTCCTTGGATGAATGCCTCCCATGAAAGTGGAAGACCATTGAGAGCAAGCATAGTCAGTTCTTTATCATCAATCATGTGACCAATAGTGAAGAGCTGATCTTTTATCTCTGAAATCCTCATGAAGTATGTAATAACAGATTCTCCTTTCGCCATTTTCACATGATGAAGTTGTTGCTTCAGAGCAAGGGCACGACTGGTGTTGTTGATTTCGTACATCTCTTCCAAGGTTGTAAACATCTCTCTTGCTGTATCCAACTTGAAGATAATTGGTACAATATGATCCTTGACGGAATCAACCAATGCTTTCTTTGCCCTAGTGTCTTTCTTCCTCCATTGCAGCTTCTCTTCTTCCCCCTCAGGTTCGGGAACTTTTGTTTTCACAAACTCAGCCAAATCATTCTCTTCCAAAGTTAGCATGAACCTGAACCTCCATGATATGTAGTTCGAGATCCCTTCGAGTCTATCCTCGATTTTCAGACCATTCACCATCTTGAGAAATTTAGAAGATAGACTGAAAAAGAATAAGGTGAGTGTTGCGAACTAAATCTGATCACGATCTTTTTCACACCCGCTCTGATACCATGTTAGTGTTTCTTAGATCAGATTAGATAATCAATTGAACAAAAGAAATGCAACACATAATACAATGAACACAACAAGATACCCTGGGAAAACCCTCCTCTTGAGGGAGAAAAACCCAGCAAATATATCTCTTATATATTGAAGGAATAAGAGCAGAAATCTACTTGAACTCAAGCCCAACACAATGCCGAATTTGATACAATGAATAATAGCACCTCTCCTAGATGCAAAGATACAAATGAATATGTTTCTCCTTGAAATCGGTCTGCTACTACAAAATGATGATCTGCTGCTACAAGATGATGATCTGCTGATTAAGTATGAACGTCTTCTAGGACTGCGAATTCTGCTCTGTCAATAATAGCGAACTTCTTGATATTCGAATTGTGTGAATAACCAACAAGTGACCTTGTATTTATATCTCCTAGGCGCCTCTTCACTTGGGTCGGCCTTTGATAAATATTTAATAACAATTAAAGTCGGCCAGAATAAGTACATGATATAAATCAAATATAAGGTCGGCCCATGTATTTAATATGTGTTTAGTGAAGATCGACGCTGTATTAACATCAACACCTTTCAAGTATCTAAAAATTCTCTTTACAACAGTCACATGGGATTCCTTTGGATCAGCTTGATATCTAGCAACCATACATACAACATTCATGATGTCTGGTCTGGTCTGAGTCAAATAAATTAATCCATCGATCATTGACCTATATATTGTTTGATTTTCCTTAGGAGAATCATCATTATGTGTTAACTTTCATCTAGTTACCATGGGTGTACCAACTGGCTTTGAGTCTTCCATGCCAAAAAAATTCAATAACTCTCTTACATATTTGAACTGAGATACAAAGATTACATTAACTAGTTGAGTAATTTGTAATCCCAAAAATAATTTCAGCTCTCCAACCATTGACATCTCAAACTCACTTTTCATTTCATTAGCAAACCTCATGCATACGTCATCATCACCTTCAAAAATGATGTCATCAACAAAGACTTCAATAATCAACTCTTTATCCTGATCCATCTTAAAATACAAATTACTGTCAGCAATACCTTTATTGAATCCAAGCTTCAACAAGTATTTATCCATTCTAGCAAACCAGGCTCTAGGGGCTTCCTTGAGTCCATACAGTGCTTTCTTCAATCGAAAAACCATATCTTCCTTATTAGTCAGTTGAAATCCATTTGGTTTCTCAATATATACTTCTTCTTCTAGCTCACCATTTAGAAATGTTGACTTTACATCCATTTGATAGACTTTGTAGTTTTTTAAAAGCAGCATAAGCAAGAAACAACCTTACAGCTTCAATTCTAGCAACAGGGGAAAAGGTTTCTTCAAAATCAATACCTTCCATTTGTGAGTACCCTTTACATACCAATCTTGCTTTATTTCTTACCACTTCACCTTGTTCATTCAACTTATTCCAAAAGACCCATTTGGTTCCAATCACATTTTTATCCTTAGGTCTAGGAACAAGAATCCATGTATCATTTTTCTCTATCTGCATCAATTCTTCCTTCATTGCTTCCATCCAATATTCATCTTTACATGCTTCATTGACATTGTTGGGCTCAATCTTGGAAATCGGACAATACTCTTATGCAATTCTTCTTCTATTCTGCACACCTTTGTTCTTATCTCCTATAATTTGATTTTCAGAATGATTTAGCTTTACATACTCGAAACTTTGGGATTCTCTCGAACTTCGGGTTCTTTTGTTCTTTTTTTTTGTACTTCCACTAGCTTCTCCTTCTTGATTCTCTTGATTCACCAAAACAATTTGAACTTGATTTTATGTCTGAGCATTCTTTTTGTTATCAGTACTATCATGTTGGTCATTTCAATCATATCCACAGTATCTAGATGATCTAGCAGTGTCCTCATCAACTCTAACATTTTCACTTTCAACCATTCTCCTCAGTCTTCTATTATAGCACTGGTAGGCCTTGCTCTTAGTAGAGTAACCTAGAAATATTCCTTCATCGCTCCTAGCATCAAACTTGCCTATATCTTCATCTCTTTTAATATAACATCTACTTCCAAAAAATTTGAAACATTTAACAGTAGGCTTATAACCAAACCATAGCTCAAAAGGAGTTTTACCAGAATTACCATTGACATTTACTCAGTTGATAGTATACACAACAATGCTTACAACTTATCTCCAATAGATATGAGGAACATTACCTTCCAACATCATAGTTCGAGCAACATCTAGAATTGTTATGTTCTTTCTCTCAACAACTCCGTTATGTTGAGGAGTCTGAGAAGAAGATGACTGTCTTTTGATTCCATGCTCTTTACAGAAAGAATTGAACTCTTGGGAAGTGAACTCACCACCTTTGTTTGAACTTAAGCATTTAATCTTTAAACCTATCTCATTCTTAGTCATAGCTTTGAAACTTTTAAACTTTTCTAATGCTTCATGTTTTTCTCTCAAGAAAGCAACCCATATCATCTTAGAGTAATCATCAATGAGCAACATTAAGTACCTTTCTCTTGTAGACTTCTGATTCTGGAGGGATCACATAGATTAGTATGCACCATCTCCAGTACTCCATTAGAATGATGTTGTTTGCTCTGAAAAGAAATTATTGTTTTCTTTCCCATCTGACATTCCTTGCATATGGTGTTAGTTGGCTTCACTAGCATAGGAAGATCTCTAACTTCTTGAGTGGAGCTTATTTTGACAATGTTATCAAAATTCACATGACACAACCTCCTATGCCATAACTAGCTTACATCGACTTGAGAAATTAAACAACTTTTACTACCATTACTCAGGTGAAAAATGTCACCTCTTGTCTTTGTACCTGAAGTAATTACATTTCCATAATTTCCCAGTATCCTACATTTTCTATCATTGAACTGAAGATTATATCCCTTGTTTACCATTTGTCCAACACTCAAGAGATTATGCTTCAATCCTTCTACATAAAGGACATCATCAGTATTAAATTTACCACCAAGAGAAATAGTGCCTCTACCACAAATCACACCAGCATTGTTGTCTCCAAATCTTACAACACCACCATAATATTTTTCCAATCTTATAAACTTTATATTGTCACCAGTCATATGATGTGAGGATCCGCTGTCAATCACCCAATCATCCTTTTCTTCAATTTCGGCTGCAAGAGCTTTCTCAACATTCTTATTATTAGCAGAGTCACTGGACACCAAACCAGTTTCCTTGATAGCAATGAATACCCATCCATCTTCATTTCCATTTTCTTTGTCAGATTCATCATTAGTAACACCTTCCTCAACATAATAACATTTCTTTTGAAATATAGGCTTGTCAAGTTTGAACCTAGGAACTCTTTCAGGACACCTTGATGCAAAATGACTTATCTTATTGCAAGAGAAACATTTAATAGGTAACTTTCCTTTATACTTACCTTGTCCTCTAGCTTCTCTTTTCATAATCAATGCTTCCAACTCTTCTCATTCTCTTTCTTCATCTTCAATCTGTTTCATCTCATCTTCGTACTTGAATGTCTTTCTCGAACTCTCTCCCAGATCATATCTCTATTGGTTTCTTTCAGATATAGTAGCTTTAAATACAGATTCTATCTTAGGGGTAGATTCACCAAATTCACTCAATTCAAAGGCAGCAAGCTTACCAATCAACATATCTATTGTCACATTTGTTATTGTACCGAGTTCTTCAATAGCATGAGCTTTCATTTTGTAAGAAGTAGGCAATGATATGAGCACATTAGCTACAATCTCTTCTTCATCCAAGATTCCATAAGCACATCTAATACCCATCACTAGTTCATTTACTTTTTGCATGAAAGAAATAATGTTTTCATCTTCGCTCATTTTCAAGTTTTCCCACTTGCCTTTCAGACTTTGTAGCTTAGAAACTTTCACTTGTGCATCTCCTTCATACAATGTTTCCAGCTTCTTCTAGATCTCATATGTTGTTTTCAAACCCATCACATTTTTCATCTCTGAATCTGTCATAGCACTCAATAATGCTTCTATAGCCTTGATATTTGTTTCAGCTTCTTTGATCTCATCAGGAGTAGAGGGACCATTCTGAGGAATAACATATATGTTCTTTTTAATCTTCCAGAAGGGGTCACCAATGCACTTCAAATGACACTCCATTCTAGCCTTCCACTGAGAGTATTTTGTTCCATCGAATCTAGGACTATCCTTCTTGTATGATGCCATCTCAGATCACCTCAAGCTATTAAACTTATTCAAAGGAACCTACTTTGCTACCAATTGTTGGAAAAAAAAGGATAGACAACTGAGAGGGGGGGTGAATCAGTTGTCACAAAAATTAAAACCTTTTAACTTTATAGACCTTTAATCTCAAATCTGATAAATAAAAATGAAAGCATAAACTAGAAACATATCATAGACACACATGACACCAATATTTTGTGTGGAAACCTTGTTAAGGGAAAAACCTTGGTGGAGGTTAATCCACAAGTTATACCCTGTTAAAGTATAAGGAAAATGAATAAGGAATGCACATGCATTCAAGCACGCTGCATAGAGCTCACTGCTCAGAGAAGAGACATTGTCTTACATAAAAAAAGTAGATTAAATCCATCTGAAGAGATTGAACTAATAAATTAGCTTCTTCAAAATCCTAATGACAGTTCTGGTTAGGCACATAAACACTTCTTCACACTTCACTCAAACTTCTTCACAGTCTGCTTTGCAATTGAATGATTTGATCTCTATTCACACATAACACATACACTCTTCTCATACATACATCTCAAATGAAGAAAACAATCGCTCTTATATATCCGCTTCATGGAATTACACCAACAACTTTGTCGGCCAAAAATAAAAGAATAAATGAATACAAACTGTCGGCCGAATTAATGAAAAAATCTCAATGCGCACCAACCAAAGTTGATCACATCATAATGAAGACCTGTTCAACATTTTCGAACATCCAAACATTAAAATATTAATCCACATGGATCTGCAACACGCTACAACCACCATGTCTGCCAAGAACATGAAAACCTGAACATGCAAAGTAAAAATATTCAATCACGATCACACCGATCATCACGGATGTGCGACAAAGATAAAGCATGATCTAGAAACATCATTGAACATTGCAGGAGCATACACAACAACTCAAATTACCAAAATTACTTCCTCTTCTTCTAGAAACACTAGCTACAGTAATAGAATAACTATAGGAACTCAGAAACTCACAACTTGCTTCAATCTTGATGTGCAACTCTGAAAATTCTGGAGAATAAAATAGATAGGCTCAGTAACAAACCCTTTAATACATAAATTTTTAATACCAACATACTGAAATTTTCATGACACTGAACTTCACAGCTTCATAGGCAGCCTTCACATTATTAATATAATTTTCTCAATATCCTTGACATATATAGCCTTCAAGACACCAATTCTAATAGTGTTGACATCAATGACAATCACATATCAACAACACAACCACGACATCCAACAACTACTTCGTCAAGCAGAGATGGGAGAAAACTTAATTCATCCATGCTGCAAATTTGGCTTTGGTAGGGTAGCATTATAAATCCTTGTAAAATAAAGTAACTATACATGCATTTTTCATGTTTCAGAATGGTAACTGAGAAATTTTGAGTGCAATTAGGTCATAAAGGATTTAAAAGAGAGTAAATAAATTACAAAGAAAAGAATGAATGGATGAAATATCTAGTAAATACATCGTTTAAATTTGAAGTTTGGGGTTCTTTTCATTGAAATATCTTATATTAATTTGTTTTTAATAAGGAGTAGCTAAAAGAAGCAGAGTGTAATGATGTGAATATGTTGGCATAAATAATAAAAATACAAAATAAATAGGGTATGTGTAGGATCATCATGGAAAAAACAGGCCCTCAAGTGGAAATAAAAAGACAAAAAATCAGAGTTAGACAACTTGAAGTAAACATTTGAATAAGTTATCTATATCATTTCAAAAAAAATTGAAAATAGAATATGTAGCAAATTGAATGTAGTTTCTAAACTACTAGACCTTTATTTTTAATAAAAAAATATATTTGGTGAAAAATTTCTATTTCAATGCAGTAGTATTTAAATTTCAGGGTAAAAATAAGAAGTAGGTGTTTGTTTGACCACCCTAACCAAAATAAAATGATAATATTTTTTTATAAGCTTTTAGATATAAGTAGAGGACTCATGTCCCGATGTGATGCATATTTTTTTATAATTTTTTTCCATGTAAATAATTAATTATGATTTTTTTATTACAAATTTTAAAAAATATAAAAGCTTGTCTGTCTAACCACCTTAACTTGGTCAAAAATTCATGAAATTCAATTTTTTTTTTTAATCCTATAGTATGCGAAGCATAGAATGTGACACATGTTTCTAATTCAAAAAATGTGTTACCATTTGAAAGTTATAGATTTTTTTCAATCAGCCTATCCATCAGGACTTTATTCGTAATTCTAATAGAAAATGAATAATAATTATTTATTAAATTCAAAGTAAAGCATAATTTATATTGGTGGAAAGCTGTGAATCTCCTCTAAAAACCCTTTTCGTTTCATCAATTTTGGCTATAAAAAATTTGTCAGCCACATGGGCCATCATATGGCTTACATATCGCCACTTTTTGGCCCATCATGATCCTACACATACCCAATAAAGGTATGTGTTCTAATTTAGAAATTTGAACTAAAAAAATCTATATGCTCTATATTTGTCGAAATATATCCCTGCACAAAAATTCTCCCTAATATTTTGAGTAGAAAAATATAGAAAGAATCTAGAATATTGGCTAAGTTGCTAATGGTGTGGGTGGAATATTCCACAAGAATCAAGGGATCTCAATGATGATTTTTGCATTATGCTTCATTTTTCATAAACTCATTGTTTGTCGGTTCGTAGGGTCATGTGGTGGTGAGGCCTCCTGCTCATGCCATGTGGCATGACAAGAGTGCTTGCATACTTTTTGATTAATACAAAGTATTCTACCAGGTATGTACAAACTATCGACCCTTTTTTGAATTTTGAAAAAAATAAATTAAAAAATAGATTTTTTTTTTAATTTTATAAATTGACCATACCAGAAAATAAAAATATGATGCTTTTTTTCAACCATACAAATTGTAAGGACTACTATATGATGGGAATGAGGAAATGTTTCCTAAGGGTTCGGGGCAAGAGCTCGTATTTTGACGATTTGACAGTCAATCTTGGAGTTTTTGGACCTTGTGAATACAATAGCGAGATTTTTTTTGACCCAAAGTGCTCCAAAATTATAGTTTACTCTTGGATTAGGCAATCACTATTCAACTTCAAACTCTCATAGATTTGGCCTCATATGTCTAATTTGGATGAAACAAAAGGAAAAATATGACTTTCTCAAACCTCCTAAACTCAATGGTGAGCTTAGATTTGCACCAACAAGTTCTAATTTGAACTTGAAATACAAATCCTCAAAGAAGAAACCCTCAAATCAAGTATTTATTTTAAGTTTTTTATGATTCTTCAGGTCATCATTTGATGCAAGAGAAGAGCATACTCAACATTGAAAGATCCACAAATATTTACAACTTATATCTCTTAATAAAGATTGACAAAATTAAATCCCACAAAACTCTAATACCATATAAGATTTGGTATAAAATACTCTACACCTTGCAATATTTGGCTAAAGGTTATAGCCACCCAATATCTAGGAACTTCATGAAAGAACAAGAGAGATAAGCTATGAAAGAATAATGTTATTATATCAAAGGGTGCAAATGATATATTATGATGATATTATTTTTTATTTACACATGAGACCACCTAACTATATAGCCAAGGTGAGAATAGGATTAGATAGGATCATGACAAGTTCTTTAATCCTATGTCATGAGACAATTAAATCGTTAAATGTCAAAATATAAGATAAGATCTAAAGACAACTAACTTGAACTTCTAGAAAGATTCTCTAGGACCTAAGTAAACTTAACATGTAAAGAGGACCCACTAATGAACTACTTAGGTAAAATATCTATTTACACCAACATTTAGGACACTAATGATAATATTGTTATGAGGGTAGGTGGTGGTGGTAGAATAAAATGATGGAGGAAGGGTCAATAGTACAAATAAAATTGGAAGTAGATGCACTAATCATAATAGATGAATCAATCTTAACAAAATTAATAAAAGTCTCTAATCCAAATGACTTATTGATGAACACACCACAAACCATATCAACTAATTGTGTGTAATTTTTTGTTATGGCCAAAGTAGCAATTTTATTTGCAAATTCTTGGTTGTTCATATAAGAATCATATCCTTATTATTCTCAATGTGAGCATCATAATAGATCAAAGTATTAGTGGATGGGGCTTCCATGATATGGTTTCAATGAGTAGTTCCTCACAATAGAAGATTGGGATCTCAAGTAGCTCATATCATAAACAAATATACAAAAATAAAGACCAAGAATGCACTTTCTAGATTGAAAAAACATAAATTATAGTGGTATATAATATCTAATTTAAATCCTAATATGGTAGAAAAAGGTCGGTAGGGTGAGTAAAAGAGATTTCACAATAAAGCTTAAAAAAAAACCTAAAAGAAAAGGACATAATATGGATACAAAATAAAACGAAAGCGAAAAAGTGATTCAAATCTTGAAATAAGATGTAAAATTAGGAAATCATATATTTGAAAACCCCAATTATTATAAAAATATATTTAGGAGGAAACTAGTTCATGTAGGATTGATTGCATTCACCAAAATGTAAAGGATAACAATACTTTCCCTAAGATTAGTCTAGGCTAATAAAATGAAATACTTAAAAAAAAAAAAATCAACCTAGACTAATAGGTAAGAGATATGGTAATTTTGTGGCTCAATGTAATCTAAAATGAAACGCTAGTATACAAAAAGTAAATACAACAAATATGTGCTCTTAACTATATGAATGAGGAATGAATGATCTTTAATGTGGCATTGAATCATGAATCATCTCTAACCTTGAAATGTAACCTTTCTAAATTTTTGAATTGCTTTAGGTATCATATTGGAGCTTCATTATATTCAAGGTCAAGTCTACAAATTAGGGTGTTTTTTGTATCTATTGACATGTTCTTTGCATATGGATTTCGTCCTATTCAATGTATGTCTTTGCTCTATGTCTTGTCTAATTGATCTTTACTTTTTCTACTCATTTTTTTGTATTTGAGATTGATAGTATTTAAACATACCTTTAAAGAATTATGTTTATATCATAAGGGAACATGTTCACCTAGATCAACTTCTAGAAAGGTATATAAAAAATTATGACAACATACAAACACCCATAATGATGTGTGCAAATTTAATACTCCTTGTAATGTGCCAAAATAAAGTGTTTCACTATATTAACTGCTCCTTGAATCCTTTTAAAATAAGAAAAGATATAACCATAATAATGTGCAAATTTAATATTCATTGTAATATACCAAACTAGAGTGTTTCATTATATTAATTGCTCCTTAAATACTTCTAAAATTAGAAAAGGCATACCCATAATGATATGTGCAAACTTAGTACTCCTTGTGGTGTACCAAACTAAAGTGTTCCACTATATTAATTAATCCTTAAATACTTCTAAAAAAAAATACCCATAATGATATGTGCAAATTTAATACTCCTTGTGATATACCAAACTCAAATGTTTTCACTATATTAATTATTCCTTAAATACTTTTAAAATAAATAGAAAATACTTGGAAAAAAAAGATGCATGAAATAAATACAAATGAATACCTTTAAATATAAATGCATTACGACAAATCTTATATATTGAATTGAGAAGTAAACGTGAGAAATGAAATTAATTGACATTTGAATATATTTGAGATTGATGGTATTTAAATATAGCTTTAAAGAATTATTTTTATTTCATAAGGGAACATGTTTACCTAGATCAACTTCTAAAAAAGTATATAAAAAATTATGACAACATACAAACACCCATAATGATGTGTGGAAATTTAATACTCTTTGTAATGTGTCAAACTACAGTGTTTCACTATATTAATTGATCCTTAAATACTTTTAAAATAAGAAAAGATATACCCATAATGATGTGCAAATTTAATACTCTTTGTAATGTGCCAAACTAAAGTGTTTCAGTGTATTAATTGCTCCTTAAATACTTTTAAAATAAGAAAAGATATACCCATAATGATGTGCAAACTTAATACTCTTTGTAATGTGCCAAACTAAAGTGTTTCAGAGTATTAATTGCTCCTTAAATACTTTTAAAATAAAAAAGATATACCCAGAATGATGTGCAAATTTAATACTCATTGTAATGTACCAAACTAAAGTGTTTCATTATATTAATTGTTCTTTAAATACTTATAAAATTAAAAAAGAAATACCCATAATGATATGTGCAAATTTAGTACTTCTTGTGATGTACCAAATTAAAGTGTTTCACTATATTAATTACTTCTTAAATACTTCTAAAATGAGAAAAAAATATACCCAAAATGATATGTGCAAATTTAATACTCCTTGCACGATATACCAAACTAAAGTATGTCACTATATTAATTGAGACATGAAATAAATACAAATGAATACCTTTAAATATATATACATTACAGCAAATCTTATATATCGAATTGAGAAGTGCACGTAAGAAATGAAATTAATTGACATTTGAATATATAAAATGTTTCCGTGGGACCAACGTCCTCACATGCATGAAAAACATGGACAAAATAATTGGTACCTCTCACAGAACAAAGCTTGTTAAACAAGGAGGACACATGGGTGGCTCTCAAACATTCCCAATACCTACAAACATATTTATATTCATTTATCCACGAACTTATCCTTCGAATGTTGTGCCTGTTAAAACATGATCGAATCTCCCTAATCCTCCAACTTCAATTTGCCTCCATTTTACGCTCTCTGATCCTCCCGACACCTCTCCTGGCTTACACGAGTAAATCCTGATTGATTTCCCCATTCTGTACTGGATCGCCCACAGCTCGATTCCAACGCCCAGGAGTTTATAGCTAGTGCCACAATCGCGCATCTCAAAAACGCCTCCGACATATCCCACATGCCTCCACTCCTCCTTCAAACCATCCAACTCCATCACCTCATTCGACTGAGGTTGCAGTGCATAAAGCTTATTATTCTCCACAACAGCAAATTCAGCTTCTGTAATGGCCGAATCCTCTGCATATCTTAACCCTTTTGAGCAAAAATTGGGCAGCAGTGTCCACTGATCAGTCTCGGGATCGAAACGCTCTGCCGAAACATGAATCTCCGCGAAACCTCCGGGGGACTGATAATATCCTCCTATGGCGTAGAACTTGTCATTCATGCTAACACCTGAACAATTAATTCTTGGCATCATCATGTCGGGAAGCTTTTCCCATTGATTGTTTCGGTTGTCGTAGCGAAAAGCACTTTTGGAAGCTTCTCCGGTGAAATTTATTAGCCCGCCACTAACGTACACGAATTCTTTCAATTGAGCGCAGCAAAATCTCCTGCAGCTTTTTCCAGGGGGCATTGAACAGACTTCCAGATGCCTGCTGCGATATCGTATGAACAAAACCCATCTTTGTTCTGATTGACTTGCGGTAGGAAGATCTGATTACTCGTGGCTGTGCTACAGAGATTCATGTCAATAGAAATAGCAGAGAGGGGATTGGGTAAAACCTGGGTCCGAAGGCTGAAAGGGTCGACCAACAGCCATTCTGTGTTGTTTTGAGTGGCATGCACGTACTCTCCGTCGAACTTGCTGTCAAACACTGCAATGAAAATACAATGTTCTATTGGGAGATTGAGAGAATGGCGAAGAGATCTAATGCAAGATTTGTCTTTGAATGCATTCGCCCAGGCGCGCGAGACGCAGGAAGCGATGGCTCTGTTGAGACGAGGCAGCCTTACAAGGCACTGCCACGCAACTTCGTCAGGCAGAGATGGGAGCAAACTGGATTCATCCATGCTGCAAATTTGGCTGTTGCCAAGTCCATTCGTGTTCTTGCAAAGGCCGTCTTCGTATATTTATTGATTGGGAGACGAATAAATAAACTCTAAACGCTTTTTTGCACATTTCGGAATGGTAGTTATGACATGTTGAGTGCAAAGTTCGTAGCACGAGGATTTTAAAAAGAGTGAAAAAATTAGATAGGGAGGAATAGGAGCCGGCTAACTCCTACACAAAATTCACCTATGTACATACAAAAACGCATAAAACGTACATGACATGATGAGACGTTAATATAGTACGGGGTCCAACGTAAATTGCAAGCGTCCGTCACGGGAGGCAAGCGGAGGATAACGAACGTCTGAAAGCTTGAAAAAAAAGCGTGAGTTTTTAAATTCCACCGCCCGTGCCAGCTGCTTCTATTTCATCAACACCAATTCCGTACCATGGCAACTACACTCTGCAGCTCCACAATCATGAATCGCTCCAGATGATGGTAAAATGAATGCATTGTTATTGCGGTAGAAGAGTTCATTGCTATTAACTCAAACATTGTAACTGCAGTAGAAGAGTTCATTGCATATAACTCTGTTCTATGCAATCATAGTAGAAAAACCAGTCATGGTCATAAAGACAAATCAATCTTTGATTTAAAAACGGGATTTTGTAGTCAACATCAAGAATTCAATAAACCAGAGTTTCTGTACACGATTTGAAGTATGAAAAGTGCCCATCATCAGTTACAATGCATAGAACAGAGGTATATGCAATGCCTCCCAATCTTAATCAGCGTGCAGATGAAATGCTACAGTACAATGACAGGGATTTGGACTTTGATGTAGATCGTAATGAAAAAAAATGGATGATACACACTTTTGGTTTTCTTCCAAAGATAAAAATTATGTTCTTTCTTGACACTTTGAAAGCAAATGTTATGTACAAGCTCTATACAAATATGTAAATTGTTTGAGCCTCCATGTGGAAGGCATTCATAGTCCTAGAATGTAAGTTATATTCTTGCATTAATCATGAAACTCATGTAGAAATGAATTAGAGGTATATATTTGTCTTATAAGATTGGTTGAAACATTAGTTTGAGACATTTAGTAATGGTGGATAAAGATTACAAGATAGATATCATTTGATGTATGATCGAAGAAATAGGCTTTGTAATTTTATCAAAAAGTTGATGAAGTGTTAAATGTAATTTTGATTAGTGTATCAAGATTTTTTTATTGTTACAAATTGTTTTGTTTAAAATTTCTCAAGTCTTAATACCACACTTTGTAATTTTGATTAGTGTATCAAGATTTTTTTATTGTTACAAATTGTTTTGTTTAAAATTTATCAAGTCTTAATACCACACTTTGTAATTTTGATTAGTGTATCAAGACTTTTTTATTGTTACAAATTGTTTTGTTTAAAATTTTTCAAGTGTTAATACCACACTTTTTATGGTTTTCAATATACTTGATTTAGGAACATTTGCATAGAGAATTGTTGTATAATTGATGTCAAGCCTTGGGAAGAGATTTCTCATACCTCACTTGAGATTTCATTCTATTTGTTGCCCTCTCTTTTTCTAAAAAACATGGATAATTTTCCAGTTATACATAAGCAATATGGATGCAATGAAAAACTTTCGTTATTTAGACAAAAAAATGCAATGGAAGTCACCTTTCAAAACTACCACAATTGTTAGAGTGAAAATTGTATTTCATTTTCTTCATATGATTGAAAAATAAATACATGTAATATAATTGGGGGTTGGAAAACACAATGCCAGTTATCAATTTGTTCATTGTGCTTATATAAAGCTCAAGGGTGAAGAGGCCGAGGAGGATTTGCAGGTGGGGCATACACAAAAGTAACGAAATTGGGTTGAGGGGTAACTACCCATTACAGTATTTACGTGTAGAGGGTTTTACAATAGTACGTGGCTTGCAGGTTTCATAACAACCCATGTTTGCTAACCTGTAATTTTATAAAATAGTAAGAATGTAACGAAAAATTTGTGTTATATACATAGTAGGAATGTAATGAAATTCACCTTCAAAATTTATAACAATTCTTAGTTAGTGTAAAAATTGTGTTTCAATTTCTTCATATGTTCAAACAATAAATGCATAATATAATTGCAAGTTGGGAAACAGGGTGGGTTTTGAGTAGATGGTTTATGAATAGATTCCTAAACAAAGTGTTTTTAGAATAGATTCCTTTTCTTTTTCATACATTCTATTACTTGTTGCTCCAGTTGGTATTGACAAGATCTCAAGAGGCTTCATGTTCAAAAATTTAGCGATGCACCCTTGCATAATGAGAAAATATGGGTTGTTGATATTGAGTTGCATAGATTGAAAATGGTTTTGTACATGCAAGGTTTGTGCAAAGTTTCCATTGATCTACCACTTATCTCTCCCTCCCACAATAATCTTGGTAGCATAATATAAGGCACCTTCAAAATTTACAACTCTTAGTTAGATTAAAATTGTATTTTAACTTCTTAACATGATTGAGAAAAAAATGCTAAAAATATTTAGAAGTTGGAAAACACAATAGGTTTTAAGTTATTTCATTTTGTATGTTCAAAGCTAAGTGGTGAAGAGAAAGGGGGGGATTTTCAGGTGGGGGATACATAAAACTATCCAAATTGAGTTGAGGGATGACTAACCAATTGGGTTGTTGTGTGTTTAGGGTTTTAAAACTATATGTGGGTTCCAAGGTTTCATAACACCTAGTGTATTATAACTTGCAATTTTACAAAAATAGTATGGATGTAATTAAAACCTTTAGTTATTTAGATAGTAGAAATCTAATGTAAGGTGCCTTCAAAATTTATAACAATTGTTAGTTATAGTAAAATTATGTTTCAATTTCTTTAGATTATTGAAAAATAAATGCACAAAATAATTACATTTCGGAAAATACAATGTGGGTTATTTTTTATTTCATTCTACATGTTCAAAGCTAAATAATGGAGAGCATAGGGAGGAGTTTCATTTTGGAGATACATAAAACTAACCAAATTGAGTTGAGGGGTGACTAACCAATTGGGTTGTTATGTCTTTATGGTTTTAAAATAGTATGTGGGTTGCAAGTTTCATAACACCCAGTGTTTTCCAACCTGTAATTTTACATAACATTATGAATGTAATAATTTTATTTATTTATTTAAATAGTAATAATTCAATTAAAGTTACCTTAAAAATATATCACAACTATTAAAGCTACAATAAAAATTGTATTTTAATTTCTTCATAGGATTGAAGATAAATGCACAAAATAATGACAAGTTGGAATACACAATGGATTGTAGGTTATTTAATTGTGATTTCTCAAAGCTCAAGGGTGGAGAGCTCAAGAAGGAGGTGGGGGATACATAAAAATAGCTAAATTGACATGAGGGGTGACCAATCAAATGGGTTGTTATGTGTAGAGGGTTTTACAACAATATGTGGGTTGCAAGTTTCATAATACCCAATCATTTCCAACCTCCAGTTTTAGAGTATTAATGTAATTAAAACCTTTTGTTATTTAGACAACATGAGCGTAATGAAAGTCACCTTCAAAATTTACCTTTAATGTATTTTAAACTTATATTTTCGGTAACAACACCTTTGACTTTTGATCTATCAAAATTCTTTACATGACGATTGTAGGTAAAGTTAAAATTTCCTTATTGATCCTCAAGGTGCCTAATATTAGTCTTCAACTTCTAAAATACCTCAAATTCTTGCAAACACTCTTTTTATAATGTCTCCATGCACCCTTCTTTATAAGAAACACCTTCCATTATTGTCTTTTATTTTATCAACTTCATATCTTTTAGATTGCATCTCTCTCTCAACAACATCAACCTCCTTTTCTTTTGATGATAAAATCTTCTTCTTATATTTTACTTCCTTTTCTAAGTATTTAATTTTAGTCTTTTGTTGCTTTGTTACAGTTTCAACACTTCCAACTATTTCCTTTGCATCTACAAGTTGATCATCGACATATTTTTCCTCATCCCTAATGCTCTTACCTGTTAACACCCCCTACTATTTCCTTTGCATCTACAAGTTGATCATCGACACATTTTTCCTCATCCTTAATGCTCTTACCTGTTAACACCCCCTACTATTACTTCTCATGATCTTCTAACTTCTTTAAATTCATATGTTTTACTTGAATCTTTCGATCAACTACTCTCTCATTAGCCCTTAGGCCAACAACATCACTTTCTTGGATAGAGTTTTCAATGTCTTGAATATTTTTATGTAGCTTTACAACCACCTTTTGCTCAACTTTTCAAGAGAACGAAGAATCTCTTAAGTCAATACATTATGTATTATCATTCTCCCAACTATTTTTAACCATCCACCTCCACCATAACAAAAACATTATCCCTATCCCTCCTCCATCCTATAAATCCATTTTGGGTGCCTATGTATGACAATCCACCATCACATATCTCCCTCCCACTAAGTCCATTTTAGGTCTTTCTATCCCTCTCACCCTACCACTCCATATCTCCCTCCTTCCCTCTCTCCCTCACACACACACAACCTCTCTCCACCTATCCCTCTCTCTCACCCTAACTCTCTCTATCTCCCTCCTTCCCTCTTTCTCTCCCTCACTTTATCACTCACACTACCACTCCCTATCTCCTTCCATCCATCACTCTCCTACCCTCCCTCTCTCCCTCTCACACACACAACCTCTCTCAACCTACCCCTCCCTCCCTAAATCTCTATATACCTATCTCTCCCAACCTACCTTTCCCTATCTCCCTCCCTCTATCCCTCCAACCTACCACTCCCTATCTCCCTCCTTACCTATCTATCTTCCTCACTCTCTCCATCACACACAAAACCTCTCTCCACCAACCCTCCCTTCCTAACTATCTCTATACATATCCCTCCCAACCTACCACTCCCTATCTGCCTCCTTCCCTCCTGCTCTCCCTCCCTCTATCCCTCCACCCTACCACTTCCTATCTCTCACCTTTCCTCTTTATCTCCCTCCCTCTCTCCCTCTAGTTTTTTCACCTACCTCTCTCTAGTTTTTTCACCTTACCCCTCTTTAACTACCTCTCCCTATCTCCCCCCTTCCTAGACAACCTCTCTCCATCCCTCCCTACTTCCCTCTCTCTATACCTACATGTCTCACCTTCTCCCTCACTCTACCTCTACCTACCTCAAGTATCCTCTCTCTCTCCCTCACACACACACAACCTCTCTCCACCTACCCCTCCCATTATCCCACCCTTCCTCCATCCTTCCTTCCCTCTCTCTCACTCTCTCTATACATATCTAGGCTCCCACCCTCTCTCTATATGTACCTCTATCCCTCTCACCTTACCACTCCCTATCTCCCTCATTTATACTCTCTCTCCTTCACACACAACCTTTCACCACCCACCCCTCCCTCTCTCCCTAACTCTCTCTATACCTCCTTGCCTCTCTTTATCTCTCTCCCTCCCTCTCTCCCTCACACACACAACCTCTCTCCACCTACCCCTACCTCTCTCCTTAACTCTCCATGTTTTCTTCTCCTACCGTGCCTCTCTCTATATCCCTCCTTCCATATTTCTCTTCCTCCCTCTATCCCTCCTATTTAAAATCTATCTCCCTCCTTGCCTCTTTCTTTGAAAACACTTGAAAAGAAGTAGACCAAATTGAATGAGATAGATAATGTATTGATTAAACCCTTCCCACTCTTCGGAAGTTGATGAAGGAGCATGTGCACCATGTGTAATGGGAAAATGGAAATGAAAAACTGGAGGTATCAAGTAATATAATGTATGAAATCAAAAAATAATCTACTCTAAAAATACTTAAAAAGAAGCATCTACCATAGTGAATTAGATAGATAATTTATTGACTAAAGAGATTCTTCTTGCTCTTGAAAATTTGATGAAGGTGCATGTGCAGTATGTTGAATGGGAAAATGGAAATATAAAAGTGGATAAAGTCAAGTGGAAATACACCACCTCTCTCTACCTCTCCCACCCTACCTAGATCCCTCTCTCTATTTTTTCCCCATTACTTCTCTATAATTATGTATCCCTATATCCCTCCTTCCCTCTCTCTCTCTCCCTCCTTCCCACACAACCACTCTCCACTTGTACCTCTCTCTCTACCCCTCCCTCCATGATTCCCTCTCTCACTCTCTCTATACCTACATGTCCCGCCTTACTTTATTTTCTTGTAAAAATTCATATGCATTACAAAAACTCTTGAGTTTATCGACTTTTGCATTGCCATTTTCCCATTGCATATACTACACACACACCTTCCTCAACTTTTCAAGAATGAGAAGAATCTCTTTAGTCAATACATTATCTATCTCATTCACTTTTGTCTACTTAGTTTCATGTGTTTTTAGAGCATATTCATTTTTCATTTTATACACTCTAGTACTTGTTGCCTCCAATTCTACATTTCCATTTTCCCATTGCACATAGTGAACATGATCCTCTCCATGTCTCCCTTATTTGGACTCTCTCTCCATTTATCCTTCCCATGCTACCTCGCTATACCTCTCCCTCCCCCTATTCCTCTATACTTCTCTCTATCACTTCTCTCTCACCATCCCTCATAACCTTCCTCTCCCTCCCTTTGTCCATCTTTCCCCCCTCTCTCTCTTTCCACCTACCCTCCTTTTACCACTCACTTCCTCCTTCCCTCTCTCTCCCTCTCTCCCTCTCTCCATCCCTCCCACCCCACATCTCCCTCACTCTACGTGCCCCTCTCTCTCTCTCATACACACACTACCCCTCTCTACCTCTCTAACCCCACATATTGGTCTAGTTATACATATCCATTTTCCCATTGCACATAATGCACATGCACCTTCCTCAACTTCTCAAGAGTAGGAAGAATGTCTTCAATCAATACATTATCTATCTCATTCGCTTTGGTTTGCTTCTTTCCCTCCCACCCTACCACTCTCTATCACTCCCACCTTACCACTCCCTATCTCTCCTTCCTCCTCTCTCCCTCACACACACAAAACCTCTCTCCACATACCCCTCCCTCTCTCCCTAACTCTCTAATATTCATCTATTCTTTTATTTAATTTTGAACTAGAGGGAGGGGTAGGTGGTGAGAGGTTGTGTGTGTGAGGGAGAGAGAGGAGAAAGGAGGGATATATGGAGTGGTAAGGTGGGAGGGATAGAGGTACATATAGAGAGAGTGTGGGAGAGGTATGCATATAGAGAGTGGGAAATAGGGAAGAATGGAGGCAGGGAGGGAGAGATAATGGGAGGAGTAGATGGAGAGGTTATGTGTGTGAGGGAAAGATGGAGGAAAATTGAGTTAAGGAAAGAGAGGAAAAGAGAGAGGGAGAAGTAACGTGGGACATGTAGGTATAGAGGAGAGATAGAGGGAAGTATAGAGGAATGGGGGGAGGGAGAGGTCTAGCGAGGTAGTATGGGAGGGATAAAGGGATAGAGAGGAAATGAGAGAGACATGGAGAGGTAGGTAGAGAGAGGTAAAGTTGAAGGAATAGGTGGAGAGGTAGGTAGAGAGAGTGAGGGGAGATATGGAAAGTAGAGAGGGAAGAGGAGAGAGATGTAGAAAAAGGGGAGAATTTAGGAAGAAAGGAGATGTAACTAGAATGATATATAGATATAGGTTTGAACCACTAGAGAGAGAGGAGGGGGAGGGAGAGGTAGATAACTACTTTTCAAATCTATCACTCCCTCCCTCTATTATAATCTAGTGATAACTACTTTTTAAATCTATCTCTCCCTCCCTCACTCACTAAATAGTACCTTATGTTATTTCTACAATTGTAAAATTTGATATGGACTTGGATATTCTAACCTTTTCAATTTTAACTTATCAACAATCTCTTTTGATGCTAAAATATATTTGCTACCATTTTTTGAATTTATAACACTTATATTTAGTCTTGTATATATTTCTAAAGAGACTTCTCCTTTGTACTAGTTCTTTATCGATACCATCACTTTCTTCTTTAATAATTCATAGATCTAATAAGGCATTTGAATAACTAGCAGGGGACAATGTGTTTTCCAATAAGGCACAGTGTGTTTTCCAATAGGGGATAGTGTGTTTTCCAACAAGGAACAAAAAATGCTCACATTATTTATAGTATTGGAAAAAACAATGTCCCTTGTGTAGGAAATAATTGACAAGGGATAGTGTCTTTTCCAACATTGCAAATAATGTGAGAATTCTTTTGTGCCCTATGCGAAAACACACTATCCCCTATTAGTTTTTTCCAATGTTGGAAAACACACTATCCCTTTTTGGAAAACACATTGTCCCTTGTTAGTTATTTCCACTGTTGGAAAACACACTATCCCTATTAGATTTTCCCAATGTTGGAAAACACATTGTCCCCTGTTAGTTATTTCTAGACATCTTACATTATAATGATTTCCCTATCAAGAAAAATTATCCCTATCCCTCCTTGAAGCTAGAAATCCAATTTGCGTGCATATGTTCCATAATCCACCATCACATCTCCCCCTCCTACTAAGTCTATTTTGGGTCCTTCTATCCCTCCCACTCTACCACCCCTATCTCCCTCCTTCCCTCTCTCCTTAACACACACCCTTACCTCTCTTCCTATACTTCCCTATTTCCCTCTCTCTCTCCCTCCCTCCCTATCTCTATCTCCACTCATCGTCTCCCTCTCTACCTACCTTTCCCTTGTCAATTATTTCCTTATGAATTTGTAGTGTTGGAAAACACAGGGGACAGTGTGTTTTCCACTTTCCAACATTGGAAATAACTAATAGGGGACAAATTTTTTTCCAACATTAAAAATAACTAACAAAGGACAATGTGCTTTTCACTTTCTTGATATGATTGGAACAAAAAAATTCTCACATTGTTTGTGGTGTTGGAAAACACACTATCCCCTGTCTAGGAAAAATGGAAAAGGGACATCATTAGAATTTAAGATTTCTAGAAATAACTAACAGGGGACAATATGTTTTCCAACAGGGGATAGTGTGTTTTCCAACAAGGAACAAAAAAATGCTCACATTATTTGTAGTGTTGGAAAACACAGTGTCCCTTGTCAATTATTTCCTTATGACTTTGCAGTGTTGGAAAACATACTATCCCTTGTTAGTTATGGAAAACAAACTGTCCCTTGTTAGGCTAATATAAATTTACTAATCTAAGAATCTTTCATCCATAATAGTCCTTTCATTATCCATGCATATTTCCATCCTAATCATTACATATCTCCCATCTCATTATCCAAATAAACTTGAATCCAAAAGATTGATTTTGGATGGAAATGATTATTGTACCTATTCAACCATATTATTTTGATCTAATGAAATAAAGGGAAAGTATCACTCTCTCTATAAATATCTCTCCCACCCTACCATTTCCTATCTCTCCCACCCTACCATTTCCTATGAGAAATAATTTTAGAGAACATCAAGATCAATAGAAACTATGAAATATTAAAGAAGAATGTGATAGAGAAACTAGGTAAATTTGATTAGTTTTAGTGCAAGAGAAGTTACATAAGGAGCTCATGGTAAAGAGGAATGCAATATAACAATAAATAAACTCAAATAAAGTAAGTTACTCGATTGATAGAACTAACTACTATATAAGTACTCATCATGGTTGAAGTTAATCTCATTGGTCCTCATATATTACCTATCTACATGTGCTCCCTAGGTTGCCAACTATGAAATGTATTTTCAAATTTCTTACCTCTCTCCACTTAGCCCTCCCTCTCTCCCCAACTCTCTCTATACCTCTCTCTCTTAAATGTGATGATGATGTTGACTAATGGAATAAAAGAAAAGTTTCACTTGTATGACAATTTCTAGAGATAAGGTGGATGTGCATCCCTCTCTCTTTGTACCTACACCTCTTTCCCTCTCTTTTTCTCCTTCCCTCGAGCTCTACCTACCTATCCATCTATTCCTTCAACCTTACCTCTTTTTACCTACCTCTCCATTTATTTTTCCATTATATGAGGAAATTGAAACACAATCTTTTCTCTAAGTAATAATTGTGGTAATTTTTTAAAGTTCCTTTCATTACATATGTACTCTCTAAATAAGAAAAGGTTTTCATTAAAATAAATTCAAGTTGGAAAACACTGGGTGTTATGAAACTTGAAACCCACATATTATTGTACAAAACCATCTACACATAATAACCCAATTTGTTAGTCACACCTCAAGTCAATTTAATTAGTTTTATGTATCCCCCGCCTAGAAATACTCCCCAAGATCTCCACACTTGAGCTTAGAACAAGAAGAATACAATCACTCACAACCCACCATGTTTTCCAACATGCAATTATTTATCTATCTCTCAACTTCTCAAGAGCATGAAGAATATCTTCAGTCAATACATGGGTATGTGCAGGATCATGATGGGCCAAAAAGTGGCAATATGTAAGCCATATGATGGTCCATGTGGCTGATGACTTTTTTTTACCCAAAATTGATGAAACGAAAAGGGTTTTTAGAGGAGATTCTCATCTTTCCACCAATATAAATTATGCTTTACTTTGAATTTAATAAATAATTATTGTTCTTTTTTTATTAGAATTATGAATAAAGTCATGATTGATAGGCTGATTGACAAACATCTATAACTTTCAAATGGTATCAATTTTTTTGAATCTAAAACACGTGTCACATTCTATGATTTTTACACTATAGGATTAAAAAAGGAAAAAATGAATTTCATGAATTTTTGACCAAGTTAAGGTGGTTAGCCAGACGATCTTTTATATTTTTAAAAAAATTTAATAAAAAATTCATAATTAATTATTTACTTGGAAATAAATTATAAAAAAATATACATCACATCGGGACATGAGTCCTCTACTTATATCTAAAAGCTTATAAAAAAATATTATCATTTTATTGTGGTTAGTGTGGTCAGACATACACCTACTTCTTATTTTTACCCTGAAATTTAAATACTACTCCATTGAAATTTTAAATTTTCACCAAATAGATTTTTTTTTTGAATAAAGGTCTAGTAGTTTAGAAACTACATTAAATTTACTACAGATTATATTTCTACATTTTTTTTGAAATAATATAGATAACTTATTCAAATTTTTATGTCAAGTTGTCTAAATCTGATTTTTTGTCTTTTTATTGCTACTTAAGGGCCTGATTTTTCCATGATGATCCTACACATACCCACATTATCTATCTCATTCACATTGGTCTACTTCTTTTCAAGTGTTTTTCGGTATGTCCCACAATCCATTTTATCGTATAGTGCAATAGAAGGTACATAAGGAGCTCATGGTGAAGATGAATGTAATACAAACAAAATAAGCTCAAATAAAGTAAGCTATCGAGTGCATAGAACTAATATCTTAAGTCAATAAGTTATCTATTATCATTCTTCTAAACCATTCTCACCATCCCCCTTCATCATACCAACCCGAAAACATTCTTTGTATCCCTCATCCATCCTATAAATCCATTTTGGGTACCTATTTCACACAATCCACCATCACATCTCCCCCTCCTACTAAGTTCATTTTGGGTCCTTCTATCCATCCCACCCTACCACTCCCTATCTCCCTCCTTCCATTTCTCTCTCCCTCCTTCTCTCTCTCCCTCACACACACAACCTCTCTCCAGCTATCCCGCCCTCTCTTCTTAACTCTCTATACCTACCTCTCCTACCTTACCTCTCTCTATCTTCCGCCTTCCCTCTTTATCTCTCTCCCTCTATTTCTCCCACCCTACCACTCCCTATCTCCCTCCACCCCTCTATCTCTTCCTCCCTTTATCCCTCTCACACACACAACCTCTCTCCACCTACCACTCCCTCCATCCCTTCCACCCTACCACTCCCTATCTTCCTCCTTCCCTCTTTATCTCCCTCCTTCTATCCCTCCCACCCTACCACTTCCTATCTCCCTTCTTCCATATTTCTCTCCCTCCCTCTATCCATCACACCCTACCACTTCCTATCTCTATCATTCCCCCTCTCCTTCCTATATTAGAAATATATACAAGACTAAATATAGTTATCTTTAGAGTATCCAAATCAATATAAAAACTAGCACAATTGTAGAAATACCATAAGGTACTAGTAAGTGACAAATTTTTGTTAAAATATAAGATAGGTAAATATCATGAGGAATTATTTCATCATGTTAAAGGATATATGTCATTTATTTTTGGGAATCTTGGCCATGGTAATATGAGAATAAATTCATACATTTGTATAAAGAGAATACTTACACTGTGATGGACATAAAGAAGATATGGTTAAACTAGAGGAAGTATCTTGAGACTATTCTATAGTGGTTCAAAATACACAATGATAATCCTATAAGTATTCCTTTACCAATATCCACTAAGTTGAGCTTACAAAAATACCCTAAATCTATGGAGGGATCTAGGGAGTGGTAGGGTTGGAGGGATAGGTATAAAGAGAGAGAGAGAGAGAGAGAGAGAGAGAGAGAGTTTGGGATGGTAGGTGGGGAGAGGTTGTGTTTATGTGAGAGAGGGACAAAGAGAGGAGGAAGGAGGGAGATGGGAAGTGATAGGATGGGAGGGATAGAGGGAGGGAGAGAAAGAGGGAGAGAAAGAGGGAAGAAGGAGAGGAGTGGGAGGGAGAGAAAGAGGGAAGGAGGGAGATAGGGAGTGGTAGGATGAGAGGGATAGGTACAAAGAGAGTTATGGAGGGATGAAAGGAGGGGTAGGTAGAGAGAGGGAGGAAGAGAGAGGGGGAAGGAGGGAGATAGGAAGTGGTAGGGTGGGCGAGATAGAGGGAGGGAGAGAAAGAGGGAAGGAGGGAGATAGGGAGTGGTAGGGTGGGAGGGATAGAGTAAGGGAGATAAGGAGGGATATATGGAGTGGTAGGTTGGGAGGGATAGGAATAGAGATAGTTAGGGAGGGGTGGGTGGAGAGAGGTGTGTGTATGTGTGAGGGAGAGAGGGAGGGAGATAAAGAGGAAAGGAAGGAGATAGGGAGTGGTAGGGTGGAGGTATAGATAAAGGGAGAGGAGGGAAGGAGGGAGATAGGGAGTGGTGACAAATTTGGTTTTATATGATAAGGAAAATGAAAAAATAGATAAAGGGAAAGAGAGGAAATAAGGGAGACATGGAGAAGAAGGTAGAGAGAGGTAAAGTTGAAGGAATAGAGGGAGAGGTAGGTAGAGAGAGTGAGGAAAATATGCAACACAATTTTTTTCTCATATCCATTGCTCTTACCTTTTAACACACCCTACTATTCATTTTCATGTTCTTCTAACTTTTTTTTCATATCTTTTACTTGAATCTTTACATCAACTACTCTCTCAGCAACCCTTAGGATAGAAATATCCCTTTCTTGGATAGAGTTTTCAATGTCTTGAATAGTTTTATGTAGATTTGTATCCACCTTTTTCTCAGCTTTGAGAATGTCTTTACGAAATTAGAGAATGTAGATGTTTCTCTTAACAAGTTATTTACAATAGTTGTCTACATTTTTAAATAAGACTTTCATGTCTCCACCCATCTGATTCTCTTTTTCTCCACTTAGATTTGATTTTTCCTTTTCCTTTTCATTTGTTTCCAATTGTATTTGTTCCATGGAATTCTTAAGTTCAAGAATCTTTGAGTTCATTTGTTCAACTCCACTTATAGCATCATCTCTCACTTTATTTTCTTGAACAAATTCATATCTAACTATTCCATTGCATGAAACTATAAATGATTAATGTTATCCATATTTATACTATAATTGATTAATTGAACAATTGAAGGCTCACTTTTACTGTTGGAATATGCCTTAGCTTTCTGGCATGTTTCCCTTTTGGCCTTGGCTATTCCTTCATGTTTATGCATTTTACCACCATACCACGCCTAGCTTTGTTCTTGTCTTGGCGGTAACGCAGTGATGGCCTTGACGGTTACCTTGCTACCACTCATGGTTTGTTCCTTGGCCGCGGTGGCCGCAGTTGGAATCTTTCGGTCTACCTTATAGGTTGCCGCCATACCGCAGGTGGTGGGTCCACTCACTGTGGTACCGTAGTGAGACCACCTGCGGCTAGGTCTGGCAGTTACCGCCCTACTGTAGCTAGTCATGAGACTGATTGCGGTGGCCGCGGTATGACCGCCAGTGGTCTGGCTAACGATTACCGCCCTACCACAAGGTCGTTTGGCGGCCCCCGTGGTAGCGTGGTAAGACTGTAAGTGGTCCCACTGACCGGTCACCACCACACCACAGTCATGTCCGATGACTGTAGTGGTAGCGCAGTGGTGTCTTCGGTGACAAGGCGAGCAAGCTCGGTGGGGCTGTCGGTGAGCTCGGATGGGCTCACCACTATACCTCAGGATGACATGGGTAGCCCAGTGGTAGTGCGGTGGAGTTCGAAGGTGAGCTCAAATAGGTTTACCTCCATACTATGATGTGGGTCCAACAGGATTGCAGTAGTGCGATAGGAGCTCGGTTGAGCTCGGGGCTGAGTTTGACCAAGTTGGACTCGGTGTCAGAACGAATGGCGAATGGTAATTTGGCAACATCTCACTAGTCGATGTCAAAGGAAATGTTTGAGCTCGATGAAGTTCTGGTTCAGAGCTCGAGGGAGCTCAGCTGGTTTACTGCCATACTATGAGGCGAGACGGACAGGGCAGCGGTAGTGTGGTAGATGGTGGGGTGAGTTCGGGTGAGCTCACGGCCATACTGCGGCTAGGTTGAACGGACTCGGCGGTAATGCGGTAGAAGGAAAATGGGCTCAGAGCTCAATTGATCGAGCTAGACTGACAGCCAAAGTGTGATAGTGAATGAATTGGTGACATGTGGAAGATATTTTTGATTTAGTTGGCCGAAGCTTTATTTCCTGATTGCGTTTGGGCTGCATTAATGGATGGAGGTTGACTGACATGGTTTCACCAACCTGTTTAATGTTGCGCAACTCGATGCATGTTGTATGAGCGATGCACATTATCAGTGAAGTATGGGTGCTTGCAGGTGGATAATTTATTATCTTGATGATCGTTGAAGGATGGACTGGCTGAACAAGTTGGCACACAGTATATGTATTATGGTGTGCAGATCGATACAGAGAATGAGCAATATCAGAGAGAGGCTGAGAGTGTTCGAGTTGTTCTACAGTGAACACTTTGACTCTCAGATCTGGTATGACGTGAATCTGTGAGGCCTAGTGACTGGGTTGGCCATGAGGCTGGTTGTGATAGTTATTTGAGAGGAGTTGAAGGGAATCTATATAGTATGTTAGATGTATGACATTGTAACTATATGAAGATTCTATTTTGTGTTGCCTGTATTGTTTCTCCAGATGGACAAGATGTAATATCCTAAAGAGCATAGCTCTGGTCTTGTATTGTAACCATTTTTAGTTACTGAATAACACATGTGAGCTTAATGTTTTGGAGGTGGGGTTTTTTACCTGAAAAGGTTTTCCCCACGTATATCTATGTGTTCATAGTTTTGTCTTTCATGTTTACCTGGTTGTTTTGAATCTGTTATTTTTTTGCATCCACTTCTCTCAGAGGATCAATGGGGGATCAATTGTGCTTGCTTCTGCTTTATGGCATAGTTGGTTATGTCTTTGTTGTGATTTTGGATTGAAATCACTAAGGAACTGTTGTCTTAGATGCATATCTTGATGACATAACCGAATTTGTATCCCCAACAAGTGGTATCAGAGCTACTAGCTTGTTTCTCATGATACCAACAAGTGGTATCAGAGCATGTTTAAGGGAGGTCGTGGCTTGATGATACCAACTAGTGGTATCAAAGTCTTCTCCTGGTTGCTAAAGTTTTGGGTTTTCTCCTGTGTTGATTTCTTAGCCTGGCAAGCTTGAGGAAGTCTGGAGAAATTGGTTGGTGATTGATTCTTCGATGAGTGAAAGTGTGTGATTATTTCATTCAACACATAGTTTGAAAGATGCTAGAGATGACTAGAGTTGGTCAGTATTTGCACATGGTCTGAAGCTCCTGGATCACATCAAAGCTCTTGATGCAAAGGGCGTGAGGTGTTTTCATAACTGAGTTGTAATGAAGCATGGTGTTCATGCTGGATGTCTCTGTGAGAGGCTCCCTGGTGGTATGGACTTGCTTGTGTTTTTGATCAGCTATGGGTACTTGTGATTCTACTGGGTGTTTTTTTACTTAGCACTTAAGTCAGTTTCTCTAGTGCTCTGATTGCATGGAGGCTATGAAGTGACCTTTGTGGTTTGCAACTTTTGGATAGCCTGGTTCTCTTTTTCTTGTACATGATAGTGGTGTTGGAACTAGTCTGAAATGGACCTATTGTTCTTGTGTGCCTGAGTCTTGCACTTGCATGGTTTCAAATTCATGTCTTTGGCTCTAAAGGTTTTGTGTAGATTTTCCTAAAATGTCTATGATGCATATTCATGTTTTCTTTTCATTGTTCTGGTTAACTGTGATGTTTTTGTGCAAACTCCTAAGTCATCCAAATGAGCGGTGAATATGGAGATGTGTGGGTGTTTTATAAACACTATGGTTTTGCAAGTTTTACATGGTCAAGATAAAACTTGCGTTATGTGGAGTTGTTGTCTTCTATTTTCTATATCTTGGCTTCTGGGGTGTAACTGGATGAGATAGTTGCAGTTCAACATGTTTTGAGGTGTGATGTCTTCTCTACATGAGAGTGTTGGTATGGTTTTCTCCTTCAACATTCTTGTGGTATGCTTTGATGTTTTGCTAGACTATGGTGCACGAGTTGTGGATGTGGCTGGAAAATTGGATTTGTTTCTGATCAAGTGTTTGAGTCATGCTTGTCTGCTTTGGCTGTTCTCTTTGATTATCTCATTTTTGCAATTTCCAGTGTGATGATAGATTTGCAGGGTCTACATTTGGTTGCATCCACGAGTTGTGCAATGTTGTGGGCTATCCTTACCTACATATTTGTCGTGAGACATCTTGGAAGTGGACTGTCTATATCCATGAGGTTGTAACTATGTAGTGCAGATCTATTAGTTGACCTTGTCTGTGGTCACTTGTGCATTGGCGTGGTTTTTTTGAGATGATAGGATGGATGGCATTGGATTACCTGAATAGTCAATTATGGGGACCTGAAGCATGGGAGTCACGTTGTCATGAAGAGCTGGATACACTAACTAGTGTAATATTTTGACAGTGATGGGGTGGTCGTTCATGGTGCTTGGAAATCTCAGTATCACAATTCAGTGGGAGCTTTAGCAGTGACTGGTGTTCTTCTTTGGTGTTGCAGTTGTTGTGTTCTTTTGCATCTGCATGGTCACTATTTGAATATTTGCAGCATCTTGGAGCCATGTAGGACCTTGGTAGTCTTTGGCTGAAATGTTGGTGGTGCTTGATAGGTGATGTTTGTTTAGAGTTTATTTGCTTTATGTCATGGTATACTCTTGCTTGTGCATTAGAGTTTTGGCATGTTGCTTTGCTCTTGAAGACCATGGACTTTTCACTTGAAGCATGGTATCTCCTATGGGGATGTGTAGATCATGGTGTCATGATAAGTTCCTATTCTAGGTTTGGAGCTTTGACAGTGGTCTGGGGTTTCTCTTTGTTTTGAGTGCATTGGTCATATGTTGGAGGACTTCATGGTTGTTGTAGTACTGCAGATTGGAGTCGTCATGAGATGACAGGTTGCTGATACTCATAGATGCATGGAGAATAAGGTGAGGCTATAATTCTTGTGAAAATGTTGTTGTTACAGCTGGAAGTCCGAGTTTCCTACACCTTAGTTGAATGTGAGTTCAACAGAGACCATGAAGGAGATTGTTCTTAGGTAAGTCACTTTGGCTTGTATATCTTGGAAGAGCATATTTTTATTTTCTTCTAGGTCTGCTCGGCAATGATGTCACTTTGAAAGGTATTTTCCCATTATATCTTTCAGTTGTGTGCTATGCTTTATCTTTCATGATCTGAATCTTGAGTTGGATTTGAGATTCTGGAGGATTCATAATGGAAGAAGGATAGCATTGTTTATCTCCTTGTTCTTTTGAGGACTAACAGGAGATGGTTATATGGGTATGTTTGGTCTTCTTTGAGGTGCTTACATCCATGGATTTGTTGGATGTTGTCAAGGCTTTTCCCTTTGGGATGTGAAGAGAGAGATTGGTGATGAACAGTTCGTATTGTTTGTTCTTCAATTTGTTGTATTATGTTGTCATCAGTTAAGATACTAGTGTTAACCTCTATTGTTACTTTAATAAGATTTTATCTATGGTTGTGGTAGTGCTGAAGATGTTGTGGATGTGTCTCTAGTGCTTGGTTTCCAAGTGATTTTGATAAAAAATTATTAAAAGAAGAAATAGTGTGTTGCAGTGGTGTTTTGGGTTACCAAGAGGTGTTCTGGTTTTTCTCCTCATTTCTTCTAGGTTGAAGATTTACCTATGCGATTTGGATATGTTGGTGAGAGATATTCAGAGATGTTATATTCAAGATATGTCTGATGGATTTCCGTACAATAGAAGTTATGTTCACCATTCTATGATTGTGCATTTACAGAGATTCCTAGGAGAAATGTTTTTGCTCTGCATTTCTCTATAAATCTGCTTCAGGTCTTGCAATTCTGAAGGTATGTTGATGGTGTTGATAGTTTACCTCCTATCAAGAGGATTTTGAGGTTTGGTTTTGTTGGAAAGATACACTACTAGTATCACTTGGTATTGTCATTGATGGAAACCCTAATCGATGATCAGATATGCACACTATCATTCGATCACATCGATAGATAGATTGAAGATTGATGAAGGAAGAATAGAGTATCCGGTAGCACAGTGTTCATCAATCTATATAAATATTCCATGTTATTATTTTGTGTTGTGCATCTCAGGAAATTATTTTTGGTATATTATCTCTATTACTACTGAAGCACAGTGGGTCGTATCAATTTGTGTGGAAGTTAGAAGGCCTGGTTGGCTTATTCTTACTCTTTCTTGTATTGGAGCTGACTTCAAGTATGTATTATGTCACAGATGTATAAGGAGTAATTAGTTGATTTTTTTTGTGCTCGATTACTTTTTTTTTGGGTCCCCTCTATGTCTTAACCAACTTTGGAGGATGCGCGTAAATATTTAATTAAGGATCTAACCGATAGTGGTAATTATTTTTGTGTTCTATTGAAATCGACAAAGTGTAATTGAATTCTATGTTGCGGATATATATAAAAGATTCTCAGTATCATTTTGATGGATGTAAGAAGTGTGTGGTGATGTGAATTGTGAGTTAAACCATAGTAGAAGAGCGATAATGTGCAGTCTCAGTTGTGCATAGATAATTTGTATTGTGAGTATGAGCAGAACAAAGCAAAAGTGCAGAATTAGTTTGTAGGATAGAAGATTGTATATTGTGCTTAATCAAAACTGTAATCAAGCATATTTAGATGTTATTTATCTTAGTTAAAACTCTCAAATGGTTTTAACTTGAATTTCATTGTAAGGAAGTGAGCCTTTCCTTTAAGCATTGAGATCTAGGTAGTGTGCTTGAATGCAAGTGCATTCCCCTTATCGTAAAATTCATTTGAGTGTACTTAGATTAACTTGTAAATTGGCCATCCACCATGGTTTTTCCCCTGATAGGGTTTCCACATAAAATTCTTTATGTTATGGTGTTGTGTTCATTTTCTTCATTTTTATGCATTATGATTGAATGTTGTTAATTATTTGAAGTTAAAGGTTTATAAAGATAATTTTTGCACAACACTTATTCACCCCCCTCTTAGTGTAGCTTGTTTTCAATAATTGGTATCAGAGCTAGTTCCTCTAAAAGAATTTTAACAACTTGGGCAGATCTCAAAACGAGTTCTAATGGATTCAAGCAGTCTTCAATATCAACTTTTGGTGGCCCTGGATGATCTTGATCAGTCAAAGGCTAAAGTTCAGAAATTGAAATTAAATCTCTCAGATGTTGATAAATTCATTGAGTCACTGAAAGACAAAATCAATAAGTCTAGAGAGAAGAGAAAGGGAATCTCTGATTAGATTAAGCAAAGTGAAAACAAGAGAATTGAAGAATAAAAACTCAGTCAAGCTCTGAAAGAAAAGATAGAAGAGCGTGAGAAGCTTATCAAAGATAACATAGTTCTAAAGCATGAGATGGAATCTATCATGATGAATCTGACCAAGGAGATTGAAGACAAGAAGAAGAATGAAGAATCTAGAATAGTCCCTGAAAGAAAAATCTGAAGTATGCAACCGATTGGATGATGAATTGGAAAAATCTAAAAACAATGAAGAGGCACTTGGAAAGCAGATGGATGATCTCAGAAATGAGCTTGCTACTACAAATTAGTATAAAGAACAATTCAAAGCTAGCTCAACCATGCTTGATGAACTAATTAGTTAAAGGACTCATGATGACAAGTGAGGTCTTGGATATGAAGAAGGAGAAAGTTCGAGATCCAAGAAAAGAAGATCCAGACAAGGAAATCAAATGAAAAAATTTGGAAGGTATATGGTAAGGCAACCTAATGCTGAGAGATTTAATGGATACTGCTTCAATTGCAATAAATTTGGACACATGGGTACTCAATGTAGAAGTAGAATGAATCAAAGTAGTCCATCTTTCTTAGGTCAATGTTTTAATTTTCATAAGGTTGGCCATAAGTCAAATGAATGTAGAAATGTGATGAATCAATTTAATAGAAATATCAGATGCTACACATGCAATAGACTTGGCCATACTGCTAACCAGTGTATATCAAGAGGAAATTAGTGGAACAACTGGTCTGGAAAGAGAAATGTTGTGTTCTATAACTGTAACAAAACTAGACACATTACTACATTTTGTTGGAACAAAAAAGGTCTAGTAAATCAAATGAAGAACATGCAAAAGGATATCAAGGGAAAAGGTAAACTCACTACAGATGAATTCAAACAACAAATGCAAAATAAATCGATGAAGAAATATCCCTATGGTACTATTGAAGAAAGTGTGCCTACACTAGAACCTGCTTCTAGTAGTTCCTTTGGGAATTAGTTTCAAGCCCTTGGCCTAGGGGGAGCTATCAAGAAAATCATTTAACCCCCTAACCGGTAAGTGACATCGGATGTGGATGTGTAAAGTAGATGCATAGATGCTCAACAGATGTTGTTGAACTCATTGGAGAAAGTGGTATCCCATATTGGAGGTTAGCATAAGTTTTACCCATCTTAGTGCATAAAAATAGGGTAACCATATGTATTAGGGTTAAAGCATTTATTGTGACAAAAGGGTTAGGTATGCAAGTGATAAAAAGTCATTTCTACTCTTCACTTCACTTTACATTTGGAAGAGAAGAAGTTTGGAGAGCTAATAAGAAACTTTGGTGAACTGAGGCGAGATTCGAGCATGGAAGGGATTCGAAAATCAAATTTTGATCTAGTGAAAAATGTATTTTTCAAAAAAAATTGCAAACTTGTGGTTTGGTCAAAATGAATACTCCTCTAGTAGTCAAATTAAAGGATAGACCTCGTCCTAAATTTAAATGGCATCCTTACAAGTCTCTTGAGACCAATCCGTTAGGATCATTTTCATTTGTTCTGCATAGAGTATTACACATGGAGGATATTAGGGTTTATATTCGTGCAAATATTGAAGAATTGGGAAGTTCACAATTGTTGAACTTATACAATAATCAGATAATAGGTGAATATTTCCTTGTGAAACTAGAACATAAAATCTTGGAAACAAATAAATTCACACAGATTTTCAAGTTTCTTGTGTTTAAACAGTTAGAGTGGGCTCTTTATGTTTTGATTCGAGTGCATTTTGAATTTATGTGGCTTAGAATTCCATTCAAAATTATAAAGGAAGAGCTATAAGTCCAGTAACAGGTTTAAACTCTTTCGGCGGACTACCTATTCTAAAGTCTGTGAAAAACCAAACTATCACTGATGCTACAGGATCTACATATGATAGAAGAGAAATGACTATTGATGAAATTAGTGATATAGATGTCAAATTTTCATCTATGGTGATTGGATACAAGATTAATCATTCTAGCTGAGACAACTCTGTGTCCGACATAAGATATGTCGTTTATCAAATGCTAAAGGAAAATGCAAATTATGATCTTTGTGAACAGTTGAGAAGTCATCTAATGGAGAATCTTGTAAATATCAATAAACATAAGAAAAAATCTTTCAAATATGGTAATTTGCTTGTGTGCTTATTCTTTTATTTCATTGGTGAAATTATGGGAGTTGGAAAGGTTCATTGGAAAAAGGACAAATCGGTAGTCGCACAGATCAAAGATCTGTTACACAACTTTGTAGACACCAAAACAAAGAATGTAGCTATGTGGGGATACTTTAAAAAAATTCAGGCTATAACGCAAGCTAGGGAGAGGATTCCTACCTCTAGTGTAGAGAAGTACAAACATTCAATTTTCTTCATGGTGGATGTTGATCAGTGTATGATGGAAGCTATTGATCTGAGAACTATCTGGATCATGCCCATGGGGTGTGAAGTTGAAGAGAACATTTTGGAGATGTAAGCACAACACTTGCTAAGCAAACCTCTGGATCCAGCAGAAGAAAGGTTTGGTACATATACAGAGAAGGACATACAGGTTCATAATGAGCTCAAGAAACCTATGGTAACTAAAAAAGTCAGAAAAGAAGTTGAAGTTCTTGCTAAGAGTATGGGCATATCTATAAAACTACTAAAAGAAGCCAGAAAGAATAGGGAAGAGGTTGAAGCAGAAAAACAAGTAGCAAAGGAGGCAGATAAAACTCAATCAGTTGGTCTGGTAGCACAATATTCTTGAGTAAGAACAACTAGAAGTTATACATCCCATTCAACTCGTGCAAAAAAGTCCATCCCTGTAAAAAATGAAGCTAAGGGATCCAGAAAAGACTTGGAAAAAGGAAGAGAAAAAGAGTGTATATGATAGTTTTTGATGATGAGGAAACTGAATCTAATGAAGATGTCAAAGAAATTAAACATCAAGGCACCAAGGCAGCAACTGTCACAAAGGGAAAACCCTCTGGTGAAGATGTCCAAGCAAAGAAAAAGATAAAGGCTGACAATTCAAGTATGTCAGTTGCAGAAGTTGGAAATGAATTAGTCAAAGATGGTAATATAAAACATCTTTGTAAATGGTATGAGTCTTTTGATGATTCTGATAAAATAATTCTTGAAGAAGCAACAATAAAACATATGAATGTTTTCAATAAAGTTTTGATTGAAATTATGCATAGTTTGCCCAAAAGTCTATATGACATTTTGGAAATGAGGATACTTAATGCCAGAACAAAAGAAGAATAAAAGAGAGAAATGATTCCTGTCGAACTATGTTCGATGATGTCTCTAGATGGCATGAAGGCATTCTTGAACAAGGCCAAAAATAAATTTAAAAGAAAAATAAGGGTTAACAAGCTAATGATTGGTCTAACTGATGAAGTCACAAAAGAAACTGAGAAAATTTTAACGCAGATATTGTTGAATGAGATAATTGATGTTATAGATGAAGAAACTCATGTTGATGATGCCCCATCTGGTCTGAAAAAGGAAGCATAAGAAGAAAATTTAGGTACAACTGAGGATTCACATATTCCTCTTGTAGAGAACAACACTAAAACTCCTATGGAATTTGAACGACCTGGAAATGTATCAGTTGAGAAAGAAGAGATACTTGAAGGTAAACTAGACCTTGCAACTATGGAAGAAGTGATTGAAGAAAAGAAAGATGAAGTAAAATCAATTTCGATATAGGTAAGAGACACTACTGAGGTAGTGAAGAAATTTTTGGTTGAACAGAAAGAAGAATTGGATCTGGAATTGATTGAAGGTCCCATTGACCTTTTCACCTTAATTCCAATCTAGAAGATGAAATTAGCTTCATTTTCTCAAGACCAAGCTAGAGAAGAGCTACTAAAGTCACACATTGAAGATTGTGAACTACTAAATCTTGCATCTAGAGTATTGGAAAAGATAATGCAATCTTATGTGAAGGATTCGACTGGTTCATCCTCCAGTAAATTGAAAAAGCTTATCAACTCGGTTAGTACACACTTTGAGTCACTAGAAAAATCTGCTATGGTGAAAACACAAAAGGAATTTGATGTCAAAAGTTTTAGTGGATTGAAGGTATTGATTGGCAAAGATAAAACTATTTTAGCCACTTGTATAAAGAATGTACAAAATGATTTATCAAGAGGTGGTAAGATCTAAAAATCATGTTTTTTTTCTTAAATTCACTAAAACTAATGAGAAGGAGATCAAAGATCTGGAAAAGCAACTAAGTACTATTTTTAAAACATTTGATCCTCTAACTAATGGTGTTGGGAAGACAGAAGGTGAAGTGATGTATGTGCTTAACAAAATAAAAGGCTTAAAGTATGAGAATGATAAGATTTTTTCTAGATCATGTGAACTCATAAGAATAATTAGTCCTAAAATTGAGATAATGTCAACTGCCCTAAAGGAAGGAGAGGACACTATAGCATTTTGTGATCGACTCAACTTGGAATCCATAGAGACACAGTCCTAATTGATCTATGGACACATAATAATCATGGAGAGTCTCAAAAGAGTTTGGGATGCAAATTTGATGCAACTGAAGAAAGATTTTGTAGATATTTTTCAGTTTATGTAAGTTTAAGGAGCATTTTCTTATAACAGTTTTGAATTATTGATCCATTTTTGGTATGTGTGCCCCTACCTTTTCCATTGATGATAAAGGGGGAGAAGAGTGGAGTGAAAAATGCTTAATCATCTCAGGGGGAGAATTATATTTTTGGAATTTTGGAGATGGTAGAGTAGTCTATCTTGGCACTCATCCGACACCTAACCATTTTTCAGTAAGTGTTTCTATCAATGCCAAGGGGGGAGATTGTTGGCAAGAGACACTGCTAGTATCACTTGGTGTTGTCATTGATGGAAATCCTAATTGATGATTAGATAGACACACTATCATTCAATCACATCGACATACAGATTGAAGATTGGTCAAGGAAGAACAAAGTATCCAATAACACAGTGTTCATCGATCTATATAAAGATTTCATGTTATTATTTTATGTTGCACATCTCAAGAAATGATTTTTGGTATATTATCTTTGTTAGTACTGAAGTGCAATGGCTCGTATCAATTCGTGGGGAAGTTAGAAGGTCTGGTTGGCTTATTCTCAGTCTTTCTTATATTGGAATCAACTTCATGAATATATAAGGAGTAATTAGTTACATGTTTTCATGATCAATTATGTTTTTTGGGTCCCATTTATGTCTTAACTGGCTTTGGAGGATGTGCATAAAGATTTAATTAAGGATCTAGCCGATGGTGGTAATTATTTTTGTGTTCTATTGAAACCGCCAAAGTGTAATTGAATTTTATGCTGCAAATATATATACAAAATCATTTGTATCATTTTGATGGATGTAAGAAGTGTGTGGTGATTTGAATTGTGAGCTAAAGCATAGAAAAAGAGCAATAATGCACAATTTCACTTGCGTATAGAGAATCTATATTGCAAGTATGAGCAGAATAGAGCAAAAGTGCAGAATTAGTCTGCAGGACAAAAGATTGTATATTATGCTTAATCAAAATTGTAATCAGGCATATTTAGATGCTATTTATCTTAGTTCAAACTCTCAGATGGTATTAATCTGAATTTCATTGTAATTCAGTGAGCCTTTCCTTTGAGCAGCGAGTTCTAGGCAGTGTGCTTGAATGCAAGTGCATTCTCGTTATTGTAAACTTCATTTGAGTATACTCGGATTAACTTGTGGATTGGCCATCCATCATGGTTTTTCCCCTGACAAGGTTTCCACGTAAAAATCCTTGTGTTATGGATTTGTGTTCATTTTCTTCATGTTTATGCATTATGATTGAATATTGTTAATGCTTTGAAGTTAAAGGTTTATAAATTTACTTTTTGCACAACACTAATTAACACCCCCTCTCAGCGTAGCTTATTTACAATAGGTACTTCAGAGATAATTTTTTAAGTAACAATGTTTGGCAAAGTTATTTGAGTGTACTGGGCTTGTACATTCTTCAAGTGGAAGTTGGTGTGGAGTTTCATGGATTTCAAGGTGTTTGAGTAATATTCTAGATCATGTTCAAGCATGGGGTATGGTTTGCAAGTCATCTTGAGTTTGATGAAGCGTGTACTTAATTGATTAATGGTGTTTGTATGAGTAGTGGTCGACCTAGTTCTTACACTACATGGAAAGGATAAATATTGTTTTTGGTAACATGTGTTTAAGTGGTGTTGTTAATTTTGGTCTGAATTGAGTTTTTATGTGGTCCGCATTCACTTCTATCTACTATGAAAGTGTTTTGGCACATACCTAATTTGAATTTGCATGATTGAGGTGCATTGCTAGCCTTGGAAAGGGTTTCAAGGTTGAGGACGGTATAAGTATGAGTTGAATTATTAAAGAAGATTAAGATATATTTAATATAAATAAATACATGTGAATTGTATGATTTGAGCGATGTGAAATTAAGCAGAGTAATGCAAAATTTCAAGTGTTGGATTATCAAATTTATTGAGTAGAAGGTGTCTGGAATAATTCAAATAGATTGTGAAGGTGTTGGAGATAATATTGTGGTGGAATCTTTGTTGCATTGATATCATGTTCTTTGTGTAACATTTCTTCTTTATCTTATTTTTGTACTCCAACATTGAGCCTTGGTTGTGATGCTTTCTGAATAGTGTGTCTTATTCCATAAATGAGCCTTGTAACCAATTTTTCAATTACTTATATTGTGAGCTAATCGTCACCATGGTTTTTACCTTCTTGAGTTTTCCACGTAAATCTAGTGTTCTCTTGTGCATGGTGTTAAATTTATTTTAGTTTATGTTATTTTATTTTCATGCTAAATCATCATAATAGTTTAAGGTTTTATTGAATTTATGTGGATATAGATGAGGGTTTTGATGTTTCAATAAGATACAATTGGTTCACACACCCCCTTCTCAGTTCTCTTTTTTATTAAACAATGTGTTCATGATATGTATGTGTATGGGAAAATTCTGATAAATATGTCATATGCACATGAGATAAGCATCTCAAAAGGTGAGTTCATGTGTCTCAATAACATGAGATGAGACAAAAATTAAAAGTACCTAAGTGGAAACTCAACTTGTATAATTAGGATTCTCCTAGGTAGACTAAAAGCTAACTAGTTTGATAATGCTACTATTTACACTAACAAGATGTAGAAATGGCAAGGCTAAGTGGAGTAATGGTAGGCATGTTGATTGTAGAGGAAAGAGGCACATGTATATATGTAATATATCATTTGGGTGATGTATTTCATGAGAGCTATAGGCAATAGATAATCCATAAAGAGGAAGGGTAACTGAAAAAGGGTAGAAATTAGATTTTGGGACACTAATGATTGAAAGGGAAAGATGAACCCAAAAAGACCTTTGAGAACTAGTATTCACCTCCAGTATCTTATGTTTCTTTTTAAAGAAGATTTCAACTACTTGATACAATCACATACTAAGTTATTCCATTAAAGTGGAAACAAGAAGTGGATTTCTCATCACATTAACACTTAGAGGAAAGAAGATGTAGTTTACAAACATAAGTAAATTCCAGCAGCATAACAACATATAAATTAACACTTTAAGAACATGAAAGAAGAATAATAGAATAATAAAAGACATAAGAGAAGAAATGCCAATATACATGGGGAAAACCCTTTCAGGTAAAAAACCCCACACTTCAAAGCATTAAACTAATGTAGTAATCTATGAAAAAAACTATTACAATGCACTTCCAAGCTCTAACCCTTAACATGAATATTTACATCTTGATCTTATCTAGAGTAAATCCAACAACATAAACCTACAATGAAAATTATCCTCCCAACTCCTCAAGAAAACTCTCATATTTATAGAGCACCAAGATGGACACCTAAAAAAGCATACTCAATCTTCTACAAATTATCCAATATTTATAAAAGCTTAAAACAAATGAGCTTTAACTTAACCTACTAATCCAAAAACAACCTTATCCTCATCTTGGCATCAATTTCAAGAAAAAAAAAATTATCCATATCTTGAGTACATCTAAAGTAGATAAAGCTAAAAGTGGCTTTATTCCTCTTTAGTTCTAATATAGAAACTCCTAACCAAAACTCTCACACTATACGAAGTTTCCTAAATATTTATTCACCAATATGGAAACGTGTGACATCTTCCCCCTAAAAAGTAGGACCTTCTAGAGTGGGTGCTAACTTAAAAATAGGGATCTTGCCATATCTCATCATCTATCATGTAGGATGTCATCTCAACAATAGGAACCATAAAGTTAATGGAAACTTAAAGCAAGTTCAATACATTAGGATAAATTAATATACACCTAATAATAAATTAATTAATGCTAGGACTCAAAGGTTGAGACACCTTAATCCCAACAATGATAATATTGCTATGAGAGTGGGTGGTGGTAGGAAAAAACTGATGAAAGATAGATCAAAAGAAATAAATTTGGAAGTAGATGCACTAGTCATAATAGATGAATCAATCTTAACACAAATTACTTAAGAGCCTCTAATCCAAATGAATCATTGATTAACATATTACGAAACATATCAACTAAGTGTGTGGGAGCTTCTATTATGACCAAAGTAGTAACTTTATTTTCAAATGCTTGGTTGTTTATATAAGCATCATGGTCACAATCCTCATTATTCTCAATGTGAGCATCATAACATATAAAATTATTAATGGATGGGGCTTCCACAGTATGGTTTCAATATGTATCCCTTCACAATGGAAGATTGGGATCTCAAGTAGTTCATGGCATATACAAATATAGGAAAATAAAGATAAAATATGCACTTTTTGATTGAAAAAAGTATAAATAATAATAGTATATAATATCTAAAAGTGAAATCCTAATATGTTAGAAAAAGGTGAGTAGCGTGATTAAAATATATTTCGCAATAAAGCTCAAAAAGCCTAATAGAAAACTACATAACAATATGAATACAAAATAAAACAAAAGTGAAAATGTGAGTCAAATCTTGAAATAAGATGTAAAATTAAGAAAACATAGATTTGAAAACCCTAATTATTATAAAAATATATTTAGAAGAAAACTAGTTCATGTTGGATTGATTGTATTCACAAAAATGTAAAGGAGAACAATAATTTTCCTAAGATTAGTCTAGGCTAATTAAATGAAATACTTAAAAAAAATTCAAATCAATGTAGACTAAAAGGTAAGAGATATGGTATTTTTTGTGGCTCAATGTAATCTAAAATGAAATGCTAATATACAAAAAAATGCAATGGATACACATACTTAGCTCTATGAATGAAGAGTGAATGATCTCTAATGTGGCATTGAATCATGAATCATCTCTAACCTTGAAATATAACCTTTCTAAATTTTTGAATTGTTTTAGATCTCATGTTGGACCTTCATTATATCCAAGGTCAAGTCTACATTTCTTAGGATGTTTTTTGTATCTATTAACATTTTCTTGCATATGAATTTGATCCTACTCAATGTATGTTTTTTCTCTATGTCTTGTCTAATTGATCTTTAACTTTTCTACTCATTTTTTTATATTTGAGATTGATAGTATTTAAACATACCTTTAAAGAATTATTTTTATGTCATAAGGGGACATCTTCACCTAGATCAACTTCTAGAAAGGTATATAAAAAATTATGACAACATACAAATACCCATAATTACGTGCACAAATTTAATACTCCTTGCAATGTGTCAAACTAAAGTGTTTCACTATATTAATTACTCCTTGAATACTTCTAAAATATGAAAAGATATACCCACAATGATATATGCAAATTTAATACTCCTTATAATGTACCAAACTAAAATGTTTCACTATATTAATTACTCCTTGAATCTTTCTAAAATAAATAAATAAACCAATAATATACATAAAATAAATACAAATAAATACCTTTAAATATAAATACCTACACAATAGTAGATCATATAACTCATATAAATTGAATTGAGAAGTAAACACCAGAAATGAAATTAATAGATCTTTGGAAAAACCCAAAATTTGATGGTCTATTTGACCATTTTTTTCAATTATAGATCGTATATTACAACTTTAAGTTTATAAGATCATATAATTTGACTTGCTATATTTTTATATGACTAAATAGATGACACTTTAAATTATTATGAAACTATAAAAAACCATTATAGGTAAATATAATATAATATTAATATATATCATTTTATAATAATTATTTTAGCTTTTTTAATATTTTTTAAATGATTTTTTTTAATATGAGTTTAATTTTTTTTTGTTAATTGTAATACTAAATTTAAGATTTTTACATTTATTACTAATAATTATCATTGTTTTCTAATAATTTATATTCATTTTTAAAATATTTACAAGATATCCATGTGACTAGTGGATAGGGGTCCAATTGTTGTTATAGCACTTGTGCTTATAATACTCAATCTTACCACATATTTATACTTCATATTGTAAATAAATAGTCCACATATAAATAGAAAAATAACTAAATGTTGGTAAAAAATAGACCCATACTTGAATACATGAGAACCTATGAGTGTTACATTAAAAAAACATAAATACATTCATGAAGAAGTGAAATAAATATGTTTGTCTGAAATAAAATATCATAACTATCTACTATAAGTGTGTCATTTATAAAATAAAATGTTCATTAATAAAATAAGACGTTTATATGAACAATATTGTTATCATAGTGAAAAATATTGTTCTTAGGTGTATAACTATTGGGGTAGCAATGTACAAGCATTGGAGTATTTTATGTTAATAGTTTGTCTTATCATAAATTTAAAAGGTGAGCACAATAAATACCATGACTTTTTCCATTAAATGTAAAGGATTTTCACAAAGTTTTAGTGTCAATTATTAGTCCATTTTTGTTTGATATAAGTTGTATTTTAAATAATTATGTGTTGTTTTTATAACAACAAATAGTTTTTTGTGTTCAATTATTGGTCCATTTGTATTGAATATAAAATCTAAATATAACAAAGATTTATGGTTACCTATAGATATTTGGTCCATTTAGATTGCATATAAGTTTTATTTTAAATAAAAATATGATATTCTAGAAGCAACAAATGATATTTTTTTGTTCAACTATTAAAAGTACCATGATCAAGTTTGGGTCGAATCTTTTAAAAGTCAAATTCTAGACACTTCTCTCATGTGACAAGTTGCATGATGAGCCACACTCCCAAACCTTAATGTTTTTTCGATGAATAGACAGTATCTATATTAATTTAAAGATAAAAGTACATATTTTAAAAAAAAAGGGACGGATGGTAAGAAGGCACACCTTGAATGTCACATGAGCATAGATAGATTTGCGCAAAAACTGGGCAGAGTGTCCACTGACGAGTCTAGGATCGAAACGCTCTACCGAAACATGGATCTCCGTGAAACCTCCAGGGGACTGGTAATATCCTCCTATGGCGTAGAACTTGTCACTCATGAACACAGCTGAACAATTAATTCTCAGCTTTTCCCATTGATTGTTTCGGGTGTCGTATCGAAAAGCACTTCAGGAAGCTTTTCGGTGAAATTTATTAGCCCTCCACTAACGTACACGAATTCTTTCATTTGAGCACAGCAAAATCCCCTGCAGCATTTTCCAGGGGGAAATTGAACAAACTTCCAGATGCATGCTCTGATATCGTATGAAGAAAACTCATCTTTGATCTGATTATCTTGTGGTAGGAAGATCTGGTTATTCGGGGTTGTGCTACAGAGATTCATGTCAATAGAAATAGCAGAGAGGGGATTAGCTAAAACCTGGGTCCGAAGGCTCAATTAATGGTCGACCAACAACCATTCTATGTTATGTTGAGTGGCATGCACGTACTCTCCGTCAAACCTGTTGTCAAACACTGCAATGAAAATATAATATTCTGTTGGGAGATTGAGAGAATGGCGAAGAGATTTAATGCAATATTTGTCTTTGAATGCATTCACCCAGGCGCACGAGACGCAGGAGGCGATGGCTCTGTTGCGACGAGGCAGCCTCACAAGGCTACTTCAACAGGTAGAGATGGGAGCAAACTGGATTCATCCATGCTGCAAATTTGGCTTTGGCCAAGCCCAGTCGTGTTCTTGCAAAGGCCATCTTTACATTATTGATTAGGAGACGAATCAATTATGTTTTAAGTGCATCTATTAGCAGGGTAGCATGATAAATCTTTGTAAAATAAAGTAACTACAAACGCATTTTTCATGTTTCGGAATGGTAGCTGAGAAATGTTGAGTGCAATTAGGTCAGAGCACGAGGATTTAAAAGAGAGTAAATAAATTAGATAGAGAGGAATGAATGGATGAAATATCTACAAGTTTGGGGTTCTTTTTATTGAAATATCTTATATTAATTTGTTTTTAATAAGGAGTAGTAAAAAGAGGTGGAGTGTAATGATGTGAATATGTTGGCATAAATAATAAAAATACAAAATAAATAAAGGTATATGTTCTAATTTAAAAATTTGAAAAACAAATCTATATGCTCTATCTTTGTCGAAATACGGGATATTCTCCATAATATTTTGAGTGGCAAAATTTGGAAGGAATCTAGAATATTGGCTAAGTTGCCAATGATGTGGGTGGAATATTCCATAGGAATCAAGGGATCTCAATGATGATTTTTGTATTATGCTCCATTTTTTATAAATCGACCGTCTATCGATTGGTAGGTTCGTGCGGTGGTGGGGTCTCTTGCTCGTGCCATGTGGCACGATGAGAGTGTTTGCATACCTTGCGAGTATTGCAGAGTACCCTACAAGGTATGCACAAACTATCAACCCTTTTTTGAATTTTGAAAAAATAAAAATAAATTGACCATACTAGAAAAAAAAATTATGATGTTTTTTTTCAACCATATGGATTGTACAGACTACTACACGATGGTAATGAGCAAATTTTTCCTAAAATTTTGTGGGAAGAGCTCGGATTTTGATGATTTGATAGTTAATCCTAGAGTTTTTGGACCTATTTTTTTTCTTTTAGACTGTAAGAATCAGGTAGCATGACCCCCTATAAACTGCAATGTGTCTGACAAACTTTTTAACATGACTAGCGACACTAGTGCGACACGCTCTCTGGTACCATGGGGGTGGGGGAGACTAGACCTCGTGACCAATCTTTTACAATAGGAAAGATTTAGCCAACCGAGCTAGGGCCCCAACCCCAGTTTTTAGACCTTGTGAATACAATAGCGAGAATTTTTTTGACCCAAAGTGCTCCAAAATTGTAGTTACCTCTTGGATTACGCAACCACTATTCAGCTTCAAACTCTCATAGATTTGGCCTCATATCTCCAATTTGGATGAAACAAAAGGAAAAAATGACTTTTTCAAACCTCCTAAACTCAATTTTGAGCTTAGATTTGCACCAAAAAGTTTCAATTTGAAGTTGGAATACAAATCCTCAAAGAAGAAACCCTCAAATCTAGTATTTTTTTAAAGTTTTTTACGATTCTTCGAGTCATCATTTGATGCAAGAGAAGAGCATACTCAACTTTGAAAGATCCACAAATATTTACAACTTATATCTCTTAATAAATATTGACAAAAGTAAATCCTACAAAACTCTGATACCATATAAGAGTTGGTATAAAATAAACTACACCTTGCAATATTTGGCTAAAGACTATAGCCACCCAATATCTAGGAAATTCATCAAAGCACAAGAGGAGATTGTCTATGAAAGAATAATTCTATTCTATCAAAGGATGCAAATGATATATTATGATGATATTATTTTTGATTTACACATGAGACCACCTGACTATATAGCCAAGGTGATAATAGGATTAGTTAGGATCATGAAAAGTGCTTTACTCCTATGCCATGAGACAATTAAATCATTAAATGTCAAAATATAAGATAAGACCTAAAGAAAACTAACTTGATCTTCTAAAAGGATTTTCTAGGACCTAAGTAAACTTAACATGTAAATAGGACCCACTAATGAACTAGTTAGGTAAAAGACCTATTTACACTAGCATTTGAGACACTAATGGTAATATTGTTATGAGGGCAGATGGTGGTGGTAGAAGAAAATGATGGAGGATGGGTCAATAGTAGAAATAAAACTGGAAGTAGATGCACTATTCATAATAAATGAATCGATCTTAACAAAATTACTTAAAAGTCTCTAATCCAAATGACTTATTGATAAGAACACTACGAACCATATCAACTAATTATGTGTGATTTTCTATTATGGCCAAAGTAGCAAGTTTATTTCCAAATAATTGGTTGTCCATATAAGCATCATATCCTTATTATTCTCAATGTGAGTATCATAATAGATCAAAGTATTAGCAGATGGGGCTTCCATGATATGCTTTCAATGAGTGGTTCCTCACGATAGAAGATTGGGATCTCAAGTAACTCATATCATAAGCAAATATATGAAAATACAGATCAAGAATGCATTTTCTAGATTGAAAAAATGGAAATTATAGTGGTATATAATCTCTCATTTAAATCTTATTATGGTAGCAAAAGGTGGGTAGGGTGAGTAAAAGAGATTTCATAATAAAGCTAAAAAAACCTAATACCTAAAAGGACATAAAAATATGGATGCAAAATAAAACAAAAGTGAAAAAGTGAGTCAAACCTTGAAATAAGATGTAAAATTAGAAAATAATAGATTTGAAAATCTCAATTATTATAAAAGTATGTTTAGGAGGAAACTAGTTCATGTAGGATTGATTTCATTAACCAAAGTGTAAAGGAGAACAATACTTTCCCTAAGATTAGTCTACGCCAATAAAATGATATACTTAAAAAAACTCAAATCAACCTAGACAAATATGTAAGAGATATGGTAATTTTGTGGCTCAATGTAATCTAAAATGAAATGCTAATATACAAAAAGTAAATACAAAAGATGCATGCTCTTAACTAGATGAATGAGGAATGAATGATCCAGGGATAACTTTAGTGGCGAATCTTCACCAATTGGCGAATATTTAAAATCGGGACCTCCAAAAATGACAAATAATACAGGCTAGAAAGGATGCCGAATCACCAGGTTTTTACAAAAAAATAAAAATTATCTTCATTAATTTGCCAATGTATTATTTTTTAAACGACACATCAGCAGATCTAATTCGTCAATAGTTTATACTATAATTACAAATATTACTTATATTCACCAGTAATTTTATATTCTTACAATGAATTTTTATGGTATATTCACCACTAATAATAATTTACCATTTCATTTTAGGGATATTTTAGCCTTTAATAGTTTTATTATTTATTGTCATCGATTAGCTTTTTAATCAAATGGCTGCAAGTGAATTCTATAACTTTATTTGCACGTGCCTTTTAAAAAGGTTTTTGAGGCCCAAAAATTTTTTTGGGCCACATGATTAGATTTGATCATGTGGCCCAAAACAAATTTCGGGACTCAACAACCTTTTTAAAAGGCACGTGCATATAAAGTCATGGAATTCACTAAGTGCATATTAAATCGTTGTATCAGCGAGACATCCCTAACTATCCCACCGATGATGTTAACTCACACCGATAAGGCTTCCATACTCCACCTAGGGTCCACCAAGGCACAGGTACACCACTTATGTAATTTTGGAGAATCATGAAGGGAATCTACAATATTCATGCGACGCTCTCGGAAAGACATTCGATCAAAGCTCTGTATCGTTGTATCGGCAAGACATCCCTAAGTGTCCCATCGATGATGTTCACTCATGTCGATATTCGCTCACAGAATGAACATGCAGTCGTCCAATTTTCAAGTGAGATTTTTTAAAAACACTTGATTCGTGTGTGCTCCAATGCATTTTCAATAGTGAATTTATGCTTGGTGGCGAGGGGCTTTGCCCCTCCACCCCACCTATATCGCGACAGGAGCACGTCGGGGCCGCTGTCCCCGAACCTCGTGAGGGGGTGTTGCCCCCTCGACCCGCACAAGGGGGCTCTGCCCCCTTGACCCCCAAAAGGGCCCCTTGACCCTGCCGGTGGCTATTGCCCTCGAGCCCCTATTTTAATATTAAAATATATATATATATATATATATATATATATATGGGGGAACTGCGCCGACCAAGTATGCAAATTTTTAAAAGAGAGATTCGCCATTTTAATGAACCGTTTTAGTGATTATTCACTAGGATTCGCCAATGTGATTTTTTTTTTTACCAATTATCCATTAAGATTCACTAGGATTTTACAAATTTTTGAATAATGTGCATAAGATTTGCCAAGGAAAATTAATATATTTTTCAAATAAAAAGAAAGATTCGCCAGGATTTTACACCTTTGCTGAGGGGGGGTTTCTTAAAGTTATCCCTGAAATGATCTCTAACCTTGAAATGTAACCTTTCTAAATTTTTGAATTGCTCTAGGTATCATGCTGGACCTTCATTATATTCAAGGTCAAGTCTACAAATTAAGGTGTTTTTTGTATCTATTGGCATGTTCTTTGCATATGGATTTCGTCCTATTGAATGTATGTATTTTCTCTCTGTCTTGTCTAATTGATCTTTACTTTTTCTACTCATTTTTAATATTTGAGATTGGTAGTATTTAAACATACCTTTAAAGAATTTTTTTTATGTCATAAGGGAACATGTTCACCTAGATCAACTTCTAGAAAGGTATATAAAAAATTATGACAACATACAAACATCCATAATGATGTATGCAAATTTAATACTCTTTGTAATGTGCCAAATTAAAGTGTTTCACTATATTAATTGCTCCTTGAATACTTTTAAAATAAGAAAAGATATACCCATAATGATGTGCAAATTTAATACTCATTGTAATGTACCAAACTAAAGTGTTTCATTATATTAATTGCTCTTTTAAAACTTCTAAAATTAGAAAAAATATACTATAATAATATGTACAAATTTAATAATTCTTGTACCAAACTAAAATGTTTCACTATATTAATTATTCTTTAAATATTATTTAAATAAGAAAAAATATACCTTTGATATGTACAAATTTAATACTTCTTATAATATACTAAACTACAGTGCTTCACTATATTAATTAGTGTAATAGAATACCTTTACATATAAATACATTACACCAAATCATATAAATTGAATTGAGAAGTACACCTTGGAAATGAAATTATTGACATTTGAATATATAAAATGTTTCCGTGGGACCAACATCCTCATATGCATGAAAAATGGACAGAATAATTGGTACCTACTTACAGAGCAAATCTTGTTAAACAACAAGGCCATGTGGGTGGCTCTCAAACATTCCCAATACCTACAAACAGATTTATATTCTTTTATCCACGAACTTATCCTTCGAATGTTGTGCCTGTTAAAACATGATCGAATGTCCCTAATCCTTCAACTTCAATTTGCCTCCATTTTACGCTCTCTGATCCTCCAGACAACTCTCCTGGCTTCAACGAGTAAATACTGATTGATTTCCCCATTCTGTACTGGATTGCCCACAGCTCGATTCCAACGCCCAGGAGTTTATAATTAGTGCCACAATCGCGCATCTCAAAAACGCCTCCGACATATCCCACATGCCTCCACTCCTCCTTCAAACCATCCAACTCCATCACCTCATTCGACTGAGTTTGCACTGCATAAAGCTTATTATTCTCCACAACAGCGAACTCAGCTTCTGTAATGGCCGAATCCTCCGCATATCTCAACCCTTTTGTGCAGAAACTGGGCAGCAGTGTCCACTGACGAGTCTCGGGATCGAAACGCTCTGCCGAAACATGAATCTCCGTGAAACCTCCAGGGGACTGGTGATATCCTCCTATGGCGTAGAACTTGTCATTCATGCACACACCTGAACAATTAATTCTCGGCATCATCATGTCGGGAAGCTTTTCCCATTGGTTGTTTCGGGTGTCGTATCGAAAAGCACTTTTGGAAGCTTCTCCGGTGAAATTTATTTGCCCACCACTAACGTACACGAATTCTTTCATTTGAGCGCAGCAAAATCTCCTGCAGAGTTTTCCAGGGGGCAATTGAACAGACTTCCAGATGCCTGCTCCGATATCGTATGAACAAAACCCATCTTTGGTCTGATTGACTTGCGGTAGGAAGATCTGATTACTCGTGGATGTGCTACAGAGATTCATGTCAATAGAAATAGCAGAGAGGGGGTTGGGTAAAACCTGGGTCCGGAGGCTGAAAGGGTCGACCAACAGCCATTCTGTGTTGTGCTGAGTGGCATGCACGTACTCTCCGTCGAACCTGCTGTCAAACACTGCTATGAATATACAAAATTCTGTTGGAAGATTGAGAGAACGGCGAAGAGATCTAATGCAAGATTTGTCTTTGAATGCATTCGCCCAGGCGCGCGAGACGCAGGAAGCGATGGCTCTGTTGGGACGAGGCAGCCTCACAATGCATCGCCATGCAACTTCGTCAGGCAGAGATGGGAGCAAACTGAATTCATCCATGCTGCAAATTTGGCTTTGGCCAAGTCCATTCGTGTTCTTCCAAAGCCCGTCTTCACATATTTATTTATTGGGAGACGAATAAATTATGTTTGAGTACAGCTGTTACCAGGGTAGCATGACAAATCTTCTAAAAATAAAGAAATTTAAACGCGTTTTTCATGTTTCGGAATGGTAGTTGAGAAATGTCAGTAATTGAATCTCAAATCAATAAATGACAATATATAAGAATTTATACTTATCAAGACACATCACTTAGTAATTAATATAATTACATAAATTATAAATATAATCATAACCAAACAAAAATAGATTATCACATATAAATTAAACTTAAAAAGTAATCTAACTTAAAAGTTATCAATTATCAACACAAAAATTTATTAATCATAAAAATTATCTATCAAATAATATATTAATAATGAACATTACAACTAAAATAAGAACAAAGAATTTGTCTACAATATATAAAGCTAATTAATAAAAACTATTAAACAAGAATAATAACTAATTTAATTGATTTGAATAAAACTGATTCTAAAAATGATAAAAATGAACTGATTTAAAAATATCATTTAAAAATAATTATTATAAAAATAAATATCACAAAATTTATAATACTACTTTATATTATAAAAATTTAAAATTTAAATGTATATTTTAATTGATTTGGAAAAAATTAACATTGATACCAAAAATTCTAAAAATTTATATGAATGAATCAATTTTATCATAACATATACCTATAAATCTTAAGAATAATAAACTAATATCACTTAAAAATCATAATTAATAATACAATTAATAAAATCAAATATTAGAAAGTTTAATAATTCTACTGTAATTGAAATTTAAAATTTATTGTATGAAACAACTAAGGAGTTGTCAAAATGAGTTTGTTGCAGAGTAAGTTACGGACAGTACGGGAAATTCATTGCCAAGTTATAGTACTTCCTGAAAAAATTAGTAAGACTATGCATTAGCCATCTGATGACCATATCATAGCCAATGCCAGACCCCAACGAAAATGGTAAAGGAAAAAGAGCATTGACCGGTCAGAGCTTAGTGTGTGACACTTTAGCCCAGCCCTCGCAAGGTGCGCGAAACAGAGGAAGCAATGACGCTTATCCGACTTGGTTGTTTCATTCATGTTTTGCTTGTATGCTACTTGCAAGGTCACCAATCTTCCAACAAGCCATTACTCTACATTTAGAGGTTATTTTTTTATCAATAAAATCTAGCAATCACACCCTGGCTGTGCAATGGGTATGCTGAAGAGGTGTGGAAGGTCAACTAGGAATTTTTTTTATATGTTTGTGTAGTACACAAGGTCAATTTGTAGGCTATTATCAAGTGATGTTTGTGCTACAAAGGTCTCAATAATATAGAGAGATAAATAGGGATAGGGAAAGAGATAGAGAGATATCGAGATAGGGAGATAGAGGTAGAGAAAGATATGGATATAATGAGATAGAGAGAGGAGTGAGAGGGAGATAGAGAGTATGAGAGATGGAGAGAACGAGAAAGAGACATAAATATAGAGAGATAGACAAGTGTAGGGAAAGAGATAGAGAGATAGAGAGATGTGGAGATAGAAATAGAGAGAGAGAAAGGTGTGGATAGAGAGAGAGAGAGATGGAGGGAAAGATGGAGGGAGAGATGGAGTGAATGAGAGATAGAGTGATAGGGGGGTGAGAGGGGGAGAGAACTCAATAAACATAGAGGGAGTGATATGATAGAGGGAGATAGAGAGGGATGGGAAGGGAGAGAAAGAGAGACATGGAGATACAGGTAGAAAGAGATAGGGTAATAGAGAGAGAGAGATAGAGTAGGAGAAATAGAGTGAATAGAAGTAGAGATAATAATATATAGATAGAGAGGGGGGGCGGAGATGGGGAGAGAGAGGTGGGGCAAGAGTGAGAGAGAAATAAGGTGACAAAGACAATTAATAGAGAGAGGTATAGAGGGGGAAAGATAGAGATAAATATTGAGAAAGAGGAAGTTTGTATGTTTATGAGTGAGAAAGAGATATGGAGAGAGAGAGGGGGAGGGAGAGAAATAGGAAGAGGAGAGATGATAAGTAGATAGATATAGAAAGAGGGAGTATAAGGAAAGAGGAAGAGATATGAAGTTTATGTTCGAGGAAAAGATATAAAGGATTCGTTAGTTGAATTTTTAAACCTAAGGTTTGAAGTCGTCATCATTGATTTTGATGCCTCCTATACATAGTCATAAAAGGTGTCCAAAACATCACGTTTTCAAATCCCTTACCCATCATTATCAAATAGCACACCCCATCCTCAATTTCACTTGCACCAATAATTGAAAATATTCTTTGAAAAATTGAACACATAAAAACTCAAACTCATCATATAGAGTCCTAAATATGAAAATTCAATAGTACTATTGAATTATACAACATAGCATTATTAATTAAATATTTTTAAATAACTATATGCTTATTATAAAAATATCCTAATACCATTAAAATAATATCCTATTACTAAACAATCTAAATCCAACTATTTCTGAATTATAGATTATTAATAATAAATTTATCTAACCCTAATCAACATATATAAAAGACCTTATACCTATCCCTAATTTATATGTCTCGCCATTGTGAAAGTTTTTCTTTTTTGTTACCCCGAGTTGCTTCCTCCACTGTAATAGGCTTCCATGGTTATGTGTCCACCATGAATAGAGCCATCATGCCTACTTTGATTCATGGAGGGTGAGGTAAGTTTTACAAATTGTGGGTTTTTTATCTTCTTATGACCACCTTCATTATTTTCACTAACTATTTTGTGTGGCCTTTCAAAAGGGTTTGGATTTTCCTAGGGCTTCAAGATAATGGAGTGGGTAACATCTTTTTTTACCTTATAAGGAATATGAGCCATTTTTCACTACTTTCTTAATGTCAATATGCATTTTTTGTTTTTTTTTTTGTTTGTTACTTTATGAAATTACAGAGGAAATCTTTGTTAGTGATGTGGGTAAATTTCTAATGGCTCTATGACTATTTTTTATAATAATGTATGATGATTTTCAAGGGTTTTAAAAGGTTTTCTATTTATATGATTTGGGTAGCTTAAAAAATCACCTTGGAACAATTCGCTACACTTCCTTGGAGATTTACCAAAAGAAAATAAACTTTGTAGTGTTTGAATATGAGATATCACTATAACAGTGTTTATCTCAATAATGCTTGACTTGGAGTGAAGTTTTGATGTTTTAGAATATCATGTTAATAAAATTTGATAGTTGTGCCCTTGAGGATTTGAGAACTCCATCAGAAATGTGAAGACTTCAAATATCTACCTACTAAAGAAAATATCTAGGATGAAAAGGGACCAATTCTTAATTGAACATAGTAGGGAAAAATGGTTTGTATTTGCAGAGATTATTGGGTGACACTTTCTACCTATTGATCATCTTTATAAAACTAGCATTATTCCTACTTGAGATTGTAAATGACATTGATAAATATGATACAATTTTTTAGAGTGGTTCACCAGCTAAATTTTATTTTTCAAGGAGTTTATACCTAAATTCTATGTGGCATGATCTTTTTCTATATTGGCAACCCCATTGTCATATCTTTATGTCAAGATACGAGCATAAAAACATGTGGTAATGCACCACTCATGACAAGGATTGGGTTCATTCATGTATGTGTGAGATGCCCTTAATTGTTGTAAATAATTTGTGAAAAATATATACATTTTTCTCATGGTGCTGGCATATCATAGATACAGTTTGTTGTTTGAAAAATATTTACTTGTAAAGCTATGTTAAGATTGATGCTTCACTATTGAGATTTTTCTCCAAAACTTCCTGACCTCAAACATTTGAGGAAACGAGTTTTAATAATTTCCCATGTTTCAATGTATAATAATATAAGGCAATAGTTGAGAAAAAAATCCTTAAGATTCTATAACCATTGCAATTTTCACCTGTCACAATTTTTCTCCCTGCTTTGGTTGGTGATTATGAAATTGGAGATAATTTTAATACTCTCAATTTTTTTGGAGGAAACATAAGAACTACATTTTGTGTCACTCGCCACATATACTAGAATGAACCATGCAACTTTTTACAAGTGCTAGAATGACTAAGTTAGTTGTTTGATTAACTAACTAGCTAAATAATGCTATGACGTTCCGTTATGTTACATTAAAGTTGGTTAAAAAATAGATTGCTCTTTTTAATGGTTTTGAATATCAACCCATGACATGTGGGTTCGTATGTTGGGGTTGCATGGTTCATGAATTATATGATGATCTATTGAGCTTCAAGTTAGTTTTTATCAACCCAAATTTGATAATTCACAAGAATTTATAGCTTTTGACTAGGACCACAAATAATCCATTAACACTCATTGATCTAAGTGATGTTCACACATTCATTTATATGAACACTACATAAGATTTACCAATTTAAAATAATTCCCTTACTTATAAGAATGGACAGAAATAAAATAATTATCAATTTTTTACTACAAATCCTACTTTTGCATTATAGGTTTTTTCATTTGACAAAGTGTCAACTTATAAATTAGAATGCATGATTATGATTGCTTCTTAATATTAATTTTCCACACCCAACCAACATAGTGGTGAGATTTTATAATTAATCATAATTTAATATCCATCACTTGATCTATCCATACATTAAGGAAATCGACATACTACATAAATCTCACCTCACTATACAATAGATCTCCCAATTCACAAGATTGGTGACCGAACAAGTTTTTAGCTAAAATTGTGTCAAAATAATATCAAGATTTATGTGTCTTTGTTGATTACTAAATCAAAACAAAACATTCGATTAATTTTACCTTAAATATATTTATATTTTATTTGCTAAAAGGATTAGTACATTTGGGTTACACTTTGATTCCTATACCTAGTTTAAATGGGGTTAATAAGCTATGCAGCTTAAGCATCCAACTTTTTCTCATCTAAAATATGTTATCTTATCAATTCATGGTTATAGTACCTCGTTGGCATAATCCACTTATAAAATTATAATTTTATGTTAAATAATTTAGTGATTCCCACCCAATTAGAATTGTTTAAACATATGCATGTTGCAAGTTATTACATAAAGATCACATCTCAACACCATCTCTCAAAAGGAAACTGCTAAATTCTTTGAGTCTAGTAAATTGGCACAACTTAACAATAACCATGGAGAAAAATATAGAGAAACATGTAATCAAAAGTAACATACAACCATATGATTCAACAACATTCATGTTCTACTATTATCATTATATGAAGATTATACTGTTCATCCATTTTTTAACTAACGAGAATGGTCATGCAAATTTCTATGTTACACAACCAAGAAACACCTAACTAGATTGAGATTGCTACAGGAAAAAATATCATTTAAAAAACCCATTGATTTAAAAATTATCATTTTCCAAGAAACTATTATATGTGCAATCATCCCATAATGTCTAGAGGAACAATTTTATACAATATATAATTTTTATGAAAAAAAAATACATGAAATGAATACAAGGGAATACCTATAAATATAAATAGGTAACACCAAATCGTATAAATTGAATCGAAAGTAGACAGCAGAATTATTTGGACATACAAAATCTTTCCGTGGGACCAACGTTATCATATGCACGCAACATTTGACAAATAAAATGGCATCTACTGGGGAGCAAGTCAATTACGGAGCAAGTTAATTACGTGCAAATCTTGTAAAACAAGATTTCCAATGGCTAGAAATAGATTTATATTCCTTAATTCACGAACTTATACTTCGAATGTTGTGCCTGTTAAAACATGATCGAATCTCCCTAATCCTCCAACTTCAATTTGCCTCCATTTTACGCTCTCTGATCCTCCCGACAACTCTCCTGGCTTCAACGAGTAAATACTGATTGATTTCCCCATTCTGTACTGGATTGCCCACAGCTCGATTCCAACGCCCAGGAGTTTATAATTAGTGCCACAGTCGCGCATCTCAAAAACGCCTCCGACATATCCCACATGCCTCCACTCCTCCTTCAAACCATCCAACTCCATCACCTCATTCGACTGAGGTTGCAGTGCATAAAGCTTATTATTCTCCACAACAGCAAAATCAGCTTCTGTAATGGCCGAATCCTCCGCATATCTCAACCCTTTTGTGCAGAAACTGGGCAGCAATGTCCACTGACCAGTCTCGGCATCGAAACGCTCTGCCGAAACATGAATCTCCGCGAAACCTCCAGGGGACTGGTGATATCCTCCTATGGCGTAGAACTTGTCATTCATGCACACACCTGAACAATTAATTCTCGGCATCATCATGTCGGGAAGCTTTTCCCATTGGTTGTTTCGGATGTCGTATCGAAAAGCACTTTTGGAGGCTTCTCCGGTGAAATTTATTTGCCCACCACTAACGTACACGAAATCTTTCATTTGAGCGCAGCAAAATCTCCGGCAGAGTTTTCCAGGGGGCAATTGAACAGACTTCCAGATGCCTGCTCCGATATCGTATGAACAAAACCCATCTTTGGTCTGATTGACTTGCGGTAGTAAGATCTGATTACTCGTGGCTGTGCTACAGAGATTCATGTCAATAGAAATAGCAGAGAGGGGATTGGGTAAAACCTGGGTCCGGAGGCTGAAAGGGTCGACCAACAGCCATTCTGTGTTGTGCTGAGTGGCATGCACGTACTCTCCGTCGAACCTGCTGTCAAACACTGCAATGAAAATGCAAAATTCTGTTGGGAGATTGAGAGAACGGCGAAGAGATCTAATGCAAGATTTGTCTTTGAATGCATTCACCCAGGCGCGCGAGACGCAGGAAGCGATGGCTCTGTTGAGACGAGGCAGCCTTACAAGGCACTGCCAAGCTACTTCGTCTGGCAGAGATGGGAGCAAACTGGATTCATCCATGCTGCAAATTTGGCTGTTGCCAAGTCCATTCGTGTTCTTGCAAAGGCCGTCTTCACATATTTATTGATTGGGAGACGAATAAATTATGTTTTAAGTACATTATTAGTAGGGTAGCATGATAAATCGTTTAAAATAAATGAACAATAAACGCTTTTTTCACATTTCGGAATGGTAGTTATGACATGTTGAGTGCAAAGTTCGTAGCACGAGGATTTTAAAAAGAGTAGAAAAATTAGATAGGGAGGAATATGGGTGAAAGGCCTAATTTTGGGCCTCTCTAGTCCCTTGATAATGATTTTTTATTTTTACATGGTTTACTTAGTAAATTCATTGTTTAAATCTAAAGCTTGGGTTTCTTTTCATTAAAATGTTATATATTAATCTGTATGGATGTCACAATCTGTAATCCAACCACATGGAAATAGATGCACTATTCATAATAAATTGTATTTTAATAGATAATTTAAAGTGTATAATGAAGTAGTTGTAAAAAGTGGAGTGTAGTTGTAAAAAGTAGAATGAGTTGAATCGAGATAAGAAATACAATTATGGGATCCAAGATAAGATAAAGTTGTACATCATCTAAGGATATGGTATCCCTACAATAGGGACAGTTTGTCTACTTCAAACCACAAACCCTTAAAAAGGGAACAAAACGTTGAGATAGTGGGCATGAAACCAGAAACTTGTAATGGCCACACCTGACCATTTAAATCACTTGAATTTTTTTGGGTGTAGTGAAGAAAAGCACTTGTGGTGAAATCTAATTAGCCACTGCTTACATAGATAAAACCATTCATTTCAGCGCAGCCAAATCTCCTACAGTGTTTTCCTGTGGGATTTTGCAGTTGTATGAGCAAAGGCCATGTTTCTGTTGATAAAATTGTGGTAGGAAGTGGTGGAGAATTCATGGATGCGCGAAAGATCCATTTCGTGTTGTGCACGTAATCATCATCGCACCTGTTGTCGGAGGCTGCAATTCAAATCCAATGTTTGGTTGGAAGATGATAAAAATGGCGAAGATATTGAATAAGATTTTATTAGCTGACAGGCATTCGAGTCTGAAACAAGTTTCAACAAGTTTTGGTTGTTATTTAATGATAAATCAGCTGTTGTTTAATGATAAAAATCTTCAAAATCTCACTTATCATATAAAAGTCAGATAAATATTGATATGACAATTGGATGAGAACATTCTATTTCAATTTGCAGTGTTTTTCGTCAATTTGATGACAACTTTCTTTTTTCATTTCCATTGCTTTATGTGTTAAATTTGTTTGTAGATAGGTAGTCATAATCGAATAATACTTAATTTCTTCAAAAAAAAAATTTAGATTTCTCTAAGTTTATTTCATTCTATTATCTAGCACTTATTATTAATTGTGTAATCCAACCACATGCAACTAGTTTTTGTAGTGGATCCATGCACAGACACATACTCTCCAGCATATTAACATACATATAGTTTTCTATCAGCGTAATCTTTGAACCTCCTTTAGGTGCAAGTGCTAGTTATTTACTGCATTCTGCACGCAAAACAAAGGAAGCAATGGTCATGTTCTAATTGGCCATGTTTTTGCTTGTATACTACTTCCAAGATAACCAATCTTTCTACAAGCAAACTCCTTAATTTTGATCAATAAAAATAAAAATATTTTATCATTTTGGTTTCATTGAGGTGTAAAAAAATTATTTATTTTTAATTAGGAGACCCAATACTCCTACACCCTAACTTCACCCACCTTAAATCATACGTGTCAATTCAAACAACTCTAAAGAATTTATGGCAGCTTCCTCAACAAGTTGATTACTTAAACCTATGGATTGAAGTTGGCAGCATCAATTTTGATGTCTCAAATACATGTAGTTGTGAAATGTGTCCAAAACATCACTTTTTAAACCCCTTACCCATTGTAGTCAATTATCACACCCTATCCAGAGTTTCACTTGTACCAATAATTGATCATATTCTCCCAAAAAATGAACACATAAAGAGTCGAACTCATCATATAGAGTCCTAAATATGAACAATCAATATTATTAAATGATACAAGATAACATTATTAATTAAATACTTTTTAACTATTCTTATTGTAAAAGTATCCTAAAACTATTCAAATAATATCATATTACTAAAATAATTGAAATTTAACAACTATTACTAAATTCTATATTATTAATAATAAATATATCCAACCCTAATTGAATAATATCTAAAAGATCTTATACCTATCCCTAGTTTCTATGTCCCTCCATTGTGAAACTTTCGATTTGCTACTACCCGAAGTCGCTTCCTCCATTACAACAAGCTTCGACAACTACAAGTCAGCCATGAGCAGAGCCATCATGTATAATTTGATTTATGGAGGGCAAGGTAAGGTTTACAAATTATAGTTTTCTATGTTCTTATAGTCGCCTTCATTATTTTCACTAATTAACTATTTTGTGTTGCCTTTTGTTCTTGTGTTCATCTGTGGCCTCAATGTTTTGAATGAGTTATGTGGACTCGCACTTCATACATGCTTAAGGAAAATATGAATTTCAACACAACAAAACAATGGTTTGGAATCTCCTATGGATTTAAGATAATGGAGTGGGCAAGGCTTTTTTGACCTTATTGGGGTGATGAGCCATTTAGGTCAAGCCCATAATATTATGTCCCACTTTTTGGTCAAAATAGGACATTGAAGTCATCATTTTTAACCAAATTTTCACTTTATGGAACCTATAGCAACTAAACCATTAATAATTTGGAGATGATGTGAACTAGTGCTTTGTGAGGATTTGTGTATAAATTCTAAATATATATTTTAAAACAATTATAAATAAATTATGAATTTTTTTACATCTTTTAATAACTTGTTTTTTATAGTAAACAACATTTTTAAAAAGTGGTGTTTATGTTGTAACATATAATTTCTTTTATAGAAACGATAAAATATAATTTTTAAAATATAGATTTGTAACATCAATATCTAGTGCATGGATATTTTTTTATAATTTTTTGTTTCATATTTTTAATCGATTTTTAAAGTTGAGTAATTATAATCTGGACATAGGTGTATGTCGTAATGCATAACTTGTTTCATATGTATCAAAAAAAAAAATTGAAACAAAGACATCAATACCTAGGGCACAAATATTTTTTACAATTTTTCTCTATCTTTTTTATTTTTCCATATGTGTGAAACAAATACTTTGATGTTTGGTGAAAAACCTACATTCACAAGAAGTACAAAATTAATATAATAATAAAATTAAAATAATCCAAAATTATTCTTTTTGAAAAGATTATAATAAGGGCTACATACTTACAAAACAAATTTTCTAAATTATTTTATTTGATCCCTCAAAAGGTAAAGGAAAAAGTGGGTTTTTATTAGCATTTTGATAGGTGCGAGGGAGACTCCATTATGGGTATGATTTAAGACAAGAAGGGTTTTTTCCAAGTGGTTCTGATCTAAGGGGGTCTTATCTAACCCTCTTCAATTAAAATCATTTATATGGAATCCTTCAAGGCTTAAATCATTAAATTTTCTTAAAAATATGTGATTTCATAAAAAAGTCAAGATGTCCTAGAAGTGGGACACACTATTGTGCTAGCACCCTTTTGCCACTATTTTCTTAAATATCAATGCACATTTTCCTCATACTTTTGTTTGATACTTTATGAAATTACAAAGCCAAAATATTTGTAAGTGATATGAGTAAGTTTGTAATGACTTTGTGACCCTTTTTAATAGTGTATGATGATTTTGAAGGGTTTTCTATTTCTACAATTTGGGTTTTCTATTTCTACAATTAGGGTAGCTTCAAAAACTTGAGATCAACTAGATTTGTATTATTACCACTAAGGGTGTTAATTGTATGAAAACTAATTATGATAGTTGAATAAATTTATAGCCCTAGCTCTAGTAGTAGCCTTGGAACAAAAGGCTACATTTCCTTGGAGATTTACCAAAAAAATGTAGTGTTTAAATATGAGATATCACCATAAGAGAATGTAAATCTTGATGATGCTTGAGTTAGAGTGGAATTCTAATGTTGTAAAATACCATGTTAATAAAATTGGACAAATGTGACCATGAGGTTCTAAGGCTTTCACCACAAATGTGAAGAGAAAATTATATAATTCAATGTTATCCTACTAAACAAGAAATATTTGGGATGAGAAGGGATCATTTATCAACAATATATAATAGGACATAATGGTTTGTACTTGTAAATATTATTGATTTGTACTCTCTACCCATTAGTCATCTTTACAACACTAACATTGTTCCTACTTGAGATTGTAAATGGAATGGATAAATATGATACATTTTTCAAAGTAGTTCACAAATTGAATTTTATTTTTCAAGGAGTTTATACCTAAATTCTAAGTGGCATGGTCTTTTTCTACTTTGGAAAACTATTTTCTATATCTTTATGTCACTTGATAGTAGCAAAAAAATGTGTGGTAATGCACCACGCTTCATAAGGATTGGGTTCATGAATATGCATAAGATGCTCAAACAATTTGTAAAAAATATATACACTCCATGATGCAATAAGATGGTAGATACAATTTGGTGCTTGAACCATTTTTTTTACCTGTACAGTTGTGGAGCATGATGTTTCACTCTTGAATATTTTCATAAGAAAATCTTGACCTAAAAAATTTGAGGAAAATACTTTTAATAGTTTCTCTTGTTTCAATGTATAATGATCTATGAGGAAATAGTTGAGAAAAAATATCCTTAAGATTCCATAAGCACTGCAATTTCACTTGTCACATTCTCTTTTTCTTGATTTTGTTGGTGGTTATAGAATTGGAGATACTTTTATTCTCTCAAAAAAATGGAGGAAATAGTAGACCTATATTTGGTGTCACTCGTCACATATGCTAGAAAGAACCGTGTAACTTCCTACAAGTGCTAGAATGACTAAGTTAGTTGTTTGACTAATTGACTGGCTAAATAATGCTATGATTTTTTGTTCATTTACATAATATTTGGTTAAAACTATATTACCTATTATTAATTATTTTTAATATCAACTCTTGACATGTGGGTTTGTATGCTATGGGCTCCAAGGATTATGAATTATGCGATGATCTTATGGAATTTAATTGATTCAGACTTTGAGTTAATTTTTGTATTTCCAAATTTGATAATTCTTTAAACTTTATAACTTTTGATCATGACCATGAATAATCTATTCAACACTCATTGATTTAAGTGATGTTCACACTTTTATTTATATGAATGTCACATAATATTTATTGGTTTAAAATTAAGCCCCTACTTATAAGAATGAATAAAAATGAATTAAATATCAATTATTTTACTATAAATCCTAATTTTACATTATATATATTTTTATTTGGTAGAATGTCAAATTAAATATTAGAATTCACAATTAAATGTATTCTAATATTAGTTTTCCACACCTAGCCAATATAGTAGTAAAATTTTATATTTAATCATGTTCTATTATCCATCACTTGACCAATCCATATATTAAGGAAACCAAAATAATGCATAAATCTTGCCTCATTGTGTAATAGATCTCCCAATTCATAAGATTGGCTAAAATTTATGCATATTTATTGCTTAATAAATCAAAACAAGTTATTCAATAAATGTTACCCTAAATATAATTTTGTATTATATTTTGAAGGGATTACTACAATTGGGCTACACTTTGACTCCTATACTTGGTTTAAATGGTTTTAACAAGCTATAAAACTTAAACATCCAACTTCTTCTCATATAAGATGTGGTATCTTATCAATTCAATATTATAGTACCTTATTGACACAATCCACCTATAAAATTATAACTTTTTGTTTCTAGATAGTTCAATGATTCCAACCTAATTCTAATTGTTTAAACATATGCATGTTTCAAGTTATTATACATTGATCACATCTCAACACTAGCTATCAAAAGGAAACTATAAAATTCTTTGAGTTTAGTAAGTTGATACAACATAATAGTAACCACAAAGAAAAATATAGAGAAACATGCAATGAGAAGTAACATACAACCATGTGGTTCAACAATATTATTATTCTACTATTATCTTTATATAAAGATTAAACTATTCATCCATCCTTAACTAACATGAATGTTCTTATAAATTTCCATTTTACACAAGCAAGGGCAACTGATTAGAGGTTGAGGTTGTTATAAAAATAACTATCATTAAGAAACCCATTGATTTAAAAAAAACATTTCCCAAGAGACTATCATTTGTAAAATAGTTCCATGGTGTCTACAATTTTTTTTCATAATATCATGGTATAACAAGTAGAGTAAGATTGAATACTACAATTGGGAAAAAAAAATGTTTAATAGTCCTTTTCTCTTAGTAATTCTCAAGGAATGTCTCTTGTTTCCAAAATCTATGTCTGGAATCCACAAGAACCATATTATTGATGTAGATAAAATTTTGAGTTTTTAACTATTAGGAGTTTGCATGTCTGCTTAATATGATGAAGAATTTCTATTTTTAAATAGAAAACCTCAAATAGTAATAAAATATCAAATGAAAAATTTATCTTGTTTGTTATTCCTAACAACAATCGATTTGACTTGAAAACCATACTTTCATAACTAAAATATATGATTATTATTAATAAACCTTTATGGGCCTCTCTATAACTTAGCACATGTTACTTAGTGACCAGTCTTAGAGAGGGTGGCTTAGTGATGAAATTAAAAAAGAAGGATGCAAAGAAAAGTTTTTTTTTAATTAAAGAGCCTATAGATTGTATATTAATATTATATATAAAATAAGATTTACAAATTATAGTCTATCATCATCAGCTTCAGAGGCTCTTCATAGCCAGATTTTTACTTTTCTTACAATTTGAAAAAATGTCTGAAATTGCAAACCCATATGAGGGTAAGTGCTCAAAGATGGTTCCCAAAAAGGGGACTTAAGTGGACAGCTTTTTTCTGAAATCAGGAAATACCGACCTTGGACGTGAAATTGAGGATAGTTACACTCAAAAATTTAAGATGGAACAAAAACAAGGATTGAAGTGCTCTGAGTCTACTTTCTAAACTACTAATTTATTTTTAAAATGGTTGATATTAAGGGGTTCAAAAGAGGGACATACACAAATTGGTGTTGTTTTTGTCAAAAAAAATAATATAACAACTCTTGTACGACTCTTGTATGGTGAAATTTTTTTTAGTGTTTTTAAAATCACAACGGTCAGAAGTTAGCTAACAGTATGTAGTTGATGCACAATTTTTCTGATAATTTTTTAATGAATATTTGATTTTTTATTAATTTTTGAAGTGGACATTTCCTAAAAAATAGAATTGGTCGGGCTACCCCTACAAATTTTGGAAACTAATTGAATTTATTTTTATTTATTTTTTTAAATTTGTAGAATGGATTATAGTTTATAAAAATGTAATTTATTTGAAAATTCGATGAATGGTTAATTTATAACAAAAAAATACCAAACATTTCTTTTTGGAAAAAAAAAGACATACAAATAAAATAAATTATGGATGAAAGGCTTAACATTTTCAGAAAGTGAAAAAAATTACATTGTTGGATAGCTAAGAGAGAACCCAACATTACCCATGTGTCCGATTTTTTCGATATTGAACCACGCGCAATCCTGACGGTGAGCACAAACTCAATTATGTGAAATATGGTAGATTTTTTAAAAATACATCTCTGGTCGTTGGGAATGTCTTCCAAGCCTTTGGGTTGGTATTCCAAGGCAAGTACCAAGCCTAAGTCTCAGGAATTCCCAAAGCAAGATATAACGTGAGCGTGCTATAATGCACTCACGCTATATTTTAGTTTTGACATTGTTTTTGCTTCTACGGGAAACATGTCAACTAAGACATAACGTGAGTGTGTTATAACACACTCACATTATGTCGTCCTTTATGTTAAATTCCAATATATTTAATGTATGCTAATATATTTCTATTTTTTTATGTACATGTATGCTTGTATGTCATGTATGCATGCTTGTATGTATGTATGTATGCCTATATGTATCAATGCATATATATTGTATGTATGTATGTATGTAAGATTGTATCTACACATGTATGTATGTATTTACGTATGTATTTAAAGGGAGGAAGAATTTAGAGAGAGAGAGAGAGAGAGAGAGAGAGATGGAGAGTTGGAAGTGAGTTTAAGAGAGGGAGTGGGAGAGAAGGGGTTGGAGTGAGAGGGACTTAGTTAGGTAGAGGTGGGAGGGATAGAGGGAGGGAGAGAGAGGGGGTGGGAGAGAGAGAATTGAGAGAGATGAAGAGAGAGAGAGGGGGGGAGAGAGACAAAGATAAAAAGAGAGTTATGTAGGTAGGGTGCCAAAGGGAGAGACTTGAGAGTGTGAAGGGGGTGAGAGGGAGAGACTTGAGAGATAGGTAGTGAGAGGGAGTGTGAAAGAGAGCGAGTGGGAGAGAGAGAGGGAGTGGGAGAGAGAGGGAGTGAGAGTGAGAGACCTGAGAGAGGGAGAGGGTGTGGGAGGGAGTGACTTGATATAGGTAGAGAAAGAGGGGGGTGGATTGAGAGGGACTTATCTAGGTAGGGTGGAAGGGATAGATAGAGAGAGGGGAGAGAGACAGAGAGAGTGTTACTCAGGTAGGTTGCCGGATGGAGAGACCTGAGAGAGAGGGGGTGGGAGGGAGAGACATGAGAGAGAGGGAGAGAGAGGGGCTGGGAGAGAGTGGGATAGAGTGGGAGGGACATAGGGAGAGATAGATAGAGGGAGCGAGAGAGGGTGGTAGGGATTGATTTAACAAGAGGTACGTAGATAGAGGGAGACGGTAGATAGAGATAATTAGAGAGAGTGGGAGGGAGGGAGGGAGGGAGAGATGATAAGTATAGATAGAGAGAAAGTGATAGGGGTTGAGAGTATAGGGTTGAGATATTAGGGTGGATGACCTATTTAAGGTTGATGGTTTCTAGGGTATTAGGGTTTAAGGTTTGAGGGTTGAGGTAATAGGGTTGATGGTCGATTTGGCTGAGGGTATAGGGTAGAAGGTTTAAGGGTTTAGGGTTGAAGGATTTAGGGTTAAGGGTTTAGGGTTAAGGGTTTACTTGGTTGAGGGTAGAGGGTTTGGGGTATAGGTTTGAGGGTATATGGTTGAAGGATTAGGTTCAAGGTCCAATGTAAGGGGTAGAGGGTATAGGGGTAGAGGGTTTAGGATTTAAGGATTGAGGGTTGAGGGATTAAGGGTTGAGGGTTGAGAATTGAGGGTTGAGGGTTTAACGTATAGGGTAGAGGGTTTAAGGGTTTAGGGTTTAACGGTTGAGGGTTGAATATTGAGGGTTTAAGGTTGAGGGTTGAGGGTATAGGGTATAGGGATTAGGGTTGAGGGTCCAATATATAGGGTAGAGGTTATAAGGGTTGAGAGATTAAGGGTTGAGGGTTTAGGTATTAGGGTAGAGAGTTTTCTTGGATTTAACGGTGTAAGGGTTGAGAGATTAGGGTCGATGGATTAGGTATTAGGGTAGAGAGTATTGGGTAGAGGGTAGAGGGTAGAGTGTTTTAGAGTTTAGGGTTTAAGGGTTGAGGGTCAAGGGTTTAGGATTGAGTTTTTAAGGGTTGATAGTTTAAGGATCAAGAGGGTTGAGGGATTAGGGTAGAGAGTTTACTAAGTGGGTTTAAGGGTTGGGGGATTAGGGTTAAGGGTAGAGGGTAGAGGATTGATGGTAGAGGGTAGAGGGTTTACGGGTTAGAGTTAATGGGTATAGGGTTTAGGGTTGAGGGATTAAGAGGTTATAGAGTAGAGGGTATAGGGATTGAAATATTATGTTTTAAGGGTTGAGGGTTAAGGGTTTAGGGTTTACTTGGTTGAGGGTAGAGGGTTTAGGGTATAGGTTTGAGGGTATATGGTTGAAGGATTAGGTTCAGGGTCCAATGTAAGGGGTAGAGGGTATAGGGGTAGAGGTTTTATGGTTTAAGGATTGAGGGTTGAGGGATTGACGGTTGAGGGTTGAGGGTTTAAGGGTCCAGAGGGTTGAGGGATTAGGGTATAGAGTTTACTAGGTGGGTTTAAGGATCGGGGCATTAGGGTTGAGAGTAGTGGTTAGAGGATTGACGGTAGAGGGTAGAGGGTCTACGGGTTAGGGTTTAAGGGTTGAAGGTTTAGGGTTGAGGGATTAAGAGGTTATAGAGTAGAGGGTGTAGGGGTTGAGAGATTAGGGTTGAAGGGTTGAGGGTTGAGGGATAAGGGTTGAGGGTTGAGGAATTAAGAGGGTATAGGGGTTGCGGGATTAGGGTTTAAAGGTTGAAGGTTGAGGGTTGAGGGATTAAGGGTCAAGAGGATTCATGGACTACGGTAGAGAGTTTACTAAGTGGGTTTAAGGGTTGGGGGATTAGGGTTGAGGGTAGAGGGTAGAGGGTTTACAGGTTAGGATTTAAGGGTTTAAGGTTAAGGTTTGAGTGATTAAGAGGTTATAGAGTAGAGGGTATAGGGGTTGAGATATTAGGGTTGAGGGTTGAGGGATTAAAAGGGAATAGGGGTTGAGGGATTAGGGTTTAAGGGTTGAGGGTTGAGGGTTGAGGGGTTAGTAAGGTATAGAGGTTGAGGGATTAGGGTTGAAGGTTTGAGGGTTGAGGGATAAGGGTTGAGGGTTGAGGAATTAAGAGGGTATAAGGGTTCAGGTTGAGGTTGAGGAGTTGAGTATTAGAGGTATAGAGGTTATGATTAGGTTTAAAGGTTGAGGGTTGAGGGTTGAGGGATTAAGAGGATATAAGGGTTGAGGGATTAGGTTTTAAGGGTTGAGGGTTGAGGGTTGAGGGATTAAGAGGGTACAGGGGTTGAGGGTTAAGGGTTTACTTGGTTGAGGGTAGAGGGTTTATGGTATAGGTTTGAGGGTATATGGTTGAAGGATTAGGTTTAGGGTTCAATGTAAGGGGTAGATGGTATAGGGGTAGAGGGTTTAGAGTTTAATGATTGAGGGTTGAGGGATGAGAATTGAGGGTTGAGGGTTTAATGTGTAGGGTATATGGTATAGGGTTGAGGGTTGAGGGTTTAAGGGTCAAGAGGGTTGAGCGATTAGGGTAGAGAGTTTACTAAGTGGGTTTAAGGGTTGGGGGATTAGGGTTGAGAGTAGAGGTTAGAGGATTGACAGTAGAGGGTAGAGGGTTTACGGGTTAGGGTTTAAGGGTTTAGGATTTAGGGTTGAGGGATTAAGAGGTTATAGAGTAGAGGGTATAGGGTTTGAGGGATTATGGTTTAAGCGTTGAGGGTTGAGGGTTGAGGGATTAAGAGGGTATAGGGGTTGAGGGATTAGGGTTGAAGTGTTGAGGTTTGAGGGATAAGGGTTGTGGGTTGAGGAATTAAGAGGGTATAAGGGTTACGGGATTAGGGTTTAAAGGTTGAAGGTTGAGGGTTGGGAGATTGAGGGTCAAGAGGATTAAGGGATTAAGGTAGAGATTTTACTAAGTGGGTTTAAGGGTTGGGGGATTAGGGTTGAGGGTAGAGGGTAGATGATTGACGGTAGAGGGTAGAGGGTTTACGAGTTAAGGTTTAAGGATTTAGGGTTTAGGGTTGAAGGATTAAGAGGTTATAGAGTAGAGGGTATAAGAGTTGAGGGATTAGGGTTTAAAGGTTGAAGGTTGAGGGTTGATGGATTAAGAGGGTATAGGGGTTGAGAGATTAGGGTTTAGGGTAGAGAGTATTGAGTTGAGGGTAGAGGGTAAAGGGTATAGGGTTTTAGAGTTTAGATTTTAAGGGTTGAGGTTAACCTTCTACCCTCTATCTCTCTCTCAGTCCATCTCTCCCTCCCTCTATATCTCCATATCTCCCACTATCTCTTTCTCCCACTCTCCCACTCTCTTCCACTCTCTCTTTCTCCCACTCTCCCCTTCTCCCACTCTCCCACTCTCTCCCACTCTCGCCCTCTCTCCCTCCCTCTCTATCTACATCTCTCCCACTCCCTCTCCCTCCATCTCTCCCTCTTTCTCTCTCACTCCCTCTCCCTCCCAATCTCCCTCTCTCCCTCCCTCCCTCTCTCTCTTTCTCTCCCACTATCTCTTTCTCTCCCATTCTCCATCTCCATCTTTCTCTCCCACTCTTCCTCTCCCCCTATCCCTGCCTCCCTCACTCTCCCTCCCTCCCTCCCTCCCTCTCTCTCCCTCTTCTCTCCCACTCTCTCTTCTCTCCCACTCTCCCTCCTCTCTCCCACCTCCCCTCCTCCTCCCTATCTATATTCATCTCTCCATTATCTCTTTCTAACCCTCTCCCTCTCCCTCTCCCTCCCTCCCCCTCTCTCTCTCTCTCTCTCTCCTCCTCTCCCTCTCTCTCTCTCTCCTCCTCCCCTCTTCCTCTCTCCCTCCCCTCCCTCCCTTACTCTTCTCTCCCTCCCTTCCCTCCCTCTTTCTCTCCCCTCTCTCTTTCCAACCCTCCCTCCCCTGCCTCCCTCCCCTTCTCTCCCAATCTTCCTCTCCCTCTCCTCCCTCCCCACCTCTTCTCTCCCACCTCCCTCCTCTCTCCCACTCCTCCCTCTCTCCCTCCCTCATTCATCTCCATCTCTCCCACCATCTCTTTCTAACCCTCTCCATCTCCCTCCCTCTCTCCCTTCCTCCTCCATCTCCCTCCCTCCCTTCCTCCCTCCCTCTCTCTCCCTCTTAGACAAAGAGGGAGAAAATAAATATATTAAGAAAACCGTATTTCATATAACGCATGCGCGTTTTGAAGAAGTAGAGATGCTATCATTTTAGGAATAAATAACATGCTCGCATTATAATGCGAGCGCATTTTGTATTCCACTAAAAATGGTAAAAAAAATGAATATACCCATGATGTCAAGGCCCACAGTTTGCATATTCTCCTAGTTCTACGCGTGCTCTGACAAAAAGTAGCCTTTTGATGATGTTTTGAAGTGTGCAAGCATGTTTTTCACATTCCATCACCTTTTCCATGATCTTTCTACCACCTTTGCATGAAATAGAAGAGTTTCCACATTGAAAGACATATAATATCAATTGAAGATTCAATTCCATTGAAATTTGATATACAATTGAAGTTTGGAGGGGAACAAACTTTTGAACAAGTAAAATTGTTGTGGATTTTGAAGAAGGGTAAACCCATAATAGTGGTGTACAATTTTGATGAGGAAGGAAATTTGTAAAAATTCTCACACATTTGAAATTTAATGTTTTTAAGGGTTCGTTTGAACTAGGGGATTCGCACGAACCCAAAAGAGGGGTTTGTTCAAACCCCTAGTTCAATCGAACCCCCTTTTGCCTGGTGGATTCGCTCAAACCCTATGATGTCACATTTCTTCATAGAAACGAATTGAAAATTCAAAAAAAGGGTGGTTCGAGTGAATCCCCCTTCGCTTGTGAAGGGGGGTTCGTTTGAAGGGGGGTACGCTCGAACCCCCCTTTTTTGCCCCTCTCCCCCTCTTCCACCAAATTTTAGCAGATTTTTGCCCTTCGAAGCTCAAGTTGAGGATGAAAATGGAGGAGACTTCAAAAACCCAACTAGAAGATGGTAGTCCTCAGATCGAGCTATCCAACGAATTAAATTTTAATATGTTTTGGTTTTATTATGTATGTGTTTTTTTAGTTTTATTAAACATAGGTTTTTCACCGAAAATCAAGCTCTTTGTTTTTCACATGTGGAAAAATAGTATATTATCAAAATAAAAATTTTAAAAATATGTTGAGGTTGGGTATTGATGTCCTTGATCCATTAAAAAAATAAAAATTGAATTTTGGTTCATACAAAAAAAATTATGTTGTATACAGTTTGCCTATGTCTGAATTGCAATTCATTTTACTTTGAAACTTGATTAAGGAAAAAATATTCAATAAAAAACTATGAGACAAAATGAAAGTTCTAGATATCAAAGTTACAAATCTAAATTCGAAAAAATTATAATTTTATCCTTCATACAAAAAAAGTTATGTTGTATACGGTGAGTGTCACTTTTTAAAAATGTTCTTTTTTGAAAAAAACCAGTTTTCATGGGAGATGGAAAAAAAGTTCAATCTGATTCCAAAAATTTTGAAAAAAATATTTCTAGAATCTATAGACAAAATGGGATGAGACTCTAGTTTGCATCATCTTCAAATTCCTCACGGTTTAGCTGCTATAAGTTCCCGAATATGAAGATTTAGTTAAAAATAATAATTGCAATGTCCAGTTTGACCAAAAATTGTAAACCACTATTGTGGGACCACCCAGAAAGAAGAAGCTAAGCCTAAATAATTGGGTTGAACTCCTCCATTTGAAAGTCTGGTTTTTTAGGTATGTGAATTCTTTACACATTTTCTTTCATTCTATTATGGCTTGCTTTCAATTTTGTTTGTCATTATAACCTTATGTTGTCAATGCATATTTTAAGCCTCCTAATGATTCCCATACATGGAAAATGTCTTAATGACCCTCTTATGATATGGAGATACCCAAATTTGAATCAAATTTCAAAATGGAAGCATATATTGTCAAGGTTCTCCTACACCACAAACTTATCAAACACTCACAATGCCATTACACTCATTATGATTGTAACTTACATGATGTTTATCTTATTTCCCTTCAAACTCAACTCCCCCAATGTATCTAACTATTTTTGTAACTTCTTAACTAACTTATCTCTTCACAACTCTACCAAAAAATGTATTTTTTTGCAAATGTCCATGCTTCCATTTTGAGCCTATCTTGCAATCATGGCATGCCACATTGCCACTTTTCTTTAAGGTATTTTGGATTGAAAAAAATCATGTCACATTTGTCTATGCTAGGTTAATTTTTGTACACGATGATTGTAAGTACATTATTTAAATGAAGCCTTGAATGACATATTTTTCAATTAACTTGAATGGATACATATTTTAGGAACTAATATTCGTCTCATTACCATGGTACAGATAAAATTATCCTCCATGCCAAAGAAAAAGAAAAGGAGGAAACTAACAGACGAAGAGAATGAAACCTTCAAATAAAATGAGAGAGTTTAGGTGGCGGCATATCATGAAAAGAAGAAATTGGAAATGATTGAAGAAAACAAGCTAGTTGAAAAGAAACCTCAACCATCAAAAAAAGAACGCGAATTGGCAACACAAAAGGAACGAATGCAAAAGCATCGTCATAAGATAGATTCAGATACCATATTTGGAGACACACCCTCTACGACAAGTGAATATGAAGGGACACCATTAAGCACAAGCGAATATGGAGGGAAACCATCTAGCAGAAGTGAATATGGAAGAACACCATCTAGTGCAAGTGAATATGGAGGGACACCATCTACCTCAAGTGAATATTGTTGGACACCATCCAACACATCTCAAGTTGAGAGTACATCATCAGTCGGATTTGATGAAGAAGGTATATCATCATCCCTATGTGAACCTCAAGGTATGTCTTCTTCTCCACCCTTGATCAAAGGTATGCAATCTATCCCACCTCAATTAGATATTGATGAAATTCCTAATGTTGAGATGTATGTACCTAGGAGAACACCCAATAAAATTTTGCGTAGAAAGCCAAAGTATTTGATTAATATTGATGATGAGATTTTTCAGCACATGGAAGGTAAGATTTCAACACGCACTTGTAGAATATATGCTAAGAAGATTTGGGAATGATTCTTTGAAAGAATAAATGAGACTGCAAGATGTCAACTATTTATTGAAATGATGCAGGGTGTAAAGTATAGGAACATCATGAAGACTCTTGAGTTGAGAACATCGAATGCATCGAGTGAAGACACTATTGTGAAGAATATAATGGATGCTTATGAGAGTGTGGGTAAGACCTCATGCTCAAAGGATAGTAATGTCATCGACGTGTCATTACATCGACTTTGGTAATCTTTCAAACAAAGAGAGATCGTCTAGTTAAAAATATGAGTGAACACACCGGAATTAGTAGAAAAACTTTATCAAGAGCCATTCAAAGGCAGTGAAGAATTGAGGGAAATGATTCAAATGAATTATGGGAATTCTCGGGGAGACTTTCATGAAAAGATAAAGAAGTTGTTGAAGCCTTGAGAACACTAATTGAATAATATTGGAAGAATAACACAAGGCCATCTCTGAATCAAAGGGATGTGGTAAGAAGGAGAATCAGTAGTCAGAATCCTGAGCCATATCCAAAGCATTTTTTGGATATGGCTCAAACCCAATTTTCTCAAAAATTTGAAAATGATTATCCTCAACTTAGTATTTCTCAAAGAGTTTTTGAAATGCTTAAACCTTTTTATGTCAAGATAAATCACACACTCACTACTTGTTGTAGACTACATATTGAATTTTCTAACCATTATGATATTTATCGTTTGATACGTGTAGATTTACATACTAACGATGTTTTGTAGGATTGTGGCATAGAAGGCCCACCAAAATCTTCAAGAGAGATCTTGTAAAAATAATTATATGAAATAGAGGATGGCAGATATTCTATAAGACAACATGCTTGGATGGTTAATGTGAGCGTTGTGGTGGCTTCCAACGTATGCCAGTATGTCAACATATGGAAAGAACAGATGAGGTAGGACAAAAACTAGTAGAGTTTGGGAAGTATAAAACAATGGCATATGCTACAAAAGATGGGTCTCAAGAAAAAAGGTGTGATTTGGTTATTGAGAAGATTCCAGTGTACCAATTTATGTCCATGTTTCTTGAAAATATATTGTCTGAGTATGAAATGCATATCCATAGAATCTGATGGTTGGACACAAAATTCAAGCTAGGAAAGGACACCTTTCTAGTTGGAAGCATAGTATCAGTGGTTGACTTTGCGGAGAATTACACTCTACAACCACAACATGAGGTGCAGTCACAGTATTACAACTCCACACAGGTTTCAATATTTGTGCACATAGCATTCTTTCATGCATCTGATAGTACAGATGACCAAAGGAAGGTATTGAGGGAGTACCTGTTTTACATTAGTGATGATCACACACATTCTCCAGAGTTCGTACAAGGTTATTTCCAAATGTTCTACAGTGGTTTGGCTCAAAGGGGCATAAAATATGATCGACATATAATATGGTCTAATAACTGTGCAACATAGTTCAAGAACTCGTGCATGTTCTACTGGTTGTGCAGGATGCATGTAACTACATGTATTCAACATATGTGGAACTTGTGTGAGGTCGGACATGGAAAGGGGGAGCATGATGGTGTAGGATCATGCATGAAAAGAGCATTAGCACAAGAAGAGTTAAAGTATAAAGATAATGCAAAGTTGATAGATGCAAAATCAATCGTCGAGTGGTGTAATTCTTCAATGGGTCTAGGTGATGAAGGCACATCTTCATTTCATAGATTTTTTTGGTTGATTGATGATACTAACATTGCACCATATGAGGACTATTGTACACTAACAGGATCAAGAGAGGTACACTTTTTCCTTAGCTCAAATGTAGGTTCATGGAGTATCGATACACAAAAGATGGCATGCTTTTTTTCTTCATGTGCAATGCAAGCCTAGAATGATTGTGAGTCAGGGGAGTGGGTTGACATATGGTTGACAAGCTATCTTAGCCCACTTCACACATATCGCCCTCTGATAGCATTGGAACTAAAACAGATGGAATCATCAGTTGAATTTGACCATGTATCAGAGCTATTTCAACCAGGTGATGTATCTACTTGCTTAGTTGTTGAAATTTCATATCGTTATCTTTGTACTATATTCGTAATGTTGACAAATTTCAAGATATTTTTTGCACATATCAATGCAGGGCATTTTTATGCAGTTATTGCAGATGAAGACAATTAAGAGGGAACAGACTATTACTTGTGTTGTTGTGTTGAGGCCAAAAATAAATTGGAGGCCCTATTTATAGATGGAGAAAACATTGAATACCCTACAAGCTCAGTTGTGGTTACTAGAACATGGCTTAGAAGGTACCCACATTTGAGTGTTAAACATTAGCTATTTTAGGACTTTGACACCCATCGTAAGATTCTTCATTACTCGAACCTCGTCCTTGAAACCAATGTTTTTTTGACCAAATATGGGGGTAGGCCTTTTAAGAATACCTTGTGGAAGTTTTGTGAGTCTAACCATGAGGCAATACTTGACACAATAAAGAGTAGAGCAAACTTGGATGGTTCGTTGGATTAATTTTTAATTTTATGCACATTGGTTCTTATTAATTTATACTTGCATGCACATTAATTTGTTAGATGCCAATGCTATCATCTTCTTTTACTTTGTGTATTTGTAAGTAACATACTAAACAGTGATTGGTGTCCCCTTGCAAAAAATGCAGATATATGAGCTATCCAAGAGAATGTTAGCCAGAAAAGAAATGCAACATCCTTATTTTGATGATCTTGACAAATCTCAATCATGATTTTAAGCCATTAGAAAAGTGTGTGCAAATCTTGGTGAGGGACTTTCAAGTTATTCATTTGAAGTTAACCTTATCATGAGCACCTATGATGTAGACATTATAAGAACATCTAAAATTTCAACTTACTCTATTCATGAGAGGTGTTGTGTACAATAGGTATGTTGGAATTCCAAGTGAAGATGTATGACCAGGAGTGACTAAGTTGTGAGACATGCATGCCTATCTGTAAGTGCCTTCCATCTATTTTTATTTCATTTGCATTTTGGATGATCTTTATTTTTCTCTTTTACTTTGCATATTTGTAAGTAAACTACTAAAAATTGATTGATCTCTCGTAGAAAATGTTGATTTGTGAGCCATCAAAGAGAATCTCAGCCAAAAAAGCAACGCAACATCCTTATTTTGATGATCTTGACAAATCTCAATTTTGATTTCAAGTCATTATAAAAGAGCATGTGAAGCTTAGCGAGGGAATCTGAAGTTACTCAATTGAAGGTAACCTCATAATGACCACCTATGATGTATACATTTAAAGAGAATCTCTAATGTATGAGTGACATTGTAAAAGATCTGTGAGAACGAAGTGCCTAAGGCATTGTAATGAGATTTACTTACATAATGAGATTTACTCAAATATTGTAATTTTGGAGTTCATGTTTGGTAGAGTAGCACCTTGTTCTGTAAATGCCTTCAATAGGAAAATTTGCAAAATTTGAATTTTTAAAAATAAACAATGTGAAAAAGGTCATATGTAATGTATTAAAAGTCTCAAAGAGGTCACTAGGTGATTAGAGAAGTGATATAAAGCAAGTAAGTTCGAATTAGGATGTTTTAGGTGTGTGTGTGTTTATTTGTGCAAGGGAATTCAAGAAACAAAGGAACATAACTTTAAACATTCAAGAACCCCCTTAACCTGTTGAGGTAGAAATTATCATGTATCTAAACCCTCAGATCCGCAATTTGTCTCAGGACAAACTAACTCCACCATGCCAAACCAAAACCCTTATTTTATGCTAGTATAAGGAGGGTTTATTGAAAGGAATGGTTACACACCTTACTAGAACATGCTACCACCTTAGACCTTCTTAAAATCACTTGTACAAACTAAAAATACAATCAGCCAACCTCTACATGCAATATTTTATCAAACCCTAGGGTGAAACCTCATTTTTCATGCCCTTTTCCATCAAAATCTACAGGGGTAGCAACACAAACCCCATAAAAATTATTCCATTTCACTAAGAAACTTCTCATCTGATCCAACAGGATTGTTTTGGGCCCCTCTAGAAAAACCTCTCTCGGTATTGGCTATCTCGAAGTGGTTTTCCCGTGGCGGCAGATTTTCACTTGATGGAAAAAGTGTAGAATTCAAGTTGTGCAAAGTTGCAAAGTGGTGCAACTTTCACTCTGTAACTCGTGTGACCAAACTAGCTGCTCCAATGCATCCGAATAGGTATTTTACGCTAGAAATGGTCCTCTTTCGCATCGAAACACACAGAATCGCTCTGAGCTATGTTCCATTGGATCGATCCCTTAAAGGTCCAAAGTGCAAAATGGATGCAAAATTTAGAATGTTATTACTCAAATACCATGATACTTTGAAACTTCTCACTAGATCCTATAGGATCGCATTGGGCCCCTCTACAAAAACCTCTCTTGATTTTGGCTATCTCAGAGTGGTTTTTCTGTGGTGGCAAATTTTCACTTGATGGAAAAAGTGTCAAATTCAAGCAGATCAAAGTAACAAAGTGGTGCAACTTTCGCTTTGCAACTCGTGTGACCAAACTAACTGCTCCAACACGTCTGAATAGGTATTTTTATGCTAGGCATGGTCTTTTTTCGGACCGAAACATGTGGAATCGCTCTGAGCTACATTCCACCGGATCGATCCCTTAAGGGTCCAAAGTGCAAAATGGTTGCAAACTTCAACATGGTATTACTTGAATACCATGATTCTTAGAAACTTCTCATATGATCCTACAAGATTGTGTTGGTCCCCTCTACAAAAACCTCTCTCGGTTTTGGCTATCTTGGAGTGGTTCTCCTGTGGTGTCAGATTTTCACTTGATGGAAAAAGAGTCAAATGTAAGCAGTGCAAAGTTGCAGAGTGGTGCAAATTTCGCTTTGCAACTCGTGTGACCAAGTGGATTATTCCAACGCATCTGAATAGGTATTTTTACACTAGGCATGGTGCTCTTTCGCACCGAAACACATGGAATCGCTCTGAGCTATGTTCCACTGGATCTATCCCTTAAGGGTCTAAAGTGCAAAATGGTTGCAAAATTCAGCATGCTATTACTTGGATATCGTGATGCTTAGAAACTTCTCTTCTCATCTTACAGGATCGTGTTGGCCCCCTCTACAAAAAACTCTCTTGGTTTTGGCTATCTTGGAGTGGTTCTCTCGTGGCGGAAAATTTTCACTTGATCGAAAAAGCTCAAATGAAAGTAGTGCAAAGTTGCAAAGTGGTGCAAATTTTTCTCTGCAACTCGTGTGACCAATTGGACTATTCCAACACATTCAAATAGGTATTTTTATGCTAGGCATGGTCCTCTTTCACACCAAAACACATGGAATCACTTCGAGCTATGTTCCACCAGATTGATCCCTTAAGGGTCCAAAGTGCAAAATGGATGCAAACTTTAGCATGTTATTACTCAGATACCATGACACTTAGAAAATTCTTGTTTGATCCTAAAATATTTTATTTGGCCCTTCTACAAAAACCTCTCTCGGTTTTGGCTATCTCAGAGTGGTTTTCTCGTGGCGGCGAACTTTCACTTGATGGAAAAAGTGTCAAATTCAAGTTGTTCAAAGTTGTAAAGTGGTGCAACCTTCACTCTGCACCTTGTGTGACCAAACTAACTACTCCAACACATCTGAATAGGTATTTTTACGCTATTCATGGTCCTCTTTCACACCAAAACATAGGGAATCACTCTGAGCTATGTTCCATCGGATCGATCCCTTAAGGGTCGAAAGTGTAAAATGGCTACAAACTTCAACATGCTATTACTCGAATACCATGATTCTTAGAAAATTCTCATCTAATCTTACGGGATCACATTGGGCCCCTCTACAAAAACCTCTCTTGGTTTTGGCTATCTCAAAGTGGTTTTCCCGTGGCGACGAATTTTCACTTGATGGAAAAAGTGTCAAATTCAAGCAGTGCAAAGTTACAAAGTGGTGCAATGTTTTCTCTACAAATTGTGTTACCAAACTAACTGCTCCAACGTATTTGAATAGGTATTTTTAAGCTAGGAATGGTATTTTTTTGCACTGAAACATGCGGAATTACTTCGAGCAACCTCCCACCGGATCGATCCCTTAAGGGTCCAAAGTGCAAAATAGTGTCAAACTTCATCATGCTATTACTCAGATATCATGATGCTTAGAAAATTATCGTCTAATCCTATAGGATCATGTTGGGCCCCTCTACAAAAACCTCTCTCGATTTTGGCTATCTTGGAGTGGTTTTCCCGTGGCAGCGGATTTTCACTTGATGGAAAAAGCATTAAATGCAAGCAATGCAAAGTTGCAAAGTAGTGCAAATTTCACTCTGCAACTCGTGTGACCAAGTGGAATGTTCCAACGCATCCGAATAGGTATGTTTATGCTAGGCATGGTCCTCTTTCGCACCGAAACACGCGGAATTGCTTTGAGCTATGTTCCACCGGATCGATCCCTAAAGGGTCTAAAGTGCAAAATGGCTACAAACTTCATCATGTTATTACTCGAATACCGTGACACTTAGAAAATTCTCATCTAATCCTACAGGATTTTGTTTGGCTTGTCTACAAAAATCTCTCTTAGTTTTGGCTATCTCGGAGTGGTTTTCTCGTGGTGGTGGATTTTCACTTGATGGAAAAAGTGTCAAATTCAAGCTATGCAAAGTTGCAAAGTGGTGCAAATTTTGCTTTGCAACTCGTGTGACCAAGTGGATTGTTCCAACACATTTGAATAGGTATTTTTATGCTATGCATGGTCCTCTTTCGCACCGAAACAAGAAAAATCGCTCTGTGCTACGTTCCATCGGATCGATCCCTTAAGGGTCCAAAGTGCAAAATGGTTGCAAACTTCAACATGCTATTACTCGGATACCATGATGCTTAGAAACTTCTAGTCTAATCCTGCAGGATTGCATTGGGCCCCTCTACAAAAACATCTCTTTGTTTTGGTTATCTCGGAGTGGTTTTCTCGTGGCGATGGATTTTCACTTGATGGAAAAGGTGTCCAATTCAAGCTGTGCAAAGTTGCAAAGTGGTGCAAATTTTATTTTGCAATTCATGTGACCAAACTAACTGCTCCAACACATCCCAATAGGTAGGTTTACGCTAGGCATGGTCCTCTTTCTCACCCAAACATGTGGAATTGATTTGAGTTGTTTTCAACCGACTTAATCCCTTATGATGGCATGCAAAACACTGGAAAAGAGAAACATACAAACAACGGTTGAGAAGTTCGAGTATTCCACACAAAAAATGTATGATCATTGGTGCAGAGCACCTTGTTCCTCCATTTGATGAAGAAGGTCTAGTTCAGTGGTTTTAGTGATTATATGATGGTGAATAGGTTATTCAATAGGTTTTTGTGGGTATTTTGAGCATGTTTTGTCTTGAACAAGGTCAATTAAGACCATTAGGTATGTTTTAGGGTGACTTTTGGTTCTAGTGATAAAAATGTGAAAATTTCAATCTTGCACTAGAAGTTGTCTTTATAGCCTTTGAAGGCAAATTTGTGAATTTGTATATGATTGTGAAAGAATGGAGTTTTGTCAATGTAATAAGGCTATTTGTATGCCATTTGTGAGGGTTTAGATATCATTAGATGTAATCATTAGGTTGGAGGAGTCTAAAGTTGCAAATTTGTAAGTTTCTTAAAGCAAGAAATTTGAAATGCAACGGTTACTTGTTTTGAAAGTTGGTTTTTAGTTAGTTGAGGGCATGGATGAGTTAGACAAGGGTGTAAAACACTATGTAAAGCATTGAGAGGCTCAAATGAAGGTTGTTGATGAACTTTTGGAGAAGATCTAATAAGAATTATTCACACCGTTCTTTGCTTTTTAGATTTTTGATACAAACTTGTTGATCCCATACTTGGTATGACCTCTAGTTTTTAGATAAAGAATATATTGGAATCTTTTTATGAATCATTTCATGGAATTCCAATTGTAAAAGTATTTTTTTAATTTTAGATAAAGTTTTTTAGCATCAATCAATTAATATGCAAGACAAATCATGAAGGACAACAATGATCAATGCTAGGGCTAATCAATTAATAATTATACACGTGAATAGTTCAAAAATGTACATGTCAATAAGGGAAGCACAAGTACTCAAAAACACATAAGCCTCAAAAAGTATACACACGAATACATAGGATACACAAATTAATACATAGGATACACAAATTTATACAAAGTCTATGCACGAATACAAGGTATACACATGAAAACACATAAGCCACAAAGTATACATTTGAATGAATGTAAATAATAAAGTATACACGTAAGTTGTAAAGTATACACTTGAAAACACGTAACTCATATCTATCGAACCATCAATTTAGAATGAAAGTATGGATAGGCATCAATAAAAGATATTTGTATTAACCAAATAGCCATGTAGGCATACATCAATATATGTCGATATAAGTATGAAATATATGTACAAAATAGCCATATAGGTTGATGAGAATCCCATATAGGCATACAATGTCAAATATGTCCTGTAAAAATATGTACAAAACTGCCATGTAGGCATAAAACAAAGGAATCTGGAATCAAAAGTCATTGATCTCCATGCCCTAGAAATAAATTCTTTCCCTTTCATTTTCGATCCAATGGCAATAGGTCTGTCACTCATTCTTGCTGTGCTCGAAGAGTGTTCCTACTACTCCTCCTAGTGTTTAGTTCATGGTGAAGTTTTAACTATTACAATAAGAAGTAAAGACATGAATATATAGAATCACATTATAAAAAATGATATATTTGACAAAATAATCACTTACCACCATCTCATGATCTCTCTCCATGGGGGAAATATTATCATGCCCATGCTCAGGCCTGCTCAAGCCCTGTATAAACCATACAAATAGAAATTAAACTACGTGAATCAATAATGGTTTGATTTCTCACTAAATAACATCTATAACAACAAAAGTAAATTAAAATTTACTAATTTTCCTCATACCTCTCCTGTCAAAGCCAACAAGGATTGTATAGCAGATGACACACCAATAACGATTTCCCTCGTCACATTCGTAGGTGTTTCATCTTGCATCATCTGAAAATAAAACAACAAATTATTCAACATAATCAATGATGTGCATATAAAATACACAAATCTATTAAGTACTTGATTCATTAGTTAAACTCTTTATTCTATTACCTACATGTACGTTTGAGTAAATCCACCAACACTAGGAAGTGTTCCATCAAAACCTCCAATATTAGTCTGTTCAACATCCAAAATCGCATATTAAATAACCATTCATAAAACAATGCTATTAACATGCAATAAATTTATAATTGTTTACTAGTTAAATACCCCAGCAATAGGTGTACTGCAAAAATAAGTTGGTGGGGGGCCAGTGTATCCAGTCTCAACACTGTGACCCTGCACTTTTATTAAAATCATAAAACATTTTTAGTTAGTCTTGCATTTCAAAATCAAAATTTAATAAATTAAATTCAATGAACATGCACTAACTTTTACCTGACTATCAATGTCATATGCCTCATGCAAAATGTAAAATACCCTCTCCATCTCCATAGCTGAAGACGGATCCTGTCTATTAGTCTCCTGAGTGTCGGTGGGGTCATATGAACATGTAGCCCAACAAGATTGACACACATGTGTTCGATGGCCACTACTCGAAGACTCCCCTGGATGGTGTTGTAGAATAGGGCTAGTATGATGGATTACACTCTGGGTCAAAGTATTGATCGCCTGCAATATCTCTACGTCAGCACTTTCCTTCGTGATAGAAGGCATAAGAACGCACTCATGAGGTGGCCTAGCGAGAGATCATCTACCTGGCCATGTAGGATCCGGTTGTGCACTGGGTCTATCCTGAGGTGAGCCCCCACCTCTCCCCTGGAAATCCCTCATATCAAAATAATTTAGGATTTTGTTCAATATGAACTCACTGTATAGTTTCCTAAGGAAATATTGTAGGACCTCGCAATTGTTGCACAGTGGGTAATCGAAGACCATGTACCACCTATCATAAAACTAGTCCCTAATCTGTTGGTGGTGGAACTAGTGGATAGGAAACCTCTTTGCATTGAGGGTAAGATTTTGGTTTATGCGTGGGTTGGTGAATAATGAGCACAAATCACCTTTTGTAATTTTTAAATCATTTACATCTTTGTATGATATTTTATTTTCATAATAATCCCTAGCCGCCTGCCTCCTATCTTGCCATCCATTTATTTGTTTGCTAATTGAATCTACAATTTTTACCATATCTTTCAATGAATCTGCTAGGGTCATTTTTTTTGTGGTAGAACATTTGGATCACTCAACCTACTGATCAAATCCTCAATTTTTTATTTTTGTTCTCAATTTTACTCATTAAATTTTGTTATGCCAAGAGGGGGTTGAGTGATTAGTGGAGGAGGTTGTTGTTGTGGTTGATTTTGATCTTGAGGATTTGGTTGGTCTTCCTATTGAGGATCTTGAGGGTTTGCAGGGTGATTTGCATCTCCTAAAAATTAAAACAAAGATATATCAAATTCAACCTAAAACAAACTAATTCAAAACAAAAACCACAAAACCCTTACCTCTCACATCTCATCCTCATTGTGGCACCATCATTGCAAAGAAATAGAAATTGTTGGTGAAAAAATTTGTTGAATTGCTCCTCCTAGAATGAAAGCACGTTATTATTTTCAAAAGTGTTTTGAAATGTGTCCACAAAATTGCTACCCATTTCCATGCACCCACCCATGACAACTTTAAATCACTAAATTTAGACCCCCATAGATAAAATTCCATCCCAAAACATGATTAATCATATGGTATGGGGTACCAAAAACTAGAGAATATATAATATTTTCATAAAATCAACCCCAACCAGGGTATGTGCAGGATTATCATGGAAAAAATAGGCCCTTAAGTGGCAATGAAAACTCAGAAAATAAGAGTTGGGCAACTTGACATAAAAATTTCAATAATTTATCTATATTATTTCAAAAATACGTAAGAATAGACTCTGTGTAAAATTGAATGTAGTTTCTAAACTACTAGGTTAATTTTTGTAAAAAAAAAAATTGTTTCGTGAAAATTTGAAATTTCAATGCAGTAGTACTAAAATTTCAGGGAAAAAATAAGAAGTAGGTGTCTGTCTGACCACCCTAACCATAATAAAATGATAATATTTTTTTATAATATTTTAGATATAAGTAGAGGACTCATGTCTAGATGTGATGCATATTTTTTTGTAATTTTTTTTCAAATAAATAATTAATTATAAATTTTTTATTACAAATTTTTAAAAATATAAAAACTTTTATGTCTGACCACCTTAACTTGGTCAAAACTTCATGAAATTCATTTTTTTTTAAAATCCTATAGTATGCCAAGCATATAATTTGACGTATGTTTTGGATTAAAAAAATGTGATATCATTTGAAAGCTATATATGTTTTTCTATCAGACTATCAATCAGGACTTTAGTCGTAATTCTAATAAAAAATAAATAATAATAATTTATTAAATTCTAAGTAAAATATAATTTATATTGGTAGAAAGCTGAGAAGGTCCTTTAAAAACACTTTTCGTTTCATCAATTTTGGGTAAAATAAAAGTCATCAGCCACATGGGTGAAGTCTAGAAAATCAAGGTAAGTTGTTAAACACGTTTTACATGTTGACTTTTTAGGATTGGCAGGTTCGAACCAAATCCCGAGCCTAATATCAAGCCTAATCCCTAGGAATTAAATTTTGTGTCAGCATATCAGATATCCGATTCAAATCCGATATCCGATTTGAATTCAATATATGATATGTTTTAGATATGAGTTTAAAAAAATATATACAATCTTTAATATATGATTTAAAAATGCAATAAAGTTTATAATTTAATATATATAATATACAATAAAGTTTATAAATTAATATATATAATATCTAATAAAGTTTATAATGTATTATATTTAATATACAATTTATGATAATCTCTTACCGAATTATGTATTTAATATATAATATATTATTAAATGTATAATATTTGAATATTATCTCAATATTTTAGTTAATCTATAAATATTTAAATATATATATTACCAATATATAAAATATTTATCTATTTCCCTCTCTCTCTCTCTCTCTCTCTCTCTCTCTCCCCTCTCCCTATCCCTCTCACTCTCTCCCTCTCCCTCCCCCTCTCTCTCCCTATCCCTCCCTCTCTCCCTCCCACTCTCCCTCCTATTTCTCCCTCTCTCCCTCTTCCTCTCCCTCTCTCCCTCAATTCTAAAACCTCTCTCCCTCTCCCACTCTCCCTCTCACTCTCCCTCTCCCTCCTCCCCC